>JANBXA010000367.1:19257500-19285000 GCA_030556225.1 Cricetiscus sungorus | reverse complement strand
GAATGAACCTTGGGAGCCCATTCCCCATGGAGGGACACTCTCTCAGCCCAGACACATGGAGGAGGGCCTAGGCCCTGCCCCAAGTGATGTGACAGACTTTGACGATCCCCCATGGAAGGCCTCCCCCTCCCGGGGGAGTGGATGGGGGTGGGATGGGGGGGTTGGGGGACATGGGAGGAGGGGATGGAGAGGGAACTGGGACTGATATGTAAAATAAGATTGTGAAAAGACTTAACCCATTCCCACAGAGAGGGTCTGGAGAGGAGGCTGTGACAAGTCTTAAACTCTGAAGTCAGGACACAGCAATGCCGAGGGACAATGGACACGCCAAACGTGCACCACTATATGTGTATATGTGTATGTATAGTGTGTATGTATGCATGCGTATATACATAAATACGTGTATATAGTGTGTTCACGTGTGTACAGTATATATGTATGTGCATGTGTGTATGTGTTCGAGTGCATGTATGTATAATGTATATATATGTGTGATGTATATTACAGTGTATTGTATAGTGTATGTGTGTGGTGCATGTACAGTATGCATAGTGTGTTTGCCTCCTGACTGCTGGGATTAAAAGAGTGCACCACCAACTTTAGGCACAAGTTTTTTAACTCTCAAAGCCCTCCCCCAGAGACACACTTCCTCCAACAACGCCATACCTCCTAAGCCTCCCCAAACAGTGCCACCAATTGGACACCAAGCATTTAAATGCTGGGCCAATAGGGGGCATTTCTCATCCAAACCCCACAGCCTGGAAAGTGCTGGGCTTAAGGCTGTGCCCCCACACCTGGCTACCCACCTTATCTTTTGAGACAGGGTCTCTCACTGAATCTGCAGCCCCGTCTCCACCACCCAAGCATTGGAGTTGGAGACGTGGGATGTTATGCCTAGCGTCTTACATGAGTTCTGGGGGCTGAATGCTTCTTTACCCTTGCACAGAAACACTATCTAACTGAGCCAACCCCCAAGCTGTGTTCTTTGAGGGCATTGTTTCATTTTGTTGGAGTGATGTTGGTTTTTGCTTTCTTTGTGACAGGGTTCCACTGTGTCACTCAGGCTGGCCTGGAACTCATGCTCCACCCCCCAGCCTCCTGAGTGCTGAGATTACAGGCATGCACCACCCTGGCCTGGCACTCACTGTTCACTGGCTAGCATCTCCATTTATACAGTCTTATACGTACGTAAAGCCTTTGAGGTCGCATACCTAGTTTTGCAAGCTACTTTTCAGGTACTTTATCTGTTCTTTGCAATCAGGCAGACTGAACGTATTAATTCATTGTGTTCTTGGCGATGTGCAGTTCCTGAGCATTGGTGTTGGCTGGAGGCGTGGCCTGGCCTTGGGCTGCTCAAAGTTACTTCTCCCCCTTGGCCTTCTCCAGGGTCCTGCCCACACCAGGCATCACCCTACCCCCCCCTTTGCTAATTATGTGCTTTTTAATGAGTGAGCTAAGCAATTAACTAGATAATTAAGCACAGCTGAGTGAGGATAGAAATAGAAGGAATCGGGGTCCCGGCGCCCCACAAGGCTGAGATTCCGGAACTTGAAAATACCTCTGGCCTCGTTTGCAGCCAGCCACCAACTGTTTCTTGCAGAGCTGAGGTTGGTAAATGGGAGTTGGAACCCCCACGCCACCTAAGTGTCCCATAACTTCCCAGTCAACCTCATTTCTGTGGAGTTGATGGAAATGAACCATTTGTCTGGGCTGGGGTGGGGGGGAATGAGGGGAGCAGGGTCCTTTCCAACATCTGCAGACATCAAATTATGCGCGACATATATGTACTTAGTATGTATGTGTGGTATATGTGTGTGTGCATGCGTTGTATGTACCTTTAGTGTGGAGTGTGCAGATACACATGCGTGTGTGTGTGTGAAGATGAGGAGACGTGAATATTAAATAAACACTGGGGTCTCTTTCCCGTCATTTGCCACCTTTAATTACAGTAATTTACTTTCTCTGCATGTGTGTGCACGCACACGCGTACACACATGCACAGCACCAGTGTGGAAGTGAGAGGACAAGCCGTGTGCGTTCCAGGGTCAAACTCTGGTAGACAGTCCACCAGTCCCACTTTATTTTTCGAGGCGGGGTTTCCTGATGAGCCTGAAATGACCTCAAGATGCCCGTGTCTTCGTTCCAGTGCTGGGATTAGAGGTGCACACGCACAGCCTCACCTGACTTTCTCCGTGACTTCTGGAGATGGGAGCTCAGGCCCCATGCTTGCACGGCAGGCAGGCATTCAGCAAATGCACCGCTTCCCTTGCAACGTTTACTCACTCCTCGGCTGTGTCTGTTTTTGTTTTGTTTTAAATGAAGTCACTTTCTCTGTAGGAAATAATCACCACCGAAGT
This sequence comes from Cricetiscus sungorus, assembly GCA_030556225.1. Lineage (NCBI taxonomy): Eukaryota > Metazoa > Chordata > Mammalia > Rodentia > Cricetidae > Cricetiscus > Cricetiscus sungorus. The sequence goes on along the minus strand of JANBXA010000367.1, from coordinate 19,282,643 downwards.
CTTTTCTGAAGTCACTGAAGACCAAAACCTTTGCTCCAAGTCCAAAATGGGGACTAGGCGTGGCCCAGCCCATCCAGTGCTTGCCGAGCCTTCTGGGTTTGGTCCGTGGAGGCACAACCCTAATAATCCTAGTGCTCTCGGGGGGAGGCAGGACGATCAGGAGTTCAAGCTTACCCCAGCTGCACAGAGTCTGAGGCAGACTGAGACACACAAGATCTGGTCTTTTCCCTCCCTGCCTTTTAAATTATGTGGGAGTATACGCATGGCACATGCATGCTGGCCACAGCAGCCAGAGGCACCAGATCCCCAGAGCTGGAGTTACGGGCAGTTGTGAGCCACCGTGTGGGCACTGGGAGGATGTGCGCCTTGCCTCCTCATCCCTCCAGCCACCACATCTAGTTTTTGTTGCTTGCTTACGTCCAAATCAGAAGTAACCAAAGATGAGATTTCCAACCCAGGCCACAGCTGCAGCTAGGATCAGGGAAGGACCTGAGACTTGATGTCAGTCACTGAGTCACTCCTGACACTTCCCAGCTCCTGGTTCTAAAGATAAGAAACTGTCCTCTCTTTAAGCCACACACACCATTCACCGCAGCTGAGTTTGCTTTTATTTTTCCAGGTAACCATTCCAGAAGCACAGCCTTCGCCTTTAAAACAACACACTGTGTGTGTGTCTGCCCATTCAAATGAGCAGTGAAATGATTGGAGAGCATGAGAATAGGAATGTATTCTCTCTCTCTCTCTCTCTCTCTCTCTCTCTCTCTCTCTCTCTCTCTCTCTCTCTCACTCACACACACACACACACACACACACACACACACACACACACACACACACACACACGGTAAAATGCTAACCATGCAAGTGTGAGGCCCTGGGTCCGGTCCCCAGCACCTATGAGAAAACGTGAGCTTTGGGGTGCAGACCTGTAATCCCAGCATAGATTGGGGTGAAGACAGAAGGGCTTTGGGGCTCCCTGGGCTGTCAGCAAACCCTTGGTCTCAATGACAGACCGTCTCTCAAAGCACGAGGTGGTGGCTCCGCAGGGACACCAGAGATTGACCTCTGGCCTCCACGCCACACAAGCTGGGTGTGTAACATGAGCACCTCCAATCCTACCATCATGTGGGGAGATGGAAGGCAAAGAGAAAATCCCCAAAGGCGCCAGGGACAGCCAAGAGTACACAGTGGGGAAAACAACAGACTTTGCCTCAACAAACAAAATAAAGGGGGGGGGGGTGAGCGCCTGCACCTAAGGCTGTCCTTTGACTTCCTTCCACATGTGTTATGCACTCACACTAAAGCACACAACACTAAATCTTAAGCAGCCCTACGGTAAGTGAAAGCGAAGGAAATTCCATGTTTGCGCTGGCTAGTTTATGTCAACTGTCACAAGCTACGGTCATCTGAGAGGACGTCTCCATGAGATCGGGAGGTAGACAAGCCTACAGGGCATTTCCTTAATTAGTGATTGATGGGGAGGGCCTGGTCCATGGTGGGTGGGGCCGTCCCTGGGCTGGAGGCCCTGGGTTCTATAAGAAAGCAGGCTGAACAAGCCTCGAGAGGAAAGTCAGTCAGCAGCACCCCTCCATGACCGCTCCTGCCTTGGCTTCCCTCAATGAGCTGTGATATAATCAAGGCATATAATCCTTCCCTCCCCAAGATGCTTGTGGTCCTGGTGTTTTACCACAGCAACAGTAACTCAAACTACGACAATTTTTAAATCTTATTAGACCACTTCCTGCTAAAACCCAAGTGTGAACATCTCAACCAGAATGAGGCTTCTCAAACAGCCTGCTCCAATACGAAACAGCCCTTGGAGCCCCAGGTTTGGAATACTGCGTAACTTGGTCAGACTCGGGGCTGGGGAGGAGGCTCCGCCGGTAAAGCATTGGCCACGCATGAGGACCTGAACTCAGATCCCCAGCAACTCCACTCCAGCAACATACTTCTGAAACCCCCGCACGGGAGGGCGCAGACAGGCAGACCCCAGAGCCAACCTAGCTGACCTGGGGAGCTCTATCTTCAATCACTCAGAGAAGGAGACGCAGAGTGCCCGGAGACGGCAGACTCTGGCTTCTGGCCTGCACATGCGCGCCCACAGACATAAATCACACACAAGAAACAAACGCGAAAAGACAGTATCTGTTCATCACCTTGAAGGAAACAACTCATTGCTTGAAAAACTCAGTACTCAGGACTTCCTGCGTGCGGCTTGGCGTCCTGCGCGTTTCCTCCCTCGTTTTCTCTTTGCTGCCAGACCTCCGCCATCATGGGTCGCATGCACGCTCTCGGGAAGGGCCTGTCCCAGTGGGCACTGCCTTACCGCCACAGCGTCCCCATGTGGCCGAAGCTGACGTCAGCTGACGTGAAGGAACAGATTTACAAACTGGCCAAGAAAGGCCTGACTCCCTCCCAAATAGGTGTGATCCTGAGGGGCCATGGGCTGGCACAGGTCCATTTTGTGACTGGTAATAAAATCTTGAGAATCCTTACGTCCAAAGGTCTTGCCCCTGACCTCCCTGAGGATCTCTACCATTTGATTAAGAAAGCTGTTGCTGTCCAGAAGCATCTTGAGAGGAACAGGAAGGATAAGGATGCTAAATTCTGTCTGATTCTGATAGCGAGCAGAATTCACCGGCTGGCTCGATACTGTAAGACTAAGCGGGTTCTCCCACCCAATTGGAAATAGGAGTCATCCACAGCATAAATTCTCTTGTGTACACAAGCAACAAAATCACTTTGAGAAAAACAAAGCAAAACAAAACAACAACAACAAAAAAACCTTAGTACTCAGAAGGTGGCAAAAGGAACAGGAGTTCCAGGCCAGGCCAGACCTGGAAATGTAACAAGGTCCTGTCTGCAAACAGGAAGGAAGACAGGAAGGAAGAGGAAGAGGACAGGGAGGGAGGGACGGGAGGGGAAAAAAGCAGGCTGGCTGGCCAGCGAGTTCAGTTTCCAGCAAGCATGTCAGGTCGCCTGTACTCACAATTCCAGGAGATCCAAACTGTTTTCTGGAATCACTGCCACCTGTACATGCTCTCTGTCTGTCTGTCTGTCTCTCTCCTCTCTCACACACACATTAAAAACTAAAAATAACCCCCTTTTTGTTTTAAAGGAAGCACAAATGTGTTTGGGAAGTTCGTAAGGAAGCACTAGCAGGCTGTAGACAGAAAACCATGTGAGGCACACCCACAGGGAAGCAGCTACTCCAGCAGCTGGAACCCGGGCCCCTGCCTCCATCCCTGTATTCCGTCAATGTGCTGACCCTGCCTCTTGGCATCACTTGGTGAAATACAGCGGCGGTGAACATGAACGTGCAGGTGCCCATGGGGGCCAGCAGAGGGTGCCCTAGAGCCGGAGTTGTGAGCGGCTCAGTGTGGGTGCTGGGATCAGAGATAGCCAGCAAGTGTGTCCTAGGGATCCATTTGCCTCTGCCTTCCTAGCTATCTTACATGTGTGCTGGCAATCAAATTCAGGCCCTCATGTTTGCACAGCAAGCGGTTTACTGAATGAACCACACCCTCAACCCTTATTCACGCTGAATGCCTGAATGAATTGTGGGATACCACATGCATGCAGTACCGGCAGAGGCCAGAAGAGGGCATCAGGTCCCTTGGAACTGGAGTTAAAGGAGGTTGTGAGCCGCCATGTAGGTGCTCGGAATGGAATCTAGGTCCCTCTGTAGGAGATAAGGTCTCATCATATGGTCCAAGCTGGCCTCTAGTTCTTAGGCTTGCAAGATTCTCCTGCCTCAGCCTTCTGAGTACCAAACAGATACATACCTCTGCACTCAGACTGTGAGAAATGGGTTTTAGTTTGTCTAGCAAAGGTGACTAGCTGCCAAGGACCAACATTCCCTAAATCCCCCTGCCTCCTACAACTTTTATGCTGAGGAATTCAAATCTTTCCATCTCCCTTACCTTGTAAAACTTGTGTTTATTCGCCCCACTGCCTCGTGCATTCCCAGAAGGTGACTCAGGACGAGTCACTTTTATTCATTTCCTTTTAGCTGCCTTCTTCATTATTAGCCACCTGGACTGTGATGTTGACCCACAGCCAATGAGGAACAGCCAAGCTCCCCCTTGCTATATGACAAAACACAGGGACCATCCTGGCCGCGTATGTTGCTTGCTATCCTGGTCTGGGTGGTGGCACACCCTTTTTGTAAAAATTAAGTTGCCTGGGGCTCGGTAGTTAAGAGCACTGACTGCTCTTTCGGAGGACCCAGGTTTGATTCCCAGCGCTCACGTGATGGATGGCTCACACATGTCTGTAACTCTGGTCCCAGAGGATCCAATGCCCTCTTCTAGCCTCTGCAGTACTGTATGCACGTGGTGTACAGCCATACACACAGGCAAAACAACCATAAACATAAAAATAAATAAAAGGAAAAAAAAAGGGAAGAAATTGCCTTGCTGGGTCGCTTTCACTTTGTGTGTGTGTGTGTGTGTGTGTGTGTGTGTGTGTGTGTGTGTGTGTTTTAATATCAAGAATATTCCTCCTTCCCTCCCTCCCTCCCTCCCCCCTCCCTCCCTCCCTCCCTCCCTCCCTCCCTCCCTCCCTCTCTCTCTCTCTCTCTCTCTCTCTCTCGGAGGTCCTTGACCCAGCTCCCAAATAAGACACGTGAAGACTTACTCTTATTTATGAATGCCCGGCCTTAGCTTGGCTTAGTTCTGGCCAGGTTTTAACTTAAATTATCCCATCTACGTTTTGCCTCTGGGCTTTCCTCTAGTCTATGGACTTTTCGTTCCTTCTTACTCCGTGGTTGGCTGTGTGGCTGGGTAGCGGCCCCTGGGTGGCCTCTCTCCTCCTTTTCTCAATTCTCTCTAGCTACTCTGAGCCTAGATTTCTCATCCTCTTTATTCTCTCTGCCTGGTAGGCCCGCCTATCCCTCCCTGCTTAGCTATTGGCCATTCGGCTCTTTATTGGACCAATCAGGTGTTTTAGGCAGGCAAAGTAACACAGTTCTACAGAGTTAAACAAACGCAACAACATCAAAGAATGCAACACACCTTGGCATCACTGAGCAAGCAAGCACTCCACAGCAGAATCGAACGCAACACATCTTAAACCAATATCCACACAGTCGTCTGTCCTGGGTGCACCCTGGGCTCTGACTGCTCTAAAGTTAATGCCTTTCCTTTTCCCGCCCAGGTGAAGTGTACAGTACTCCTCTGCCAAGGCTTGGGGGCGGAGAAGGCAGAATGGGACTCACTTTGCTGGGCCCTCACACCCCGATCGTAGCTCTGCCTCTACTGGGACGATGAGCGTGAGGATGTCCCACACTCCCCACAGCCAGCTCTCTCGGCTCAGCACTTCCTCTACCTGAACCACTGTTCCCAAGCTCTTGGTGAAACAATACAGAAGAAAGGAGAAGTGGGTACCTTTCAAAGGATGCCGCCAAGCAAGCATGCCATGCGCAACAGAGTTGGTGCAAGAGGTTTACTGGGGGGCGGGGGAGTGAAAGGCCGTGTCAGAGCCGGGACATAAGAGAGGCAAACAGACAGACGGACGGACAGAGGCAGAGAGAGCAGGAGACAGACAAGAGGAGAGAGAGGGGAGAGAAACAAGAGGTAATGGAGGAGCAGGAGACAAGAGAGCGGGCTGTGCGTGGCGGGCACTTTTAGGGGCACACGTCCCCTCTCTGATGGAGGAAGGCACCTGGTGACGGCTGATGACGTAACTGCCTCAGCAGAGGCAGGCAGCTGCCACTCGCAAGGCCCATAAGGGCATTCTTCTAGTCTAAGAGCGTTCCTCTAAGCCTGTCCTTAAGGACAACTTAAACATGTGCTGTTGGCCTCCCCGCCCTTCCCCACCGGGCCACTCCCTTCTCACCCTCCTTAGTTACATCCTTGTCGCAAACTCCCCATATGGCTAAGGCCTGGCCTTCCACTGTAGAATCCTGTCACAGCCAGACCTCCTTCCTGCTCATGTTCCTTTGGCAGGAGGATGTTAATTTTGCTTCTGACTCCATCGTCCTCGGGACCTTGTTCATGCGAGTGCAGGGAGGGCTGAGGCTCTTCCAGGAGGGACACGTGTCCCATTGCCTCTGAGGATATTTGCACAGTGACCCCATGAAATTGGCATTTCTCCAGGAATATCATGCTGAGAGAAGTACCCAGGGGCCTTGGTGGGAGGGGCCAGGCAGAGGGGGTGGGGCTTGTCTCCAGGAAGAGATTCGTATGGTACTGACGGCCTGCCAGACCACTTTGCAGCAGGGACTTGGAGCCCCAGCCCCTAACAATGATGGGTCAGTGATGGGCAGGGCCACAGCTGGGCCAGAACTGCTCATACCGTGCCCCTGTTTAACCCTGAACCTCACGTTAGGACCCCGAAGATGACTTATGGGGTCACTGGGCCTCTTTGCTCTTCCCAATGTGGACAGAGAATCACTCTCCTTTATCAGCTTCTCATTGTAACCGATGTGTTTAATTGGCATCCTGAGCTTGGGCTGCTGAGCCCAAGCCCTGAGTCTAACAGCTCTAGGGATACCAAGTTCCAGGTCTCTTCTCCAGAACACTTTCCTTCCATCAACCGGACACCACCACACCACTCCAGGAACCTCACCTGACCCGGGCTCTGGTCCTCCTCTCCACCTCTACCCTTCATGTTAGCCAGAGCCACACCGTGTCGGAGACCCCCACTGGCTTGCTTCTCCATTCTTTCTCTCCCGCCTTCCACCCTCACAGCTGCCTCTCCACACAAGACCCCAGGTAAACAGGAGTTCTAGAACATCTAAGAAGGCACTCACTCTGCCCTGTGGAACCTGATCTCACCTCAGTGGTCCTCATGTTGTTGTCTGTCTGTCCATCTACAGCATTAAATCTTCTATTAAATCTCTTACCAAAAAAAAAAAAAAAAAAAGAAAGAAAAGAAAAAGACATTCTGACTCAGTGTCTCCTGGGAGCCCTGCATTGGTTGTTTTTCTGTCTCTGTGATACAACACCATGACAGGAAGAGTTTATTTGGGGTTACGGTTCCAGACGGTTAGAGTCCATGCATGCATGGTGACTGGAGCAGTGACTGAGAGCTCACGAAGCTAACAGAGAAAACTAGAAATGGTCAACTACTTTACTCAAAGGGCTCTCAAAGACCTCCTCCAGCGACACACCTCCCCCAACAAGGCTGTGCCCCCAAACCTCCCTAAACAGCACCGCCAGCCGGGGACCAATTATCCAAAAGCATCTGCGGGGAACTTAGCATCCAAAGAGCACAGCCCCAAACCTACAATCTTTCCAGTCACCTGCTCAGATCCCACCTGCCCTCCTGACACCTATAAACACCGACCCCGCACACTCTTCCTGCCGATGCCACCCCAGGCTTAGATACTGCAGACCTTACCATGTCCTCGAGCAAAAACTCACCCTGCCCCTCACCCCCATTACCAGTCTTCCTGGTACCTGTACTAGCAAGTCGGCCAGAGAAGGAATTCAAGAGAAAAAGAAAAAATCATGTAACCAGCCTCATGTGACTACATGTTAAATGCAGTTTTAAATCCCAAAGCAGGAACGGCACTCATTTCCTCCCCGCTGAGACTCTACTGCTAACCTGTGTGCCTGCTTGGCAGTGCCTATCCTAGACTTCAGCTCATTTTCCCCGGGGCTTATTCCTTCTCTGAGGCTTTGTCACACTTAGGTTTTTCTCTCTAGTTCAGGCTCAGGCTCTCACCCTTCTGACCCTCCACACTTTCTCTGGGGCTAAGCATATCCATTCAGGAGGCTTCCTGTCTTTCCCAGGGAAGAGCCCAGGCCCCTCCGACATCCTGTCGCCTCACCCCATTTGGCTGTCTTCCAGGAATTTCAAACTCAACAGTTCCAAAATAGATTTCTCCATTCTTCATCCTTCCTACCTAAAAATCTGCTCCTCAGGGTGGCAAGACATCTTGGCGGGGGAAAAACACGTGCTGCCAAGCCCGACAACCCGAGTTTGACTCCTGGGAACCACGTGAAAGCTGTCCAGAGTGTGCAAGTGTGTATTCAGAAACACACGAATTAAATAAGCACACCAGTAGTATCCTCGTTCGCTTTAACTGTCAACTTCATGCAGCCATAAGTCACCAGAGAAGCAGTCTCAATTGAGGGATTGATGGGATTAGACTGGCCTGTGGGCGCATCTATAGAAGATTGTTACACTGTCACATCTATAGAGGATTGTTACACTGTCACATCTATAGAAGATTGTTACACTGTCACATCTATAGAGGATTGTTACACTGTCACAGCTATAGAAGATTGTTACACTGTCACAGCTATAGAGGATTGTTACACTGTCACTTGATGTAGCAGGACCCAGCCCACTGTGAGTGGCTCCATGCCCTGGGCTGTTGGTCCTGGGTGATACAAGAAAGCAAGCTAATCATGAGCCTGCGAGTCACCAAGCCATAACCTCCATGGTTTCTGCTGCACCTCCTCCTCCACCATGAGTGAATTCTTGGCTTAAATTAGGTGAAAGAGCAAGCAGGCTTGCCTTCAAGTTCCTCCTAGAGTTCCTGCCCTGAGGTCCCTCACTGAAGGAAGCCAAATAAACCCTTTCTCCCTAAGCTACTTATAGTCCCCTGGTGTTTATCACAACAGGGGAGGGAAACTAGAACGTGCGCACACACACACACATACACACAGACACACACACACACACACACACACACACACACACACACACACGCGTGCGCGCGTGCATGCGCGCCTGCTAGACCCCCCCCCACACCCACACACACAACAGCAACTCAAGCCCCTGGGAATAGGGACCTCAGGCATCAGTCAAGCCAACCCTGGGAGTCATTCCGGACGCCCATTTCTCCCCAGTCCTACTCATCAATTCTCCTGACTCCATCTCCAAAGACCTTTCCCATCCACCCCTCTCTTCCACTTTCTCCGCTCTATCCAGGGTGCAGCAACCAGCCAGGTGACAGACCCCTTGGGCGGCCACCTCAGCTCCTTCCTCTTCAAGCCACTGGCCACATGGGCCCCTGCAGTGTGTCAATGTCAGGTGTATTGTTTCTGTCCTTTGTATTTTTTTCCTGAGATAGGGTATCACGTAGTCCAGGCTATCCTTGAACTATCTTTATAGTCAAGGACAGCTGTCATGTTCCTGTTTGCTCTACCTCAGAGCAGGGGCTGTGAATGGAACCTAGGACTTCATACACTCCGGGCGGGCAGGCGCTCCGCCAATGGAGCCACACCCCTGTGCTACACCTTATTTTTGAGACAGGGTCTGCCACTGGCTTGGAGTTCACTGCTTAGGCTACACCGGCTGGACAAGCCCCAGAAAGATCCGGTCTCCACCTCCCCGGGCACTGGGATTACAAACTCCAGCTGGCATGCCAGGTTGGCTTTTTTTTTTTTTTTTTAGCATGGAGTCTGGGGATCAAGCTCAGGGCCTTGGGCTTGCATGCTGAGCACCTTAACAAACACATTGACTCCCCAGCCGGTATGAATTTTCTACGCCAGCAAACAGTAATGTGTTTAGCACTCTTAATGGTTCCACCATTGCTAAAATCTAAACCCTTTTCTAAACAGAATCCTGGCCCCTTCCTGTCCCAATCACTACACCCAGAGCTTCCTTCCTACTGCAAACACGGCTGGAGTTAGCCCAGCGCTCTCTCACAAGCTTGCTGTCCCGGGTTCCATCCCCACAACCACACAAGCTGCCTCTGTAATCTCAACTCTTGGGAAGGGGAGACAAGAGGATCAGGCTGTCTTCAGCTACACAGGGAGTTCAAGGACAGTCTTAGCTACCCAGACCCTGTCTCAAAAACAACAACAACAACAAAAAAAAAAAAAACCAGAAGTAACAGACAGACCTCTGTGGCCAGGCAGTTAGAGGGCAGCAGAGCCTGTGTGTCCAAGCATGGGGCTGGGGAGCTGCTTCAGTCGCTAAAGCAGGAAGGTCTGAACTTAGAGGCCCAGGACCCATGTAAACAGAGCTGTGGTGATGTGTGTTTAATTCCAACAGAAGATGTACAGACAAGAGAATCCTAGGAGCTTACTGGCCAGGAGTCTAACAGAATGGGCAAGCCCCAGTTTCAATGAGAGACCATATCTCAAAAAAGGAAGATGGCTGGGCATAGTGTTGAATGCCTTTAATCCAGCATTTGGGAGGCAAGGGCAGGTGGACCTCTGTGTCTCCCAGGCCAGCCAGGACTACATAGTGAGTGAGTCCCTGTCCCAAAGACAAGAGGGGAAACCATCAAGGTAGGGGACTGGTGAGAAAGGACCCGAGTTCGAGCTCTGGGATTCACACGGTTGGAAAGAGAGAATCCTAAATTGTTCACCAAGATCATCTTGTCAACTATTTTTTTTTTCATCTACTTGTTTCATAGTTGACTTAAGAGAATCTCTGTGTTCCATTTAGATTGGGGATCAGCAAGTTTTTAATTTCCAACTTTTAAAGCTACTTATATTTGTTTGATCAATTCTAGGACCTGACAATGAAGAAAGAACATGAGGTTCCAGCATGATTATGGAAGTTTCTAGAACAGCAGGAACACGAGATGTATCTTTATCCCCTATAGTACCCACATGCTTTAGGAAGAACCATAACAAAAATCATCTCAGTAGTGTCTAGTCTAAAACTTTTTTTAAAAACGTGTGGTGCATGCCTTTAGTCCCAGCATTCTGGAGGCAGAGTCAGGGGGATCTCTGTGACTCAGTCAATCTGGTCTACAGAGTGAGATTTCAGGACAGCCACGGCTACAGGAGAGACCCTGTCTCAAAACAAAAACAAAAATGGAAGCTAGCCTTCAAGAAGGCCAGTGACTATCAGGATGTAACTCAGCTGTAGAGTGTGAGCCCACAGATGCCAGGTCCTGGGTTCGATCTCCAGCACAGTGTAGACCACGCATGGAGCTGCACCTTCGTAAGCTCAGCACTGAGCAGTTACAGGCAGGAGGATCAGAGTTCACACTTGGGACTGGAGAGATGGCTCAGTGGTTAAGGGAACTGGGTTGCTCTTCCAGAGGACCTGGGTTCAGTTCCCAGCACCCACATGGTGATTCATATCCTTTCCAGGGATCTGACTCCCTGTTCTGACCTTCTGGCTCCTGCACACACATCAGACACATAATTTCACAGACATACACATAAAAATACATGAAAAAATTAAATTTACAAAAGAAAACAAATAGCAGGTGCTGAATTAGGATGAAGATTTGACTCAATCCTGTATTCAATTCTTAGCATAGGAAGCTAAAAAAAAATTAAGAAAGAAAAAAGAAAAGAAAGTGGGACTTGGGGTTGAGGAGATGGCTCAGCAGGCAAAGCACGTGCCTTGCAAGCTGAAGTACCTCAGTTCAATCCCCAGAACTCCTGTTAGGAAGCCTGGCATGGCATATTCCTGAAATCCCAGCCATGGCAGAATGGGGAGCAGAGAGGACTCCCTGGAAGTCACAGACCAGCTGGCCTCGCCTACATGGCAAAATTCAGATGAATGAGAGACCCTACCTCAAACAGAGGGGAAAGGTGGAGATGGGTATGTGCGTGCACACACACACACACACACACACACACACACACACACACACACACACGCGCGCGCGCACACGCACACAGCACAATAAATAAAAGATGCAGTGATAAATACTACGATTCAAGCTTCAAGCTGAATAAAGAGCAGCCACTAGCTCTCACCTCTAGCTCAGGCTGAAGGGGCTGATCCACGAGCTCTCTACCAAGCCTCAGAGTGCCGCCTCTCCTCAGCATGGAGAGACTCCAGAGACAATCCCAGAATCTCTTCCTGTCCTCAATGTAGCTGGAGAATGCGTCCCTGATACTGACTACTGAAGACCCCGCTCCTATCTTTCATAACCCACTATTGCTGGGATTAAAGGCATGTGATCCCAGGTCCTGAGATCATCTTTGTGTCAGCTGCTTCTCTTTAGGACAGGATCAATCTTGTGTAGATCTGGGTGGCTTTGAACTCATAGAAATCCATCTATCTCTTAATCCTGAGTCCTAGGATTAAAGGACTATACCACAACCTCCTAGCTTCTGGCTGCTGGGATTAAAAGTGTGTATCACCACTGCCTAATCTCTCTCTATAGCTTTGACGCTGGCTTTGCTTTGTGAATCCCCAAGCTTTCATAAATCATAAATAATATATCACGAGCATACATAGATACATACATACACACACACACACACACACACACACACACACACACACGCACGCACGCGCACGCCCATGCGCCGGCTACCTTGTGCTGGGGGAATAGCTCAGTGGTGGGGGAATAGCTCAGTGGTAGAGCAGTTGCCTAGCATGCACAAGGTCCTGGGTTCGATCCTCAGGAGCACAGCAGTAGGGTTCCAGTATTCTGTCCTCCCGCAGACAGTTCACAGAGCTCCACTTCAATAGTTCTAGTTGTAATTACAATGTCTCCAGCAAGGATGGTTCCCACATTCAGCAATGAGGTGAATGGGGGTGGGGTTTAGTCACAGGACCCAGAGAGGTCCGCCACGATGGAATGAGGCAACTCAAACTCCCGGGCTTCAAACTTTTTATGGAACCGTAAGCCATCATCCCCAAGGGAGGGGCCTGGAAGAACTTCAAGGCAAGAATGACACTTTCCTTCCATCTTCTGTGTATGAGCATACATAGGTGTGTGCCTGTGTTGTCGGGCTCTGCACACATGTGCACATGCGTGTCGGGGTGGCAGCTCATGTCTGGAATCACCCTCAGTCTGAGCCAGAGCTCACTGAAGGGAGACTCCCACACACTGGGCCACCTTCCCCAGGGATCCTATCTGCACACCTTCCCACGCCAGGATTTCAGGCAGGCTGCTGTGCCCACTGGGCATTTATCGGGGCTCTGGGGATCCAAACTCCAGTCCTTATGCTTGTAAGGCAAGTGCTTTGTAAGGTAAGCCATCCTCATAGACTAAGAATCAACAAATTCGAGGCTCCGTCCCCAGCACCTAATCAAACAGACATAACACAAAGAAGAGACAACACCTCTACCTCCACCGTCTGTCTACCAAGAACTCTCCAGATTCCACTTAGGGTTCCCATCCTCATTTTCCGACCTTTGTGTACCTAGGCCCCATTTTCCAAAAGCCATTGAGTAACTCACACCCACACAGAATCCTGGAAAAACACTTCCTCCAGCACAGTAAAGCCTTGCTGGGATCTCAGATAAGAGCAGCCGGTGACTGGGAAGGAAGAGGGGGAGCTGGGGTCCCCTATTGGTGGAGTGTGCGTGCCTAGCCAGGCAAGGCCCTGGCCCAGCTCACTGGGTAGAGGCGGGAACACCAGAAGTTCAAGGTTACGCTCATTACAAATCAAACCGCAGGCCGGCCTGGGCTACATCATGTCTCACACCCACAGAGTTCCAAAGCCAGCAGCGTCCAAGCTTGGCTCAAGTTCCCGCTTCTCCCCAGTATTCAGCACCTCCCTTCGTGAACCCCCGGAACCCCCGGAATCTCACAACGCCCCCACCACAATCCAGGCTTAAGAAGCAGCACTTTGACATGTTCTCACACTTGACACACGACAATCTCGCTCTGTTTAAAGCAACCTTCACGGTCTTTCCCTCTGATGAGCCTTGCTCATTCAATGGCCCCCCAAACTTAAGAAAAGCGATTAGGAAATCGAGGCGAGCAAGTGTTCTCTGCCTACAGGAGGTGAAGGCAACTCAAAGAATAATCTGTCCACCGGAGACTCCAGATCCTGTTCCCAGAAGAACACCCTGATAACGTCAAAGTTCCAGGTTCTAGTATTCACTCGGAAATGAACACAGCGGGAGGCAGGACGCTGCTGTGGGTGTGGCGCTCTCTGGGGTTCCAGGTAGGAGCCACACACCTGGAGCCAAGACGCCAGGCCAGGAAACACCCTTCAAGCCACCACCGTGCTTCTAGAAGCCACCACCTTCGATGCTAGGCACGCTCGGAAAGGCATTTGGGAGACAGGATCAAAAAGTAATTCACAACCAACCAAGCCCTTCCAAACTTCAGGAACCGGGCCTCCAGGTCACCCAAAGTACAAGTTCCTACCTTTAAGAAAGAAGTTTGGGCAACATTTTATCGCTCTGAAAGGCACTGAGGAAGTGGACCAACTCAAGCGGGAGGCCCGAAAAGGCAGGAAGTGGTCATTTGTGGGAAAAGGGAAGGACAGGCGGCAAAGGAAGAGAAGCTGGGGCGCCTCCCCCATGTCCTCAGCACCCCCAGATCCAGCTGGGGGGCCCTCCGGCTTTCCCAGGAGACACCACCCAAGCCAAGCGGGGCGCGGCCCGGGGCGTTGTCCTTCAGGGGACATGTCCCTCCCTCCCACCGTGGAACCAGGAGGCCCGCGATCGCGCGGGGAGCGCACCCACTTCCCCATCCCAGGGCGCACCCCGCGCCTAGGGTCCCCTGAGGGCGCGGCGGCATCCTTACCTGGGGACCCGACCCACCGCCGCTCTGGCCGTGCGCACAACCACACTCGCCGCTCTCACGCGCGCCCCGCCCCGTCCTGGGGCCGGACCCCAGCTGTCCCCAGTCGATTTGTCATTGAGCAGTCGTGAGCTCGCGTCCCCACCCCCCGGAGCGCGTTCCCGCTGTCCCGCGGGCAACCCAAGCCTCTCCGGAGCCGGCCCTCCCTTCCGTTCCCCGAGGCCACGCCCACCGCCCAATCAGAAGCGGCATCACCAAACTTTCGCCAATGAGAGCGCGTCTTGAGTGTAGGGGGTGTGGCCCCACGGGGCGGCCCCGCCCACCCCTGCTTCCTTTTGGCTTCTCCGCGGGACTGGTGCACGTGACCGCTGCTGCAGTGGCGGAGCTTGGGAACTGGTCTGGGGACGCCGGGCGTGGGCGGGTGCACTCCCAGGGAAGCCAAAGCGAGGCCAGAGTGGAGAAAAAAAGCCGAGCAGGACAGAGCCGATAGACAGAAGCCAATGGGGAGGACGAGGTGGCCCAGTGTGGCCTGCGCCCTGGTGTGGAAGGGAACAAGCAGTTTTGGAGACCCTTGGCCAGAAGTTGGAAACCACAAGCGGCGCCGCCTCTAGCTTGGCCTATGACATTCTATTAGTAAAGGAATTACAGCTGTTAACTTGACCTAGGTCACATGCAAGGGCCGGAATCCTAACTCAAGCCATAGCCTGCGGCAAGAACTACAGACAAGCTGCCCTGCCGTCACCCTCCTACGCCCGGGAGCTTGTAATTTTCTGTCTTACAGGATTTCGACTGAGGTTGATTTTCCTAGGTGAACGCTGGCCACCTCCCACCACCACAGTTGTGTGATACCCTCCTCCTCCCCATACAAACTCCATATGGCAATGGATAATTCAGTGCCTGTCTCTAATCTTTAAGGAGGGTAACAGTGATAGCAGTCGTCCACACTGTGTAATTACTCTTGTTGATAATTCTAAATTAGGATACATGTATATTATATCTAAGGCTTTGTGCTTTGTTTAAATGGTTCCATACCAGCAACTAACAGACCCAGTCCTCCCACTGACAGCATGGGGACAAGCAGAGCCTTGGGGCGAGCCAGATGGCTCGAGGGAGTAAAGGCACCTGCAGAGAGATGCACATAGCCTCAACCTGAGTTAGACCCCTGGGATCCACATAACTGGGTGGCTCAAGATGTCCTCTGACCTCCCTCCCCCCCCCCCTCTCTCTCACACACACACAGGGATAGATAGATGATAGCAGACAGATAGATAGGTAGATAGATGTAAATTCAAAAGATTGCTTTAAAAAGAAAGATACAGAAGATACAGCTGGGCAGCAATGGCGCACGCCTTTAATCCCAGCACTCGGGAGGCAGAGGCAGGTGGATCTCTGTGAGTTTGAGGCCAGAGTGGTCTACAGAGTGAGTTCCAGGACAGGCTCCAGGCTCCAAAGCCACACAGAGAAAACCTGTCTCGAAAAACCAAAAAAGAAGAAGGGAGGGACGAAAAAAAGAAAGGAAGGAAGGAAGGAAGGGAGGGGGGGGAGAAAGGAAGATAAAAATACAGTGCCCTAAGGGAGGACTGGAAGCTGTTTTTTAATAAACAGACTTATTTGATGTGCGTGGTGTTTTACCTTCATTGCATGTATGTGCACCACGTAGGTGCCTGGTGCCTGCATAGGGCAGAAGAGGGTGTGGATCCCCTGGAACTGGAGTGGCATGGTGGTGGGGAGGCACCGTGTGGGTGCTGGGAAGTGAGCATCTGCAAAGGCCGCAAGTGCTGAGTCATCTCTCCAGACCCTAGAGGAGGCAGAGTTCATCACCTGGGAGAGTCAGCTGAAGCCCGCTGGAGTCAGGAAGTGTGGGCTAAGGGAGAATGAACGCCTCATTCAGTGGATTGGAGTCCCTAGGCTGCCTGCACTGCATGTTTCCCAGCTAGTCAACCGGAGCCGTACCCCTGAGCTGTAGAGGTCATACATGAAGATGGCGTGACAAACTCGGATATGGACTTCCACAGTGCGGGACAGCAAACGATACCTAGAAGGCTCCCATGTGTATGAAATTCTTCCTCAGGCAGGCCCCTTTGATGAGATGCTAGCTCAAACAGCAAAGCTGTCTGTCTACCGGCAGGAGCTGGGTCACAGACAGGCCAGAATTTCCCTGTGTCCGGTCCTGACCCCCATCCCTACCCTGCCCCCCCCCCATGTGGCCTCACAGGCTCTGACCCGCCTTTCCTGGGTCAGAGTGTGTGACTCCTGTCCCTTTCCCTCACAAACAGGATGCACTGGGCTGAGACGCTTCACGCCAGGCCTCAGGGGGCCCTTGTCCTCCATGCTGCTTCTTCGGGAACTCTGACTTTGGCAGAGCTAGGGGTCTCAGCGCAAGAATACCCGGTGCCCGGGCATACCTGTGAAGTCCCTCTAATCTACTGATGGCCCGAAGAGAAGAAGAACACGCCCTCCTTCAGAAACATCTGCTGAGCACTGTGAGCAAATTCTGTCATTTCTAGAACGAAGGCTGTACTTGAGTTGGTAGGCGCCACCTCTAGGGCAGGATCAGGATCAGGAATGGTCTTTCCTGGGAGGAGGAAGGGTGAGGACTGTTCCCTCTGGGCAACCCCAGCCCTAGGGCCGCCTTCCTGCTGGAAAATGGTAGTCAGTGACTTTGCCCCCTGAGCCTTCTCTAACGGCATGTAGTGGTGATGTGTACAGGGACCTTAGGGTCCCCTCCCCTTGAGCTGGCCTTCCCATGACTCCGTAGCTCACGTAGGGGGAGGTGTGACTGAGGGAGGCCTTGGAATGATCTACAATAGGCCTTCTGCTTTTCCTATTGAGGGGTGGTTTACGGTAACTTTGGAGCCCCAGAGACCTGGCTTGCAGCACTCAGGCCTGGAGGGGGGGATGACGGTAAAGTTCTGCTTTATAAGCAGGAGGACCCTCAGAACCCGTGTGTGTGTGTGTGTGTGTGTGTGTGTGTGTGTGTGTGTGTGTGTTTGTTTTTAAAGTTAGGTGTGGTGGCACACATTTGTGATCCCTGGGGACATGGAGGATTCTTGGGGCTCACCAGCCAATCACCTTAGTCTACTTGGTGCGTTCTAGATGTCAGGGTCTCAAAAGGAGGGATCCTGGGGACAGAGAGGTGGCTCATAGGTTAAGAGCACACGCTGCTCTTGCACAGGACCTGGGTTCAGTTCCCAGCACCCCTGTGGTGGCTCAAAACTCCCTATGTGTACGTTGAAGTACACACCACATTATATATAACCGTGTGTGTGTGTGTGTGTGTGTGTGTGTGTGTGTGTGTGTGTGTGTGTATGTGTGGGGGGGCCTGAGGAATGACAGCTAAGGCTGTCCTCTGACTTGCACCCTCCTGTACATACACACATGCACACTGGCATACAAGTGAATAAATGAATGAATACGTTAAAACAAACAAACAAACAAAACCAGCTCTGTCAACACATGCTGTGTGACTCCAGGAATATCTCTTTACCTCTCTGAGTTTTATCTGTACACTGCAGTCCAGGTCCACCCTCTATACCAGGAGAGCTCACCACCTCCTGACTGCTACTATTTAATGCATCAAGCCTCCTCCCTCCCAGCCCTGCTGCGCTTTTGAGCACACACACACACACACACACACACACACACACACACACACACACACATTCAGATTCTGGACTGGAGGAAAACCCTTGAAGTTGAAGGACATTGGCCCTCCCCTTTCTGACCCGGGCTGGCTTAGTCTAAAGGAAAAAACACCCTCGTGGGCAGAACCCCCGTCCTTTCTTTGTTTTCCAGCTTCCGGGGAAACACCGGGTTGCACGGGCTTTCCTTCCTGACTCCCCCACTCTCCTTAGAAATCCCCCAACTGCTTTGACACAAAGCTTTGACACAAAGAGAAAGTTTAGAGCTATGAGGTCACCTGGGCCACAAGCCCTGCCTCCCCTGAGGACACAGGAGAGGAGTAGGCGAGACGGGGGACAGACACTCTGAGGACTCTTTTGGCGCCCTGGCCAGTCTGGGTTCTCCTGAGCGTGGCGTAGTGGAGCCTACCTGTGATCTCCGTGCTTGTGAGGTGGAGGCAGGGGGTCACAAGTTCAGGTCCTCAGCCAGAGGGGGACACACGGCGGGGATACCCGCCAAGTGTGGCAGCTGATGGGCATCCAGGAGAAGTTCTTTTTCTCCTTGGCAGCTGATGGGTAATACACGCAGAGTCGTACCCACCCCGGGCCTGGGAGGGGAAACAGGAGAGTGCGCCGCCTGAAGGGCCTCCTAGTCTTTGCCGAATTCAAAGGCTGGCCACATCAGACTTAGCTCCACCCAAGGTGGGAGTGGGGGGCTGGGGGTGAGGGTGGGAACCAGGCTGGGGCTGGGGGTGAGCTCAGCAGAAGGGCACCTGTGTTGTTGCTCTAGTCAGGCCCCACAGGGTTCCAACCCTGGCACCATGCAGTGAGAAACAATGACAGAACCAGCACCAGGGGGAGAGACTCAAGGGAGCTGGATTCCAACTGTGGAACCCCAGCGTTGGAGACACACGAGGCTATCAAAGTCCTGTCCCATCCATCCTCTCTACCCAACCTCAAGGTAACCCAAACAGGCCGATACTTTCCACCAGGGTCCGGGATAGACTGTGACCCACTCTGAGTCAGGGCTCCCTGCAGGGCCCACAAGCCACTGTACGGGGTGCCACCCTTCTCCCAGTGACCCCCTGAGTCCCTTGACCCCACCCTGACCTAGTCCCTCCTCCTAAGGCTACCCGATGCCAGGACCCTGAGCTCACTGATACCCTCCACTGTTGCCTCTCCTCATGTCCCATGTTATATCCTGCCTTCTGTGGCTCACAGCTGTCGTCATTCCTGTCCTACTGCAGGTAAAGTGACTGGCCAGGCAGGACACGCGTGCCTCTCTTTGGCTGAAAATCGAAACAATGGACGCCAAGGCACTGGAACTTCCCAAGGCATCTGTTGGTGGGAGAAGAAAAAGGCTGGCGCCAACCATAGGGGATTTTGTCTCCCAGGGAGAGACTTCACACCGTTCTGACATTGCTCAGACCATCTTGTAGGGATTTTGTCTCCCAGGGAGAGACTTCACACCGTTCTGACATTGCTCAGACCATCTTGTAGGCGAGAATGGAACCTAGACAATGATGGGTCAGCGGCAGGCACGTTCACCCCTTGACCAGACTGCTTAGCTATGCACACTGTTTGCTCTCCATTTAAACCTAAACTTCCTCCAGGCCTGGGGTGGGGGGAGGACGGGAGGGTGGGGATTTGGGTGGGAGCGCATCACGGGGCACACTGAATAACTCTTTCTCTGCTTTCCATTATTTCTTGTCTCCTTAATAGACCTGGTGAGGATCAGTGCTTGTTAGGACTGCAAGGCCCAGGCTTCTGTTACAACCCCAGTGACAGAAATGGACTCTTCCCAAAGGTCTCTCTATGCTGGGCAGTGGTGAGTTCAAGGCAGCCTGGTCTACAGGGAGAGTTTCAGGGCAGCCTCCAAAGACACAGAGAAACCCTGTCTTGAAAAACCAACCAAACAAACAAAAACAAAAAACAAAGGTGTCTCTGCACTGGTCATCAGTGTCTTGCACCACAGCCCTGCTTGCTCTAAGAAGGCTGTGTCTAACTACTCTCCTCCCATGCCTGGCCAGAGCAAGAAAGGAAGGATGCCTCCATTCGGCATCTCCTGCGGCCCACCGAGGCTGGCTTCTGTGGGGCTGCCTGGAGGAGAGCAAAGGGGAATCTGCATCAGCAGCAGAAAGCCTGGAATATAGGACCCCCCCCCTACTACCTTGCAGACAGGAAGCTTCAGCACAGTTCCTAGAACAAACCCCTATAGACTTCCTCTGCAGAGTGAGGTCCTGTGACCTCAGGATCTAGACACAGTTCTGTGAGACAAAGACACTGTCCCCACTGCTCAATTCTTCTGTCAGGGTTCAGAGTCCCCTTGCACAGCTGCCTGCCAGAGTCTGTGTGTATCAATGGTGTGTGTGTGTGTGTGTGTGTGTGTGTGTGTGTGTGTGAGAGAGAGAGAGAGAGAGAGAGAGAGAGAGAGAGAGAGAGAGAGAGAGAGAGAGAGAGAGAGAGAGAGAGAGAGAGAGAGAGAGAGAGAGCATTCGTGCTTCTACCATAGCAAACCAAAGGTAGGGCTTACCTGTCTCTCTTTTTCACTTTCCCTGGGGGAGGTCTGATCAGGGCTTTAATTTTGTATTCCTTTACCACCCTAGGAACACAGTAGGCACTTTGTGGTGGTTAACATTATCAGCTCCACAGGATCAAGAATGATCTAGAAGAAACGCTTTGGCGTATGTGATAGGCTTTCCAGACTGAATGTGGGTAGCACCGTGTGTGTGTGTGTGTGTGTGTGTGTGTGTGTGTGTGTGTGTGTGTATGTAGGAGTGTGTGTGTGAGTGTGTGTGTGTATGTAGGAGTGTGTGTGTATGTAGGAGTGTGTGTGAGTGTGTGTGTGTGTGTGTGTATGTAGGAGTGTGTGTGTGAGTGTGTGTATGTATGTGTATGTAGGAGTGTGTGTGGGGGGGAGGGGGGTAGAGGACTGGGCAGAATGAAACTGGAGATGCCATGTGACCAGCATGTGACCAGCATGTGACCAGCTCCTGCAGGTCCCTGTCTCCACGCCTTCTCAAACCCTGAGCCAGACAAACCCTTCCTCAGATCCTTTGCCAGGCACACTGTCACAGTGGTGAGACATCCAGGCCTCAGTGTGACTTGTCTTCAGCCAGCTATGAGAGCCCACATTGCAACAGCTCAAAGCTGGAACGCTGGTGCCTGGCTCTGCCACGCTAGATGTCTGAGTCCCAGGGTCCTCATATGTGTGTATGTACGGTGACAGACCCTACGCCAGAGCACGGCAGTTTCTCTGACGTCAGAGGTTCTGCCATTTATTTATTTATTTATTTATTTATTTATTTATTTATTTATTTATTTTAAGGGAACAGTGGAAATCAAAGGAGAGACTGAGACAAAGAGATCAAATCCAGCTTGGGGCCACAGGTTCTGGGTGTCCCCATGAGATGTTGCAGGAGTTGTCCTGGTGGCACCTCTGGTGTGAGTTTTGGCACAGACTCAAACAGGCACAATGAGGGGATGTTCACCTAAGGTCCAACCACGGCTATGGGATGCAGGGGCAGAGGTGGGGCAAACAGGCTGTTCTGAGAGAAGGTTGAGCTTTAAGCCATGGTTCTGGGCTGCAAATGGAAGCAAGAAGACACCCTTTTGGGCATTAAGCAAAGGAACAACCCTGCCAGGGGACAGACGGCAGGCCATTCAAGCGAGAGGCAAGCCCTGCTTGGGGAGTTTACTCTGGGTGAGGCCAACGGCTGCTGTGCAGTTCACCCAGCCTGGGCCTGCGTCAGGCATCGCCTTCAGTGAAGGGGTTCATAGGAGGAAGAGCACAGAGTCCATCCAGACTTCTAGACTAAAATATGGGCCACCAAGTCTGCTCGCTGGAAGTTTGCAAAGCCTGTGGCTTCAGTGACAGAAATACTAATAAATCTCAATGCTCTGATCTCAGGCCCAAATGAAAAACAAACCAAAACAAAAACGCCAGGGCAGGGGCCAGAAAGAGGGGTGGCTAAGATCCCACTCCCTGGGGATCTGGTGATGGCCCTGGGCTCCAGCACACCCGGCATGCACAGAAACACTCAGGCATTGTGATGGTTTCAAAGGAAATGCCCTCATAAGCAATAACTCTACCGTTTTCATTTTTTCACTTTGAGCTTTGGGCCCTCCTTTGGCAATAATTAAAAACAATTGCTAACCAACAGTTTAAAAGAGCTCTCCAAGTGTCCTGTGTGTCTTCCCCGCCCCCCACCCCCGCCAACCCTAACCCTAACACCACCACCATCACTACCCCGCCCCAGCACCCACCCTGCCTGCTCTACAGCTCTGGAGGGGACAGGCCTCAGGCTCCTCCCTTTTAACATGGGTGTTTTAGTTACTGGCTTAGCTATTTTCCAATTGCTATGACAAAACACCAGAAGCAAGGCAACTTAGAAAATATTTAATTTGGAGGGTTAGTCCATGAACGTCATAGCGGGAGCATAGCAGCAAGCAGGCCAATAGTAAATTATAACTTTAGCCATTACATTGTCTGTCTCCTCCCAGCCTGTCTGACTGCCACACGTGTCTCTCTCTTGGGCTGTTTCCACTTCCGGTCTGCAGCTCTCCCTGGCAGAAATCCCATAGCGCTGGCAGCTGGAGACCCCTAGGGTCTTCAAGGAAATCCTTGAAGGTTTCTTTTTTTAACAGCTTTATGTAACACATGTCTCCATTGAGGGACTCCCCTGCCACACACCTGGCCTCAGGCAGCTCCGCGTAACTTCAGAGGAAGACACCACGGCCACATGGAAGTCCGGCTGCCTGCTTGGTCTGGAACCCGGGTCCCTCTTTGAGTGACAGCTGTATATGCTTTGATTTACTGATGCTTTCCTTTGCAGAATAAGCTTCCCTTTGCTCTAGGAGCAGAAGATTCCTCAAGCATACCCTTGTTAGAGCTGGAAGCTCAGCTGGGGTGGGGTCTTACCCGGGGGGTCTCACTGTCTCCACTCCATTTCACGCCAGGCCTTTCTTTAAAAGTCTCATCCCTTTGAGCAAAAGACTTGTCCCCAACATTAAATTTCCCAGAGCCCCTCTCCTAACCTGCACATTCTGCATTTCTTTTTGCCCTGCGTGATCTTTTTCATTGCAGACGTGCGTAAGAGTGGTCATTAATAACTATAGGACAGAGTCAATATTAGGTTGTTTTAACATCTCCTCAGCCAATGAAATGAGTCCAAAACTCCTCATTTGAGCCCTGGACAGATTCCTGGGACAAAGGCAGCCACATTCCTTGCCAAAATATTACAAAAATAGTCTTTAGCCCAGCTGTCAATATTGTTCTCTTCTGAAAGCTCTTGTGTGGGGCCTCTATAGTCCTTATTGTTTTTAGCACTATTATCTTTCAAGCTGCAGTATGACTGTCCATTAATCCCACTGACAGCATTTATCTTGGATAGTTTTATGTCAACTTGACACAAACTAGAGTCATCTGAGAGCAGGGAGCCTCGGTTGAGAAAATGCCTCCATACGATCCAGCTGTAGGAAGCCTGTAGGACATTTTCTTAATTGGTGGTTGATAGGAGAGGGCCCAGGCCATTCTGGGTGGGGCCACCCCTAGGCAGGTGGTCCTGGGTTCTATAAGGAAGCAGGCTGAGCAAAGGCATGGGGAGCAAGCCAGTGGGCAGCACCCACCATGGCCCCTGCATCAGCCTGCACATTCTAGTCCCGCTTGAGCTTTTGTCTTAACTTCCTTCAGTGATGTCTACAACGTGAAAGTGTTAAGCCAAATAACCCTTTCCTCCCCAACTTGATTGGCCATGGTGTTTCATCATAGCAACAGTACCCTAACTATGGCAGCACCGAATTGCTTTCCTATTCCAAAATCCTGAAGCCTTCCACACTCCTCCAGAAAGCACGGTGCTCAGGCCTGTCACAGCAGGCCTTTACTCCCAGTGCAGTTACTACTGGTACTTTCTTACTGCTGGACCAGGACCAAGGTAACCTATAAAAGCAAGTGTCTCATCTGGGACTCACAGTTCCAGAGGGTTAGTTAGTGCAGGACCAGCATGGCAGCCGGCAGGCAGGTATGGATGGACTCAGAATTTGAGGGTCTGTAGTTCATCAAGGCAGAGAAGGAATGGAGGAATCCACGTCTTTACAGGCCAAGAAGCAGGGACTCCCTTCCTCTAGCCATGCCCCAACTCTTGGCTCCAAGAGCTCCCTCCAACAGCTCCACTCGTCTGATACCAAGTTTTCAAACCCACCAGTCTGGGGGAGGCATTTCACGCTAACCACAGCACGGGGCAAAACTCCCGCTTCTGCACTGTGCTCAACATGGCGAAGGGTGCTCTGTCCCCCAGGGTAACCGCAGCTCCGCAGCCTGGCAAGGACCCAGGCAGCATCTCACCACAGCTTCCCCACTTTCCCATTCCATTTCACCAGAGATTTTTACAGGACACAAATCAAACATCCACCGATAAATCATGAAGGAATTTATTTGAAAAACAATTCTTTGGCAACATAACTTAAGGATGAAAGCAAATTTACATAGCAATGAACCAGAAGGGCTGATTTTTACATAAAAGCTAGATCCTGCCCGAATATTTGATAACGCGGGATGCAGGGCTCCTTCATAAGTCTTTTTCCAGAGTCGACAGCGACTTTGATTTTTATAACCTGAAGGCTGGGAACTGGGCAAAAAAGCACGCGCAGAGGCATTGCAGAAACTGAAAAATAATGTCCTCTCCCCAAGCCCAAACTCAACCGGTGATGTTTTCTGAAACTTAAGTCAACAACGCAAACGGCAACTTTAAAGTCAAGCATCTGACTGCGCCGCCGTTTGAAGAGGTTCTGGCTGGCACCGGGAATCAGCCTGCCTTCCGCTGTTAAACCAGCACACCTCTCCAAGAGCAGAAAACCCTGTACGTAAAAACCCTGCAGTTCATAACACACGGAAACCTCGAACCTGAATCCAGTTTCAGGCAACACTGGTTGGTGCGGTGCGGCCTGACACATGCGCAGTGGGAAGTAGGCGTGCTGTCTGTTGAGAACCAAGGTTGTGATGCAGGCTGCAGCATGGGGTGGGGGTGGGGGCTCCTACCAGAAACAGCTCGGACTCAGTACCTACTTGATTTCGAAGTTCAAAACCCTTTTGCTACAGCCAAATTACTTTTGTAACTCCCACATTTAGAGACAGGAGCAGTTATGGGGTCAAGATCCACAGTT
>JANBXA010000367.1:18970000-19252500 GCA_030556225.1 Cricetiscus sungorus | reverse complement strand
TTCAGAGTTGGCCCTGGGCACTAGTGGTGGCTACTGAGCTGGAGAGAGACCTCTGCTGTCTGGCACTGGTCTCCTCCAGCAGCCCACGTGCAACGCCTGAGGGCCTGGGGCTGAATGGTGGTCCCCACTTTTCTCTGGGAGGGCTCAGAGCAGAGGCAGCAGAGGTCCATGAGGGCACTCTGTTTCTCTCTTTATGCAGAGAATGGCACCCTCCTCCCCGCCTGCCCCAATAAATCTTGCATTTCCCTCTAATGACCTAAGACTTTAATGTCAGTGCTCTATGCCCACTCAGGGAACCTGAAAAGTTAAGCCTGGTGCTGAAAAGCAGGATTCTGCTGAGCCAGGGCTAGCGGAGAAGGGAGGAGAGAATCGTCTAGTTCTGCCCAGTAGGTCAGAGAAAATGGTGCTCCAAACCACAGACCCACGCACGGCAGCTTATCACAGAGAGAAGGTAGGATTTGTTTCCTTTCTCAGCCGGTGGGTGGCAGCGGCTGGTTTACAAGCTAAATGTCTTGAGCCTTGGACCTTTTCCTAACAGTTATAAAAGAATCAGAATCAGGAAGGGACACATGAATGTAAACGGGACTCAAGGTTGGGAGCCCTGCATCCAAGTCCTAATTCTGCCCCTAAGCAAACCTTCTCCGGGTCCAGTTTCTTCACATGCTCCTTCAGGGAACTAACTGCTTCTGGCTTGGTGGGCTCTGCCACCCTCCCCGGTACCCGCCCTCTGCTTCTCGAGGGACAGGCACTGCTAACCGCCTAGGCACGCGGCACAATCTGTTGGGGGCGGCCTGAGACTCGCTAGTCGCTCTGCCAGGGTAGAGTTTTGCCCTGGGCACAATCCTACTCAGTGCACTGCCTGCACAGCCGACCTTCGCACGGGGCCCAGGGTCAGAGTCCACCCGTGCTGGGGCAGTTGCAGTTACCGGCGTGCTCTCAGACCCCCACGCCCGCCAGCCACCCGCCTCTGCTCTTGCACACTCAGGCTCGCGCACCACACTTGGCGTCGCTGCCCCTCGGCGCGCTGTCGCAGGAGTCCCAGCGCTTGCTGCACGGCCCCAGGGTTGGGGGTCCCCAAGCCCCGCCCCTGCGGCGACAGGCCCGCCCCGCCCCGCCCCGCGAATAACCACGCCCCGTTCCCCGCCCCGCGCCTAGCCCCGCCCCGCGCCCACGCCCCTTGCCACGCCCCGGCCCGGCCCCGCCCCCAAGCCTGCCGGCAGGATGTGAGCTCATTCCCTCCTCCATGTTCCGGCCTCCTCCAGGAAGCGCCCTCCGCAGGTCTGCGCTTGCCTACGGCCTGTGGCCCGCGGGTGGACGGAGCCCGTGGCGCGCCGGATCCCACCTGACCCCGTACGCGGCGAGGCGTCCGGCACGCAGGTGCGGCATGAAGGCAGGCGGCGTGGGCTCCCACCCCGGCCTGGACTACGGGGCTCGGGCAGCGCCCCCCGCGTAGGCGCCGCACCGTTCCCGGCCGGCCGGCGCTCGCGGCGCCCTCAACTCGCTTCCGGCCGGGCCACGTGACTGCGCGCACGTGTTCCGGCGTTTGGGAGCGGCGGGTCTGCAGCCTCCCCGGCCAGCAGGCGGATGTCCATCCATCCAGGGCCAGGGCATCCTTCGCCATGAACCCCAGGGGCCTGTTCCAGGACTTCAACCCCAGTAAGTTCCTCATCTATGCCTGCTTGCTGCTCTTCTCCGTGCTGCTGCCCCTGCGCCTGGACGGCATCATCCAGTGGAGC
Source organism: Cricetiscus sungorus (assembly GCA_030556225.1). NCBI lineage: Eukaryota > Metazoa > Chordata > Mammalia > Rodentia > Cricetidae > Cricetiscus > Cricetiscus sungorus. Next base: position 19,250,764 of record JANBXA010000367.1, on the reverse strand, counting down.
TACTGGGCGGTCTTCGCCCCCATCTGGCTGTGGAAGCTCCTGGTCATCGTGGGCGCGTCGGTGGGTGCGGGCGTGTGGGCCCGCAACCCTCGCTACCGCGCGGAGGGGGAAGCCTGCGTGGAGTTCAAAGCCATGCTGATTGCCGTGGGCATCCACCTGCTGCTGCTCATGTTTGAGATCCTAGTCTGTGACAGGGTGGAGAGGGGCACCCACTTCTGGCTGCTGGTCTTCATGCCACTCTTTTTCGTTTCCCCGGTGTCCGTGGCTGCCTGCGTCTGGGGCTTCCGACATGACAGGTCCCTGGAGCTGGAGATCCTGTGCTCTGTCAATATCCTGCAGTTCATCTTCATCGCCCTGAGGCTGGACAGGATTATCCACTGGCCGTGGCTGGTGGTGTTTGTGCCACTGTGGATCCTCATGTCGTTCCTCTGCCTGGTGGTTCTCTATTACATCGTGTGGTCCCTCCTGTTTCTGCGGTCCCTGGATGTGGTTGCTGAGCAGCGAAGAACACATGTGACCATGGCCATCAGCTGGATCACGATCGTCGTACCCCTGCTCACCTTTGAGGTCCTGCTGGTTCACAGACTGGATGACCACAACACATTCTCGTACATTTCCATATTTGTCCCCCTTTGGCTCTCGTTACTGACATTGATGGCTACGACGTTTAGACGGAAAGGGGGCAATCATTGGTGGTTTGGTATTCGCAGGGATTTCTGTCAGTTTCTACTTGAAGTCTTTCCGTTTTTAAGAGAATATGGGAATATCTCTTACGATCTCCATCATGAAGACAGTGAGGAGGCCGAAGACTCATCGGTTTCAGACGCTCCAAAAATTGCTCCGATGTTCGGAAAGAAGGCCAGGGTAGTTATAACACAGAGTCCTGGAAAATACATCCCTCCCCCTCCCAAGCTAAACATTGACATGCCAGACTAAACTCACAGGCTGGGCCTTTACGTGTACTAGTGAATTCCACTTCGCTTTTTTTCCTGTGTTCATCCAGCCCTGGAATTGGGGATTGGCCCTCCTCATTCATTTTACACCCTCTGTGAGATGGAACCCTATTGCAGTTGTCAAGTGTGTATCACAGACAAAGGAAGGAGGCTGTGTTATTCTTGGTGTGTGTGTGTGTGTGTGTGTGTGTGTGTGTGTGTGTGTGTGTACACATAATGTGTGAGAGAACTCACTTTCCAGGTCCGTGTCTTAAGAGCTAGCCAAAGGCAGTAAATTGAATTGTTTCTAGGCCTTCAAAAGACCTAAAAAACTACATAGCTGTTTGTTTTCAAGCGCTACTTATGCCTACCAAAAGTATTGTTTAAAAAGTATTTTTATACACTGCTAGTCTGAAATTGTATTTTAGATTATGTACATTGTGACCTAATGGCAAATGTACCAAATTTCTCTCCAAATGTACCAAATTTCTCCCCCAACACTGTTCCACAAACCTCATAGTTAGTTGGTATTTCTAGTGTTCCTACTGTTCAAATAGTTGTTTGCTTTGGGCTTTGCTGGCACAGGTCTTTAGTATTCTAATAGATGAATTTTCTAATGGAGTGAATCTGCATATGTTAAGTATTTATATGAATGTTTAGCAGTGTTCTAGTGTTGAATTGTAGTTCTTGGCAATACCAATGTATTGTGTTAAAGTATTTTTTTTAAGCTGCTGTGTGAAGGTACATGTTTATTGCAATTATACTTAAAAGATTGCATAAGACTGTCTCAAAAAACCAAAAAAAAAAAAAAAAAAAAAGACTGCATAAGAGGCTAAGATGTCCCTGTGAGGTGGCATGCTGGCCGGCACAGTACTGAGTGTGTCAGAGCAGTCAGTAATAGATAGCAAGAGTGCCACAAGTTTGTGAGGGAAGGGACACCTCTCTGAGGATAAGTGACATTCACTGCCTTGGCTTTTGCCTCACAGGTGGGTGGTATCATCTCTTAAGGAACAGCCAAACTAAGCAGCACAGTGCGGCCATGTGTAAGGCCTGTTACAGTGTGGAGCATTATTGCTGGAATGCCGAGAGTGCCACCACGATGAGGTCTTACTCTAAGGTTAGACCTGTTTGGTCCATCAGTAGCAAGGGGACAAAAGTCCGGGGTATTCTTGAAGATGAGTGCAGGGTTCCTTCACGTGCTGGAGTCACCCCAGGAAATCAAGACCAGAGGACAAAAGTCAGACCCTCTCAGAATAAGGTCGATGGGGAGAAGTACTTGGAAATGGAAGATAAATTGGAGCGCTCGTATCACTGAGGAGAGTGTGGCGGGGAGTGCTCATATTAACAGCTGCTTACTAAGAAGTACTCAGATCCGGTTCCATGTACATAACGGACCCCCGCCCCCTTTGCTCTTCCTAGCAGGTGAGGGAGGAAGGAAGCTGAGAAACCAGGTGCCCGACATTCCTTCCATGGTTCCCGACTCCATCCCCCCAAAGAACATGAAAAGCAAAAGCTTATGCCCTATTGAGGTCCAAAGGTGGGGGCTAGAGAGGTGGCTCGGGTTAGAGCACTGGCTGTTCTTCCAGAGGACCTGGGTTCAATTCTCAGCACTTAGGTGGTGGCATGCCACCCTCTGTGACTCCAGTTCCTGTTCCGGCTCTGCAGGCAGTAGGCACATTGGTGACACACAGATGTATTTTCAGACAAAAAACCCATACACACAAAATCATCTTAAGTATAAGGATGTTTCAGGTATGAAGGAGCAGGTGTTTCTGAAGGATGCTTTAGAAGGCTGTGGTTCTCACCTGCCCACAGTTAGGCCTCTAGTTACCGCAAGACCGTGAGGTAATTGTCACCGGAGGACTGACCAGTGCCTCCGTGTGTGGTGCTGGCCACACAGCACAGTAACTCGGGTTTGGTTGTGTCCGTTTTGTCGCAATGGCTTCTGCTGACAACTCTCAAGATCTCAATGGCTGGGCTGGCTGACTGGCTCAGTGACCACATGGCTGTGTAAGCATGAGACCCCAAGTTTGATCCCCACAACCCCCACAAAAGCCACGTGTGGTGGTGTGAGCTTCTATGCCCCAGGCTTGCAAGCCAGCCTGGCCAAATTGTTGAGCTCTATGCCAGTGAGAGACTGTCTTAAACAAAACTTGGGTCAAAATAAGAATTATTGTAAGGACCAGCAAGGTGGCTCAGCAGGAAAGGGTGCTTGCTACACAAGCCCGATGACCTATGTTGGATCCCCGCATCTGCATCTCACGTTGGAAGGGGAGAGTAGATGCCTCCCTGAAAGGCCTCTGCCTTTCACAAGAGTGCGACAGCACACATGCACGTGTGAACTCACAAACAGTAGTGATTTGTTGCACACGTGAACTTGCACTCTCAAAATCGCAATGACTTGTAACTACAAACTCATGGGAGCTGCAAGTCGGCTATGGGTTACACTCCAGGCTGGGATCTGGTCCAGGTCGTCTTGATGGCAGGTTGAAGGAGTGGCAGTCTTGGACCTTTGCCCTTTATGGCAGGAGCAAGGAGGCCGAGCCAAAGCCTGCAGGCACAGATTGTTCCTGCTCACACGTGACAGATGTTCTGTCGACTCATGTCCAGTAACCCAAGCATATGGTCAGGTCTACCAGGTGTCAGTGGTGTATGGATGTCCAAGGGGCAATCATGCAGTCCTCACGGGCAGCTGCAGGTAGTCCATGAACTGGCTGTTACAGGCTCATTCTGAAGAATGGTTCCAAATGTGTAGATCAGGAATGGCTTTCTTCTCTTACAATGTTCTATCGCTTTCAAAAGTTGTCGCCATTGGGAGGAAGCTGCTGGGATCTGATAAGGGCTGGGAAGGCCTTGTGTTCAGATCCCTTTGTGAGTGGTGGGGAGACCCCAGCAGCTGTGCAGGACAGGGTTATTATAGTGCCGACCTCAGCCCTCCTCAGGTAGAAAAAAGATCAGTTTAAGAGCAGCCTGGGATGAGATCAGAACCAAGTAAATCACAATAAGAACAGTTAAAGAAATGTTGGAGGGGGACGTGGTAATGCACTGGCCTTTCCTGAAACCATGTAAAAACACTGATCGCTGTGGCATGTCCCAGTCATTCCAGCTGTGGGGAAGGAGACAGGAGGGTCCCTGGGGCTGGCTTGCCAACAGCCTGGCCTAACTGACAAACTCCCAGGCAGTTTGAGGCCTGGCCTGAAAGGATGTGACCTGTGTTCTTGACAATGACACAGAGTCCTTCTGCCTCATTTGCACACACACGTCTTCATGCACACACTCATTAAAAACCAAAGACAGAGTCCAGGGGCTTCCCTGGACAGATACTTTGGAAGGGTCAGGATGGTACAGGGAGGTCATCCAGACAGAGGGTACTGGGAAATGGGGAAGCCAAAGAGCAGCCACTACCCAGCAGTCTCCAGGGCTCAGGGTCAAAACAGGAAGTTGTTGGGACACTTGATGCATTAATCTAATTAATCTTATCAATAAAAAATTGGAAGTCAAATATTGGGGTAGGAACCTGAAAGATCAGAGAAGCAGGAAGCAGCTGCCAATCACTTCCTATCTCTCTGCCCTGCCTTACTACTTCCTGTCTCCTCTCTATCAACAATTCTCCAAACCTCTATGGTAAATTTAGGTGGGCTAGTGGCTAGCTTCACCCGGACTCCAATCAAGCTTTGTCAGAACCAGAACACAATCGAAATATCACACAACAGACAGGCAGCAGGCAGAAAATGCTGGGACACTGGAAGCCACGCCTGGAAACCCAGTCAAGGGCTAAGTACCTCAGAGAACCATGTGGTGAGGAGGCTGCCAGCTGGAACCAATGCCACGTGATACATGACTGACCAAAAGGGACTACTAGCCTTACTCCCGCTGCCATAGAAATTCCTCACCCGATACTGTGTAGCTGCTGGCTCTGAGATTGAAACATTCCACCCTGCAGGGAAGCCCCTGAAGCAGGAAAATAAACAACTCAAAATGGCTTCAGGAAGTCCCTGAAACTGAGCGGACTCACTAGGCCCCTTCCTGCCAGAGTAAATAATGGGCCCTGAGATGCCGGGGAAGAAGCAGAGACCAGCTCAGGTTTCTGAAAGAGGTTTAGACCAACAGACCAACCGAGTCCCCTGGAAAGGACTCCCCAGCCTGTTGAGCTGCCTGCTGGCTATGCCATGTACTCCAGGTCCTCAGCTTTGCCAGCTGTCAACCATGTTGGGGTGTCTTTGAGGTATTTCTATTCCTGTGGGTAGGAGTTACCTACTCCTGTGGGTAGGGTTACTTACTCCTATAAGTAACCCCAGTAAAACTCCTTGTTGGACTTTGGTGGTATCCATACTTCGGTCAGTCATGGGCTCCCTCCCTATCTGGGGTGGGCAAATGTGTGTTATGTCTCCCACATATCTACCTGCTAGACGTGTGTCACACAACTACCTGCTAGAAAGGCTAGGAGAGGGAGCTGGAGAGATAGCTCAGAGGTTAAGAGCACTGACTATTCTTTCAGAGGTCGTGAGTTCAATTCCCAGCAACCACATAGTGACTCGCAACCATCTGTAATGAGATCTGGTGTCCTCTTCTGGCCTCTGGCCTGTAGGCATGCATGCAGACAGCACACTGTGTAAATAATAAATAAATAAATCTTAAGAAAAGAAAGTCTAGGAGAATAGGATTGTGTTAGCCTCCGGGGAGGTTCTCTCTGCAGACTTTAGAGCTGGAGAAATGAGGTCTTGTGGCTTCCTTACCTCTAGACAGAGAAAGCTATACCAAAACTCACTTGATCAAGGGTTTCCAAAAAAGGAAACGTGCCTAGAGGCTACATACACGACCTCACATCCCATTCCTGAGCTGTCTGGCATGTACCTACCTTCGGCCATGACACTCACCATGCTACAAGCTCACCACTCAGCAAAGAAGAGTTCTCTTCAAGGAAAAGAGATTTTCCAAATCTTTGCCAGTTGCTGCTGCCCCTGACTCCACCTCAGGCATGTGGGGTATCTCTTCTTCTAATTTTGCCATTGGAAACGTTGCAGCTCTGAGGAGAAAGGCTTCCCCGATGGAGATGTTGCAGCTTTGAAAGGAAAAGCTCCTCTGAGGGAAGTGTTACCGCTCTGAAGGGAAAGGCATCCTGACAGTCAGGAGCCAAGGACTACCACAGCCACACAAGATTTACTGGGACAGACACGAGAGGGTGGCGGCCTCTGCTATGAGGAGTAACGGAGAACTGAGCAGGACACAGGCTTTAAATAGCGTTTCATACAGGGCAGGCAGAGTGCTCCAGGGTGGCCTGGGATGGGCAGAATTGTGGCTTCAGCCTGGGGCAAGCTCAGGGACTAGTGAGATTTTCTTCTTGGTCCTGGCCTCTGGCTGGAGATCAAGTCAAGTGTTAGTTTCTTTGGCCCCTTTACCTTGCACAGCCATTGGTGGATTTTGGCTTGGGGGCTCGGGGATTGGTGGGTTTTGGTAGATTTTCAATCCCAGAAGTGGACCTTTTCCCCTACAGTCATGTGAGGATGTGTATTTTCAGGTAAGTGTGGATTGATTGATTAATTAACACTTAACAATTGCCATGTGCTCTTCAAAGAGTGGCCCGAGATTTACATTATCCAATATACACCTGAGTTTGAGTCTCAGAGCTGGTGTGAAGAGCCATCTGAGGTGGTGTGTGTTTTGTAATTCCAGTCAGCCAGACAGGACGAAGAGCCTGGCAGAGCCCAGGAACTCATTGCCCAGCTAGTCTAGCTTATTCAGAGAAGTTCTAGGTAGTCTAGCTTATTCAGAGAAGTTCTAGGTAGTCTAGCATATTCAAAAAAGTTCAAAGTAGTCTAGCGTATTCAGAGAAGTTCCAGGTCACTGAGAGACCGTGTCAAACAAGAAAGTGGGTGGTGCCTTAAGAATGATATTTGAGGACATTGATACAAATGTCCTTAAACCCATACATCCATGCATACATGCAAAAAATAAAACTGAGGACCAGGCATGGTGATGAACACCTTTAATCCCAGCACTCAGGAGGCAGAGGCAGTCAAGCCTCTGAGTTTGAAGCCACCTTGGTCTACATAGTGAGTTTCAGGTCAGTTGTGGCTATATAGTGAAATTCTATTGAAAAATTGTTTGTAGCATGAATTCCAATTGGTTTTAATAATAAAATCCCGGAGTCAGATATTGGGGTTAATGCTGGAGATCAGAGAAGCAAAGTAGCCAGCCACTAGAGAGTTCTTACCTCTGCCAATGCTCAGACCAAAGGGGCAATCCTGTCCTCAGGCTGCATCCTCAGACTGCTTATAATACACTGTTCCTCAGACTGCATCTCTCTCTTGTCTCCTCATACCTTATATTCCATATCACTCCTGTCTCCACCTCCTTACTGCTGGGATTAAAGGCGCCTCACTCCAAGTGCTGGGATCACCTATGTGTGAGCTGTTTCTCTTGACTGGATCAATTAATTCCATATAGCCCAGAGTGGCCTTGAACTAGCAGAGATCCACCTGCCTCTGTCTCCCAAGTGCTGGGATTAAAGGTGTGTGCCACCAGTGCCTGGCTTCTATGGCTAACTAGTGTGGCTAGCTTTGCATTCAGGCAAGCTTTATTTGTTACATCATTGTGGCAAAGTTAGCCACTGGGCAAGAAACTGCCCTTGCCTCGACTGCTGACAGTGTGCTGTCCAAATTGGACAGGCAGGACATAGAAAAGGCTGCCAAACTTTGCCAAGATAAGATAGGACAGTCCTTTAAAATTCCTGCTTCACAGAAGTCTGTCAGATATTCTAGGCCAAAAATGGATGTCCCAAAGCTTCAGAGGAACCTTCAGTGACTGGCTGTCCAGGCAGCCAGCTGTTTCTGTCTTTCTATAGTTTTGGAAGTTGTTTTCTCTGCACTTCCTGCTTATTCAAGTACTGTTTTATCCTTCTCAGGTCTCTGATGGAGTTGAAGAAGAGACAGTTATAGTTACAGTTTTCCTTGTTACCAGATTCAGAAAAGAAGCTCACAAGATTGAGCAACATAAAAGCTTAAATTGTTTATCTAAGAAAATATTTGAGGTCTAAAACGGTAGATTTGGGTTGCTAGTATAAGTTAGGATAGGAAGTGAATTAGGCACAAAACTTTGGACTCAGATACGACAGATAATACAGTACTTTCTCTAGATCTGCCAAATACAAATGGACCCGATACTGTGAATGTGATTCTTACCTGATAATTGTTCTTGTTGTATATAGTTTTACTGTGTTAGGGTTAAAACCTTCCTTTTTATTTAAAGGGGGAAATGTGGGTTATTTCAATCACACTCACACTCCTGAGACTGCCAATAAAGTTTACTTTGAATCAGAGGGTGGAGCTAGCTACTAGCTGACCAAAATTAGAGGATTTGGAGGACAGATAGAGAGACACAGGAAGTAGCAGGGAGGGGCTTAGAAAGGCTCTTGCTCTTTGTTTTGGATCCAGGGAGGAGAGAAGGAAGTCATTTCTCCACTGCTTCTCTGATCATTCATAGAAAAAACGAGAACTCAACAGTGAGAGTCCACCCAGAATGAGGCAGGACTGTGATGATGAAGTCTCTTCAAGGCAGACTTTGGTAGAAAACCATACCTCGTCTGTTGTTGGTGCCCATCTGGGGTAAACTGGACTCCAGAGGACTGACAAGATGGCTCAGAGGGTAAAGTCGTCTGCCACTAAGACAGGCAACCTGAATTCTCTACTTGGGAAGAGAAGGAGAGAGCGGATCAGCAAGTTGTCCTCTGACCTTCGTGTGCTGCCGTGCTGTGGCATGCCCCTCAGCGCCGCACAAATGCACGGAGAGAGGTAGCAGGCACTGAAGACTGCTCAGTCTGTTCTTGTTAACTGAAGAATGTCAACCCAGGACAAGGTTTTTGTGCCTAAAGGCTCACGCTGAGAAAGGCTGCACGGGATCCTGAACACCTAGTGTAGTCTCCAGACAGCTAATAAAGACGTCCTATTGGTTTAAACCCGGGTCCCAGCAGTCTTCTCTGGTGAACTCCACACAAGAAAATCAATGGAATCTGGGTCTCTGGGAGGCAGCAGTTTTGCTGAGTTGGAGTGTGAAATTGGGTTCCAGGGGAAAAGGCACACCTGTGTTAGACACTCAACAATGCTGATTGGTCAGTTGCAGAGAGCTAGACTAACAGATTGGGAGCCAATTATTGTCCATGTCTGTGTCTGACCTGTGTCCTTGTGACTATTAGTCCTGTGGAATGTACAGATTCCTCACTTTAGTCAACCCAAAGGCCAAGAATGTCACCTGCCGGCATCTGTGACCACAGCAGAGACCTCTCTCTTCGCTGTGACCTGTGTTCTTTCTAAAATGCCTTTGTTTTTAAACTTTCTTTGTTCTGTTACTATGGAAACTCATGGGACTATTATCCTGTTGGGACACGGAATTTGGGTTACCATGAATCTGTGTTCACAGGTCATGGTGTCTCGTGTAAGTTCTCACTCTCTTTGAGGTGTTGACACAAAACCAGAGCTCAAAGCAACAGTTTATTCTAGAATCAAATATGAGTGACCATGACCAGGAATACAGATTGAGGTCAACCCAAATTCCATGTTGCAACGTGGACCCAGTTTTATGAAGCTTTTATAGCAAAAGAACAAAGAAATCATGACTCAAGATACCCCTGGGAGCATTAAGTGGCCCAAGATAAATTGTAATGGGGCTTCAGACGCACAGGCTACGAACCCTCCGCCATCAAGGAAACCAGTGGGCCCTGCAGGAGGGCGGGTGGAAGGCACTGCTCCTTCCTGGGGACTTTTATTCACGGAAGTGAGAATGTTTTTGTGTCATCATGGGATTTGCTTCAGATGCTGGCGCAAGAATCATCTTGTGTCACACCAAGAACACATGAACTAATGAAAGCAATTTTTCAAGGTGTTTTTTTCTGCAAAGGACACCGGCACCCAACCGGGCTATCAAATACTCACCCAAAGGCCTCTGATGTAGGTGGTGACTGAGTCTCATCGCGCGATCTCACGCACCTGGTAAACAGGGCAGAGGGGGCCCGGGGGCTCAGGAAACATGCACCCTTGTGTGGCTTACTGCCCTTAACACAAAAACTACTCTCCACACTGATTGTTCATGTAAAACCCAAATGGGGCATCAGAGGCAGGGTGGGGGCGATGCCGACTGGAGCCCCGGATATAGAGGCTTTGGAGCCGTGGCTACCCAGCCTCGGGAGCATGGTGTGAGGCCCACGGGCACACTGCGGAGCCAGTGGGTGAGCCTTGCCACACCTTTCTGAACACAGGCACACAGGCCTTTGTGATTTGCTCTGCCCAGCAATAGGGATGGGTCAAGCCTTTCGTGCAGAGATGGGACAAGCCCAGGCACTGTTCCTCAGAGTGGAGGCTGAGAAGAGCGGGCGTAGGCTACCACCGTGCCAGGCAAGGCTGCGGGGGCCAGGACACAGGGAGCGGTCAGTACTCTGAAGCTTTGTGTGGACGAAGGAGAGCTAGAAGACACGACAGGAAGAGCTCGGCTGGTGCGCATCCCTCAGAAACGGCGGGAAGGGTTCAGTGCCAAGGTGAAACAGTCTTGAAAAGCTGGAAAGGAGGATTGTGGGGTGGGCCGGTCAGTACTCTACTTCCGTTTCAACGGGAAGGGATAGCAGGTATGGAGGGAGGGAGGGACTGTTGAGGATGCTCCTCGCTGAGGCACTTGGCTTTGAGGTAATGCTGCTCTGCCAGGAAACCCTGGGGGAGGGGTCAGAAACACCCAGGTGTGGTGACTCAGGCAGCTCTCTGCAGGTGAGATCAGGCCCTCAGAAACTCAGAAACAGTGGCTGGGGCCATTCAACACTGTGGAAGTCACCAGGTGAGTGTGGAAACAGGGCAACGAGGGCAGTCTAGGGACACACCACCATCACCATTAACTTCCAGGGCCCCGAGATGGCTCTGTAGGTAAAGGACTAGCCACCATGCTCAACCTGAGTTTCAGCACGGGGACACACATGATGGGTGCAGAGAGCTTGACACGGGACACACCTCCACCTCCTGTAAAGAAATGTAATAAAATGAGATATCTACTGTGTAGCCCTGTTCTCGTGCGTGCGTGTGTGTGTGTGTGTGTGTGTGTGTGTGTGTGTGTGTGTGTGTGTTAGTCACTTTTCTGTGATAGAACACCATGCCCAAGGCAACTTACAGAAGGCAGGGTTTATTTGTACGCATGGTTCCAGAAGGACAAAAGGCCAGCATGGCAGGCAATCCTGGCAGCTTGACAGCTACAATTCACATCTCCAAGCCACGGGCCAGAAACGGAGGGCACACTTGAAATGGCTCAAGACTTCCATGCCTCAAACCACGCCCAAGCCATCCCTCCTCCTGCAAGGACTTCCTAAGCCTCCAGAACAGTCAGGGCCAAAAGAGCTCTTCCCCAAGCTGACCTTCGTATATCCCAGTGATAGCCAGCCACACCGAGACAAGCCCAGTTTGCTAGTATGTTTCCCCTGGAATCTACTTGAGTCAGGCCTGCAGAGTCCACGCTGACCTCCACACCGTCTTCCAAGGGCCAAAGCCTTCCTCATTTCTAAAGCAACCAGAGCCCAGCATGGCTGTCACAGCAGTAGCTCATTCTCCGGAACCAGCTTCTGCTGCGGTGATAAACCACCAAGTCCATGGTGACTTACAGAAGGAAGGGTTTATTTGGCCTACAGTTCCAGATGGTTCAGAGCCCACCATGGCAGCAACTGTCACAGCACCGGGACTGAAAGACCAAAAGTAAAGTTAAGGAAACCACCCCCCCCTCTTAAAATAAAGGACAGTCTGACCTAGAAAGTTCCCTCACAAGGCCCTAAGACAGCAGGATACCAAGAATTCACACTGCCCCTCCCGCCAGTGATTAATTAGCACACCCTGAGGCCCTAAGGTCCTGCTGTTGGAACAGTGAGACCATCTGGCCTCAAGGGGAGAACCCATGACTGGTCACATACTCAGCGGACAGGGGGTCACAGCCCCACCCTAAGCTTGTGGTTTTTTCCTTTAAAATTACCCAGGCCCAGAAAAAGTTGCTTCTCTAGCCTGCGTGCTGAGGGAGCCCATTTGCGCAAACAGATCCCGTTCATTAAAACCACTTCCGTGTTGCATCAACTGGACTGGACATTGAGTTCTTGGGGGTACTGACCGAAATGGGGAGACTCCTCATTCTGAGGGTCTTACAGGGACAGGAACAGCTGAAGGCTCACATATCAGATCCTAATCAGGGAGTAGAGAGCATAAACGGCCAACCAAGTCTTTTAGCCTTCAAATCCTGCCCCTAGTGACACACCTCCTCAGCGAGGACACATCTCCTAAGCCTCCCTAAACAGTGCTGCCAAGGGACCAAGTGCTTAAACCCTTGAGACTACAGAGGTCCTATCGTCCAGGCTGCCATAGTGTGTTCTTATGTGTATGCTCTTGCCTGTGTGGAAGCCAGAAGTCCTTATTCCTTATCTGTCACTGAGCACAGTCTGCCACTTCAGCTAGACTGGGGGGGGGGTGGATGGGGGCAGCAAGCCACAGGGACACCCTTACTTCCGCCTCCCCTGGGCTGGTGCATACAAACTACACCCAGCTAAGTGGTTAGTGGTAATTCGAACTCAGGCCCTCAGGCTTGGGCAGCCCCCTGCCCACTTCGTGTGCAGCCCTTTTTGCAGCAAGCTCCCCTTTAATCTTCACCCCGGTACAAGGCGGGTATCATGAAAAGCATCCCACTTTGCAAGGCCCAGGCAGAAGGTTGGTGAACAAGGTTCCACCAGGGTCCATTTGTGACCCGGAACCCAGTACTATCTAAGTGGGTGGCTTCTGAGTGTTATGTGATTTTATATGCTAGGCCATGAACCTTTACTGCAGCCATGCTGAGTTGTCCCTCTGGCTTCTAGACAACCCTGGTGGCCCCCCTCCCCCACAGTCACCCAGCATACTATAGATAACCAACCTCCAAAGTGCATGTGGGACTCTGTAACCAGACTCAAGTCCATCCGCATTAGGAATGTGCCTGGTACCCTTGATAGCAGCTTGAGATAAATGAGGTACATTCCAGCTTCGCCCTCTGACTTGAGTTGTAGGGATCCACTGGTCCAGCTGCTGCTCCGGGCCAGGCTTCCGTGAGCCCTAATAAATTGCATCCTGTCATCCTGGATCTGTGTGCTTTTCTTCAGCCTCTCAGCACTTTCTACCCATGGGGGCCAGTTCTCTTCCCTGGATTTCCATGAACAGATCCCTCTGCCTGCTGGTCCTCCGGCCGGCCTAACAGTTCAACCTGCCGAACAGAGTGGCCAACCTGAGGCTCCTAAGAGATCAGTGAGTGTAACATTATGTGCAAATCTCCCACGTGTCCCCCTTTGTAGGGCTGCACCCTGAAATAAGACTTCCAGCCAGGAGAAACTGGTAAGACTGCTTGCCTAGTGTGAATGAGGGTTAGCTCCCTGGCACTGCATAAACTGGGCAAGACAATGGATGCCTGTAATCCCAGCACTTGAGTGATGGAGACAGGACAGTCAGAAATGCAAGATCACTACAGTGAACGACACACTGGCTGGCAGTGAACATGAGACCCCATGGCCTCAAATCAAGGCAGTGTTCCAAGGAGAGGGTGGGCTTTTTCAATAAGCTGTACAGTACCCAGAGCTAACTGACACACTCTCTTTCTCTCACTTTTCAAGACATGGTCTCTCTATGTAGCCTTGGCACTTGCTATGTAGACCAGGCTGGCCTGGAACTCAAGAGACTTGCCTGCCTCTGCTGGAATTAAGGCACTAGGCTACCCAGAGCTCTCAAAGAAAGAGCACACAGGGGTTTTGGGAGCAGATGACAGGGATGGAGAGAACACATCATGATGGGGAGTGCAGGGTGATGTCACGTGGGGTCCGAAAGGCAGGTACACAACCACATCCCACAGATGTGTTTGTGTTTGCTTTGCTTAGGCAGGGACTGTCCTGACACCGATAGCTCCTCCTGTGGGGTAGCAACTGAGCAGGATGACTCTGCTGCTTCAAGGCAACACGCAGACATGAAGCAGAGAGCAGTGAGTCAATGCCCTGGAGTACAAGATCTGAGCCGTCAGCTCGGGACAAGTGCGGTCCAGACCAGACCTTCTCTCTCTCTCTCCTCTTCCTCCCTCTCTCTCCCCAATCTCTCTCTCTCCTCAATCTCTCTCTCCTCTCTCCCCAATCTCTCTCTCCTCTCCCTCTCTCTCTTCCCCCTTTTTTTTGGGGGGGCACTCTCACGTAGCCCAGGCTGGCCCTATGCAGTAAAGGATGACCTGAACTCCTGATCCTTCTGCCCCATCTTCCGTATGTTGGGACTGAACGTGCTGACTACCATGCCTGTGTTTCCATGGCGCTGGGGATGGGATTCTAGGCTTTGGGGCAAGCCCTCAGCTGAGTTCAGTTCCCAGCCTCTAGGAGCCAGGTTCTCCCAGTCTGTTTCTCCTTAACAACTTGCTAGCCCGAGAACACAAGCCAGACAGCTGTCAATCTGACCCAGGACATCTGTCCTCCCTGGGTGAGAGACTCACTCCCCATTTCTGCTCAACCTCAGAAGGACGCGGTGGGACCTCAGCTTAGGGAGATGAATGCTCGCTGAATAGACCACTCTGAGTGGTCTACTGCAGCCAGGACCCATTAGGGCCCGGGACCATGACTGGCTTAATTAAGATTTGCTCTGCAGCTCCTGCAGGCTCTGCTCAGGCCACACACACCCCGTCTGGGTTTACTTGGGTGTTTTGTAACTGAGTATCCATTCCCTTCCCTTTCAAGGAAGCACAGCTGGAACAGGGGCCCCGCCCGCCCTCTGACTCCTCACAGCAGCTGGGTGGATACCAGTCCACACCAACACTCCCTTTGTTCTGCTCATGACCTAGCTTCCTTGGATATGGAGAACAATGAAGTTTTCCATGGGTTGTCCTGCTTATGTCAGAATGGCTTTTCTTACTCACTTCTTGCATTTTTTAGTTTCCAGCACAGGTGAGGGAGCCCCCGTTCCTCCTTCTAGATGTCACTGAAGAGCCTAGAAAAATTTGCCCTTTCTCCAGGCACAGGAGTGAGGATGTTCCCACTTCCCCCAGAAGCCTCGCTACCTCATGTGGTGTGGTGTCTTGGCCCAGCAGAAACCTGCCGAACGACAGGGACAGCCACTCTGTTCACAGAAAACGGTACTTGTGTAGGGGACCAAGTGGACGAGACCTACTATCTGCAAGGGGCTGTGTGTCACCCTGCATGTGTCCTTTCTGAGACCCTGGTCACAGATGGTTCACTCTAGGCTTTGTGGGCAGTGAGCAGTACAGGTACAAGTGCCAAGGTGTTATCCTAAGTCCCTGGAATGACATGGTGGCCTTCCAGGCTTGGCTAGTGTGGGTGCCCATAAAGATGGCTCATTCATCTTGGCACAAGGACAGAGAGTTCAAAGCTGTCCTCAGCAAGTCATAAGACCTAAAGGTCAAAGGTGTGGCTACAGTAGGCTGTTTGGCTGTTTTAGTCTAAATAACAACAGACCTGAATCTGAGGTGTGGCTACTCCAGTCTTCAAGGCTGGGGAAGGAGAAGTTGGAGCTGAGGTGTGGTTACTGAACCCTTAGAATAATTGAGAAAGAAAAGTCTGTTTGTTCCTTATACACGATACTGTGTTCCCCTTTTTGGTTAAGGTATATAAGAGTGGTGAAAAATAAACTCGTGGCATTTCAGTACTGACTGGTCTGCACTGATGACCTTTATTCTGTGCCTCTGTCTTTTCTTTATCGTCTATAGCTGGCCTTTCCCTCATCCATGCTCCCCCACTCAGGTACGGACTTGGGGCTGCTTGGCTGGTTCTGATTGCAGCCCCACAAAGACCGCTCCGGACAGGCTAGGTATTACCAACAAGGGTTATTTTTATTTTGAGAGTGCTGCTATATAGTCTATGATGGCCTCGAACACTGACTGCCCAGCCTCCCAAGCGCTGGGGTTACACGTATGCACCATCATGCTCACCCACCAATACCTTTAAAGAAAGACTTTGTGTTTTGTGCATATATTCATGCCTGTGAGTGCAGGGGCATGCATGTGAAAGTCAGAGGTCAACCTCACATGTAGATCCTGGCCATCCACTTTGAGGCAGTGTCTCTATCTATGGGCATGTCAGGCTGCACGTGTCAGGTGAGGGGCCTTGAGTCTCAGGGGGTTATCCTGTCCTTGATTCTGTACCGATGCAGCAGCTCTGGGGTCATAGACACGTGTTACCACAGTTGACTTTATGTAGGCTCTGGGGATCTGAACTCAGGTCCCCATGCATGTGAGGCAAGTGCTTTACCCACTGAGCCATCTCTCCAGCCACCAATGAGAGAGTCTTAGCCTTTACAAACATCTCCACTCCCAATCTCCCACACGGCCACTGACACAAATCCCAAACACAGTATGAGTGCTTCAGCTCACTCCGTCTGGTTATCGTTAATGGTGGCTCTGACTTAACTATTCAGCCAGGGCCATGCATGCTCAAGGAACAGCTTATAAAGCATGGAGACTCTGCTGTCATAGAAGTTTTATTTGAATGGGTCATGTCTAGGGTTCTTCAGTGTACAGACATCTCACAGTTCTGGGTAGTGCTTCTAATACAAGCATATGCAATGGGAATTCACTGAATACAGTGCAGTTGATACAAAAATAAATTACAGTTTCAAAGCTACTGTAGAGCTTAACGTAGAAAAGGTAAACACAAAACAGCCGGAGTCCTCATAACACCTATTGCATCCAATGAGAAAATGACACTATTGCATCCAATGAGAAAATGACAGTTAAGGGTTCCATGGGAAGACACGCGCACTCCTCTGACAGGAGATCCTGAGAATTAGTGCACATCACCCCAACAACGCAGTACTAGGACTGCACCCACCTGCAGCAAGTGCCCAGCGACAACTTGTGCACCCCACAGAACTCAGTTCAGCACAAGTCCCCGTCCTGGCAGCACGGGAGTGTTTGCAGTCTCTCCTGGCCGTCCATAAACCCAGGGTTAGTTTCTTTCCAGAAGAAAGCACAAACGATCTATAAACACACATTCTTTATTACACAGATGTATCCAAGAGTCCAATCAACTCCGTGGTTAAGAGATGGATTAAATAATACGGTGCCACCAAGGCTCTCACAGCGGAGGCCCACAATCTCTCTCGCCGTCCAGTTTCCCGGGCAAGGACTGCACTGCTCTCAGAGCGGGACAACCCTCGTGATGGTTCTCAACCTTCCTAATGCCACGTGACCCTTTAATACAGTTCTGCCTCAGGTTGTGGTGACCTCCAACCGTAAAAGTATTCTGTTGCTACTTTGTAACTATTAAGTTTGCTACTGTATAAATCATAGTGTAAATATCTGGTATGTGGCCCCAAACAGGGTGGTGACCCACAGGCTGAGAACCCCTCACTTAGAGCGTTGCTGTACATAAGCTTCAGTGAGCAGTTGCGCTCCTGGGTACTGGCCCCTGGCGATGCCAGGAGGTACCAGCAGCACTGAGTGGTCAACTGTTGGCTAGCTCTGGTTCTCTATAGACCAAACCTACTCCTCTACTGGAGACAGCTTGGTGGCAGAGTGAGGCAGGGTCTCACTATGTAGCCTTGGCTGGCCTGCAACTCACATAGACACACCTGGCTGCCTGCCGAGTGCTGGGATTACAGGTGTGCACCATCATTTTCAGCCCGAGGACCCGGTTCTGATCCCTAGCAACTCAAACCTAAAACCAACCAAATAAAATTAGCCAGGATAAGTGTATGCTAGGCTTGGTGATTCACAAGTGAAATCCCTGCACCTGGAAAGCTGAGGCAGGGGGACTGCTATGAGTTCAAGACCATCCTGGGTTACACAGTGAGACCCTGTCTCAAAACAACAATGAGCACATGGTACTCGCTAAACGAGAAGATATTTTGTTTCTTAAGACCCGTACTTAGAAAATAGGCACGTTGCTGGGTGGTGGTGGTGCATGCTCCCAGCACTCGGGAGGCAGAGGCAGGTAGATCTCTGAGTTCGAGACCAGCCTGGTCTACAGAGGGAACTCTCGGCCAGCCAGAGCTGTTACACAGATAAATCCTATCTCTGAAAAAAACGAAAACATAAAACAAACAAACACAAGTTTTTCACCAGTTGAATGACTAGCACAAATGTAGCAAGTGACAGCAGGACTTCCTGGGGCTCAGGTAGAACAGAGGCCTAGTTTTAGCCAGAAATGGGAAGAACAAGCAGGAGACCCTGAAATAGCTCAGAGATCTCATTTCCAGGCACCCAGCGGAGCCTGTGCAAAGCAAGTGCCTACTGACAGTCAGCAGGACTTGCAAGGAATGCTTTTCACAAGAAGCTTTCTTAGAGCTTCCCATGCGGGAAGCTAAGGAGCCTGCTCGCAGCTCCCCCCAGCAGCCTCCTGAGGAGCAGGAGAGACAGAGGACTCGCTACCCACAAGCTGTCTTCTCCGCATCATTTACATGTACAGACTTTTCCCAGTGCTGGCGTGGAGCCCAGGACTGCTGTGACCTTCATGCCATGCCAAGTCCCCACGCTAGCCAGGGAGACAATCCCAACTTTGTCTAATGCTCCCCTGGGCGCGCAGCAGGCAGCTTCTGGGCACTATCTCCAACGTGACATAAACGCAGTGCCGGCAACTGCCCCCTTCCCGACTCAGCCTCACACTGCCATTACCTTCTTAGCCAGTTGTCACCACCTCCAGCTCATTGTCAGCATCACTCTGACCCTGTCACATACTGCCCATCCCTACCACTTCCACATGTGCCCGCAGGCCTGTCTCGCTAGGCCGCTACCATTTCCAGAGGAGCAGAATACATGTGTTGTAACAGCACAGGAAAACGTATCCGACACGTGTGTCTACCCTGTCAGGGCAAATTCATCACTCAGGCATTAGTTCTATACTTATTACTTGACACGAGGACATAGGACTTCTTTTAACTGGAGATTGAAAGTGAATCCTGACAAAGTCCCTAGCAATATTCCGACTGTAAGGATTTAGGGACCTGGAGACACAAATGTTATGGGGTACTTTTAGCTACTCAATCTTGAAGCAACAGTACTTGATCTGAAATGGGACGGGACATTTAGGATTTAGCAGCACAACTAATTGTGTAAGCCGTCCAGGACTTCCAGACACTGGAAATTCGATACCCAGTCCAGTATGTCCTGGATCAAGCCCTGGGCTCTAGGTGTCACCCTGTGAGAAATGTCTTACCACTGAGGCCTGGCAAACAGGGCTAATGAGATGCATGAGCTGCCTACTGGCCAAGGGGAGCCAGCCAGAGAGAAGGGCAGCTCTGTCTCCTGTAACAAAGTGGTTCCTAAACTTCCAGCTCCTCTAGAAACTGCAAGACTGAACCGCAAGCTTCCCAGTCAGAGACTGGCATTTGCCTGAGCACATTCTATGCCACAGGGAAGCCAGGGTAGTCTAAACCACAGCATCTGAACAACTATGGAGCTGGATATCCTTTAGCTGAAAAGAATGCGTACTCAACCGCACAGACATCGCGTGATGGGCAGAAAACGGAACAAACTCTGGGAGATACAGCTTAACATCAGTGCTTGGTAACAAGGCAACACCAACGGCTTTACCAAAGTCTGCGTGTCACTCCCATCCCCACGGCCACTGAGGTCCTGATCTTTCCGCCCACACATTTCTGTGTGCTGGGATTACAGGCACGCATCCATCCACTTCTACGGCGAGCATGTGCTGCTTTAACATCAGAACTTCTCTAGGTACAAAGAACGGGGAACTGTAGAGCGCCTTAAACCCGGATGTAAAGCCCTAACATAAACGGACTCCATTCATTGTAGTGTGCACAGCTTCCTAGGTGATTCAAGAGCCCAGTCTCTCCCCACCCTTCCTCATTTCTGCCAGGTGTTTTCCTCTTCAGCTTGAAAGCCACCAACACACTCAGCCTATACCAAAAGAACTGGAGGCTGTGCACGCACAGGTCCCGGCGTGGCGCTCGCTGGGCTGACCTTCGTGACTGGTAAGCTGCGTTCCCATTGGCTCAGGAAGGAGAGCACAGGCCACAGGTCTCTGCCCAGACACCGGCTCGCCTGCAAAGTTGCAGACAGGCGAGCCATGCGATGCCTCCTCCAGGAAAGGGGGTCTGGGGAGCTCACACACGCCTGGAGATGATCTCTCTGTAGCTCCTAACACTCACCTCTGAAGCAAATCCAGAGCAGTGAAGAGTATTGCTGCTCAGGATTCTAAGTGTGGGTGACGAGCCACCTCCACGCGCTCAGCTTCCCTTGGAGCCCCAGTCACTGTGAGATCTACCCACACAGCGCTTTCACCTGCTTCCTGAATCCTGACTTCCTGGGTAACGGGGCAGGCACTCAGGTCAGCTGTGCTTACCCTGACATTACAGGAAAGGAAAAGGCTCTTGACAGCGAGCCTTGACTAAGTAGTTATACACAGTTGCAGCCACTAGGTGGAGGCAAGAGCTTGAAGGACGCTAGTAAATTTCGTTGACTGGGAAACCGCAATGTAAAGGTGTCTTCAGTTACATGGGGATAGACTTGCAGTTGGACGGAAAATGTAGCTACTTTGTTCATGGAGCTGAGTTCAAATCCAGGTAGAAGGTTTTCCCAAGTAAAGGACCCAGCTGGATTCAGGGCTGCCGGGGTAGTGTGGGGCCTTCCAGATACAGTGGGGAGCAGCAGCCCTCAGAGCTCCGTAGTCAGCAAACACTTCTGCTTCAAGGCTGGGTCTTCAGGCACAGGAGCGGAGCTGCGTGAAGGCAGAGACTGGAGTCAGTGAGGGACTCTTGGCTCCAGCAGCCCACATGGAGACACAGGGAAAAGAGATGACAGCCCTAAGCGGTGATGCAGGAGCAAGGAGACGCTCGGGAGGACGCTTTCTACAGGATGCTCCTGGTCCCTGGACCACAGACAAACACACATCTAACCCTTTCTCCTCCAGCCAAGAACAGTGCTGTAGGAGCACGAAAGCAGCGATTTCTGCTCCCACCTCAACTTGGCTTTGCTTATCCTCTATGGAGAGGAGACCTTGGAGTAACCCAAGGACCCATGTTCACTCTGTCTAACGAGGGGCCGCACCCTGCTTTGCTGAGTGCCACCCTTCACCACCACGAAAGCAGGCCACAATCGTAAGAGTAAAGCAAGAAAGGACACATAACTAGTTTTTTTAAAACAGAGATCTACAGGCTACTATAATTTTTATCTAGCAAAGACTAATCGCACAAATCCTAATAATTGTGTGGACAGTTATCAACAGCAAGCGAAAATACTGTGTTAAACAATATTCAAAGAGCTACACACTTTCAATGAAATTCAATTAAGACCTTATAAAATCTAACACTGTTATTGAAGTAGAATCAATGTTTCTCATCATTTTTCTTCTATCAGACAACCTGAAAGCTGCGACTGAGAAGTAATGTCCTCACCTGGTCACGGCATCCACCAAGAACGGCGCTGGGGGCGAAATGAGCGAGAATCCATCCTTAGTAGCACAGCCTTCTGTCCCTGCCACAGATGCCCCACATCCTGCCAGTCTGTTGGCGATGGCAGCACTCTGCTGTGGAGAGGCACAGCACGTCTTTACCCAGAGGCAGCAGCCTTACATCAGCACCACTGACAGGGAGGGAGAAGGATGGCATGTCCCCGGCGGCTTATTTTTTGAGCATAGTGTTTTGCCTGCATGTATGTCTGTGCACAAATGTGTGGCTGGTAGCCAGAGGCATCAGCTCCCTACAATGGAGTTACAGACAGTTGTGATCCACCGTGAGGGTGCTGAGAATCAGACCTCGGTCCTCTGGAAGAGCAGTCAGTGCTCTTACCCACTGAGCCATCTCTCCGGTGTCCAAGCTGCTTATTTATTTTAATTTCATGCGTATGGGTATTTTGCATACATGTATGTCTGTGTACCACATGTGTGCCTGGTGTCTGTAGAGTGTGGAGGAGGGAGTCAGAGCCCCTGGAACTGGAGTTACAGATGGTTGTAAGTTGCCATGTGAGTGCTGGGAATCAAACCTAGGCTTTCTGGAAAGAAACAAAAACAAAAACAAAAAACTACTTTTTTTTCCAAAACAGGTTTGTCTGTAGCTTTGGAGCCTGTTCCGGAACTCCCTCTGTAGACCAGGCTGTAGACTCAGAGATCCTCCTGCCTCTGCCTCCCAAGTGCTGGGATCAAAGGTGAGTGCCACCACCACTTGGCAAAAGAAAGTGACCTTGACCACTGAGCCATCTCTCCAGTCCCTTTCACCTCAGATTTTTATTCTGTCTGAATCATTCAGCATTTACAGAAAGTTGAGCCACAAATCTGAAGCCATTAAATGAACAGTTTTGATAATGGCACCAATATTTGTAGGAAACAAGAACTTGAGAATCCTTCAAGCTTCTGAAACTGTAACCAAAAGAATCATAAATACTATTAACTTACTGGAATAATCCACCGGGGTGTGATCATGGATGATGAAGACACCTAAAACAAATTTGAGAGCCACTTAGTTTCAGGGAAGACTGACAGGATACTTTCTGTTGTGAAATGCACGCGGAGAACGCGTTCCCATGGAGCCTCCTGAGCCTTCGCAGCACACACACTGCTCAGGAGACTGTCGGGACTCTGAGGGTCTCCATATCACTCGGGATGCTACTGCTACTGTTTGTTAAAGACAGGGTTCCTTTGTATAGTCATGGTGAAGGGACCAGACCCTCACCCAGCACCCTGCTCTGGCGGCCATGACAGGCTACAGAAAAGACCCAGCAAGATGTAGGCCTCTGACTCAGCAAACTGTGCTGAGCTTCCTGACCTAGCCCAACCTCCTACTCACTAGGAGGTCAGATACACCTCATGTGGCAGGGAACCAATCAGAAGCTAGCTGGCAGGCTGTAGATGTGCTTGCCAGGTAACAGTGGCTTACAACAGTGCATAGCAACTACCCTGGGAGGGTCTATATAGGCCATAGCAACCAGTTGACCAATCAACACAGGACAGGGCACCCAAGTCCAGAAGTGAACCAATCCAGAGACTGTTGCAGATCCCAGACACTCCCCTTGCTCTGCCCCCAATAAATTCCCTGCTCCTTGGTCCTTTGGGTCCTTCTGGCCCCACCCGCCATGTCAGACTGTGGAGGAACCGAGCTGATACAGTCAACTCATTAAATAATAAAGACTCTTGGCTTTTGCATCGGAATGGGCCTCTTGGTGATTTTGGGGTTCAGAATTTGGACACAACATTCTGGCTGTCCTTGAACTGGCTCTATAGACCACAATGGCATTGAACTCAAGAGATCTGCCTGCCTTTACCTCACAAGTGCTGGGATTAAAGACATACACCACCACTACCTGACTCATTTATTATTCTTAAAATCTTTCAAATTACACGTGTGTGTGTGTGTGTGTGTGTGTGTGTGTGTGTGTGTGCGCGCGCATGTGCACACAAATACATACACACACAGCCGTGAGCTGCCAACAGACACTGGGCATTAGGAGGATATATGGTCTCCACTCTAGCTGACTTCCAGGCACTGGAGGTATCAAAGGAGCATTTGAACGTGGCTCGACTCAAGTGGAGGATTAAGATGTCATTGGATACACAAGGTCCAGAGATTAGTAGCATCACTAGCAGTTCCAACTCAGGCTTACCCAGGGCCAGAGACATAGGGGACAGCTGTTCACCAAGGGATGGTGATGTTGGGTGTGGGCTTAATATGGGTTTACAGACATTTGTAAAGCAAAGGAGACATGAGTAGAATAATCAAGAATGTACAAAAGAGCAGTAGGAATTCTGTTGCATCTGGGATGGCTGATTGTTCCACTTAGCATGTCAGTCACTCACACAGAGACTTGGCCCACGGTTTGTTTATATATATTATCATTTTGGTCATATTTCATGCTGGGTGCTTAAGACCATTTTTATTTTTTATTTTTTTTTATAACAAAAAACCCTGCTAAGGCCAGTTGAAGGTGTGGTCCTCGGGGGTCACTGGGTTTGGGAGGGGACTCTGGCTTCTTGAGATAAGACATGAGCCTTGCTTGACCATGGCTTTGCCTGGAAGTATGCAGGCTACTTGTCCTCTGTAGAATGGGTAGTCTGCCCACTGGGGTGGGCAACCTCAAACTGATATCTAAGCTACAGTTCTTGAAATGAGTATGAAAAAGGAGAGGCAACAAAAGCAGGAAAGACTACCAAGAGGTTCGCTACACAAGAGGAAACCTGAATTAGTATCAAAATACGGAGGGTCACATCCAATTTAACTTCTATAATTGAAGCTCTGAGACAGACTCATTAGACAGGGTAAATGCGACAGCTGTGGGATAAAGGCACTTTCAGGCGAGCCTGGCCACCTGAGGGAAGAAGGACTCCAACTCCAACTCCACATGCACAGTGGTACGCACACGCGCAACACACATGATACATAAACGAGTGTAAGTCAGACAATTCAGGTGTGGAGTCTCACACATATAATTGGTGAAGGCAGGAACCATAACTTACTCCCAGGTCAGCTTAGGCTACAGGGATTGAACCCAGGGAAAACCCTACATTGACTACTTCCCCATCCCTAGGAACAGCCAAAGTAGGAGCTGTGATCTAGACAAAACATTAACCTCACTCTCAAGGCAAGCAAGCTATTGCTGACCCTTCCAGCCCTCTATTTTGGTCTGTTTAATTAATTTATTTTTGTTCATGTATGTCCGAGTGACTTTCTGTACTCATGTGTGCAGAGCCCGTGGAGACTAGAAGAGAGTGGTAGATCTACCTGCCTCTGCCTCCCAAGTGCCGAACTAAATTGTGGGCCACTTTGCCACACCACTGTCTTGGTTTTGTAAAGCTCACCTACCGCTAAGACAAAGAGCCAACATAGGTGTTCTGAATTATGCTCTTGGGGATTTATGTCTTTCTGGGTATTTTGGCATTAATTTTAGAGACTATCTCTTGTGTACTTCAAGATTCTTTCAAGTCTGGTTCAAGATCAAATTTGGGATTATTTCTTCTCCTTTGGTAATGTCTTCTTGTTTGGTAGTCTAATCACCGGGGAACATTTTTGTAAATGCAGATTTTGGAAGTCTTTCCAAGAGAATCTGACGCACGCTCAAGGTTGTTCATCAATGATTTACACAACCAACCTATACCAGAGAAAAGTGCCATCTGCACCCCCTGCATTCACAGAAAGGCATCTGATTCCCACAGCAGCTCCTGTTCTAGTCAGCAGTCACTGAAGGAGTTGTGTGTCTCTCACTGGGTTGGAAGTCCAGCTGAAGAAACAGACTATGCTGTGTCTGCTTTATGACAACGGTACTGAGCGCCACTGCCTTTCAGGTCAAACAAGGGCTGAGATTTTTCAATACTACTCATTATACTACCACATCTTTGTAAGTAAGTAAGTAAGTAAGTAAATATGTCGTCATGGTTTTAGACAGGCTTTTTTGCTATACGACTAACTAACCTAGAACTTGTTCTGTGGATCAGACTGGCCTTGGATTTGCAGCAATCTTCCTGAATGCTGGAATTCAGACATAAGCCACCAAGCCCACATTATTGTCTTAACTCTTAACATTTTTTAAAAAATTCTTATTTTATGTGTCTGATTGTTTGGCCTATATGTATGTAAGGGCATCACAAGTGCTCAACAAATGCTAAGACCAGAGAGGACAAGGGATCCTCTGAAACTCAGTTAACTGGTGTTGTGAGCCACTACATGGGGGCCAGAAACAGAACCTCAGCCCTCTGCAAGAGCAGCAAGAGCTCTTGACCACAGAGCTCCTTGTCTTAACCGTTAACGGTGGTGCGGGCCCAGGTTTCCGCTCGTATTATTTACTACGGTGTTGAATTATGAGTGGGCTTGCAGTGACATGTGATCTCCAGGGTGAAATGCCATTCGAAGCAGCAGAACTGGGGAACAGAAGGGTAATGGTAAAGAAGCAAACACAAGCTCTGTGCGCATGGGTGTGTACACGGCACTATACACGGGGAGGTCTTAGTTAGTCTATTTGTTTGAGGAAGGGTTCTCATGCTCTACTGTGTACACCTGACGCCAGGCCTGACAGTTTCTGGAAACTCTGTCTCCTCTTAAGTGCACTGCTGTGTCTGGATTTATCTGAGTTTTGGGGATCCAAACTGAGGTTCTCACAATTATGCAGCAAGTGTTTTATGCAGTGAGTCATTATCCCAGTCCCCAAAACTCTTATTAAATGCAAAGTCATACTAATTATTCAATAAGAAAAACATTGGAATCTAGCAGGAACATTTTCAAAGCAAGTCTTTACCTTGCTGTTCTGAGGCACATTTACCTGCGGTGTAACCGTGGGGTCCATCAAATTCTCAGTTAGAGAAAGAAGTAAGGCATCCAGTTCATCTGTGGCATCCTGCAGACGACAAGGCACCATGAAACCATGAGTGATTCTGCGCTGCCCTGAACCTTCCCACAGTCCCTGAATTCCTAAAAGTGACCTGGGCTAGCTAGTGTTGGCCCTGCAAGCAGAAATGGATACCTGGAAATGAGCTATCAACGATGCTCCTTCAAGGAGAGAACCTACGCTGTAATCAGAACCAGGAAAAGATGAGCTCTGTATTTCACGAAGCTGTCCCATTTACATAGATAGACAACACCTGGCAGAGAAAGTCAGCGCCAGATTTGTGGCCAGGCTGAGAACCCCATGTGGTGGTGAGGTGCAGGCTGTTTAATGCAGAAGGGCAGAAAGCTAATGTCCATGCAGCGGCAGAATGTGGTCATGTAAGAAAAGAAGTTAAGCATTCAGATGGCAGGGCTGCTTGACAAGAGAGCTCAAGGAAGGCATGTACTTTTGAGACGGTTTTGGAAGCTATGGACTACAATTACACCATCTTTGCATAAACGAAACAATCACTTTTCAAGTTGATGGAGAAGTTTAAATATATCTATTTAGTTTTGATTTAATACTAAAAAATATCTTAACAGATATGGCCAAACCCGAGGGCCCAGCTCACTGTGGGTGGGGCCATCCCTGGGCCGCTGGTCCTGGGAACTCTAAGAAAGCAGGCTGAGCAAGCCATGGGGTATGAGGCAGTGAGCAGCATTCATCCATGGCCTCTGCATCAGTTCCTGCTCTGACTTTCCTCAGTGATGGATTATGATGTGAAAGTGTAAGCTAAATCCTTCCCAAGTTGCTTTTGGCCATAGTGTTTTATTATAGCACTGTAAACCCAAAGTAAGGTAAACCCTAACTGAAATATAGGATACATAAATATCAACCGCGTACTGTCTTTGCATAGCAGGATTAAGGGTGATTTATAGTTTTCCTTTTTGTGAAGTATCTGGTAAATTTGTACAACTGTGCAACAAAAATGGCAAAATCACTTGTGTTAAATTAGAAAGAGCCCAGGTTGCTGTGATTTCTGCACTGGTGAGGGTATAGCAGGTGTTATTTACTATGGTGTTGAATTATGAGTGGGCTTGCAGTGACATGTGATCTCCAGGGTGAAATGCCATTCGAAATGCCATAAGGGTTATCCTGTAACACAGTCAGTTGTGGAGCACATTTACGTAGTGCCTATTACTTCCCAGCTACTGTTTGAGACAGTGGAATACAGCAATGAACAAAACAGATTATCCAGGAATGTTGATCACTACTGCAATCCTAGCCTTGGTAAACGGAAGCAGAGGACTGAGCATCAAGGCCAGCCCGGGCTACATTGCAAGGCTCAACAAAAGAAAAGAGGAATCAACCCACGCATACACCTTATGTATACATGTCAGCAGTCATAGATGCGCTGGACACACAGTCTTGACCCTTTCTCTACTGAGTACTTTATAAATGTCTGTTTGCATGTAACAGTGTGTCCCAAACTGGAGCCATCCGAGCAGCACGGACTCTGGAGTCTAGCGACTCTCGGGAAGTGGCACTGAGGCCCAGCTGCTCCTCCCACCTCCCAGTGCCACCGAGAAGTCGCTAGATGTCCCTGGTCACATTAGAGGTTGAACTCAATAGTGTCTTTTAAAAACGGAGAGCCATCTCCTACCTTTAGGACGGATCCCCTGTCTGCAGCTGTGGCATGCTCCAGAGTGAGGGCGTCTTTGCCGACGGGCACACTGCTTTCATTTACTACAGTACTGCAAGGAAAACCAACAAGAGGTCAGAGGGGACTTGTACAGGAGACCCCGCTGCACAGCCCTAGCATGCTTCCTTCCCTAGCCACACTAAAATGAGGGCTTTGTCTTTAGGAAAACAAACAACAACAACAACAACAAAAAAACAATTCATAGTACCTCAAACCACAAAGGGTTGCCAGTGTAGTTTAAACCCTTCAAATTCAGGAAGATACACTTTAGCAAAGAATAGTTATAGCTTAAAATCCAGAGAAATTATGTAAAAATAGAAATGAGGAAGATCTGCAGACTGACTTTTTTCTGTTATCTTTTTTGAGAGAGGGTCTCTCTATTTGCTCTGGCTGTCCAGAACTCACTATGTAGGCCAGCTGGCCATGAACTAACAGATCCACCAGTTTCCGCCTCCCAAGTGCTGTGACTACAGACGTGGGGCCACTGTGCCTGGCCCTGCCCCCCCCCCAATCTGTGATAAACTATATGAATGAGAAAGCTCAGCGGGCCACAAATCTGACACACAGCCAAGACAGAAGAGCAGGATGAGGAGCCCGGAGGAGCCGTGGCCAGGCACAGGCTGGAGAGCTGCTACAGAAGGTAGAAGCCACATCCAGGGTGCTCCAGATGCTGCAAGAGATGAGAGGATGCTGGACCAGTGACCTGCAGGCCTGGCATACGACAGGGGCTCTAATCTCCTGATGACAGTAACAGCGACGTTCTACACATGGCTTTGGTGCCAGGAAGAATATTAACAATAAAAGTCAGCCTATACAAGCCTAGGAATAATGCAAATGCAGAGAGCCACAGCAAATAGTAAGTACGAGTTACAAGACAGTCAGTCCGTGCTTCTGGACAAGGAAATGACTCAGAAAAGGAGCCAACCAAGCCCTGAATTTTAAAGTAAGGACTGTGTTTTAACATGACTTCTCGGAACTCTCCAGGAGAGCAGACTCCTGTGGAGCTTGCTGTGCTGTCCACAAGGGAAGCAGATGTAAAGGCCCCAGCTACCAGTGCACGTGCCAAGCCAGCATCCCACCTAAGCCCTCCTTACATACTACAGTGTGGGGAGACTTCTGCCAAGTGACAATGAACAACCCAGGCACACCTATGGAATGGCAGGTAAAATAAGGTAAGTTTTCCAAGTTCAGAGATAGAAAAACACACATGTTTTATCTTACTGATACAAAGTTTAAAACCACGCAATCCAATATACTGCTGGTAAAAATGTATGTACATGATAAAGGTACTAAAAATATTTATAGCAAGAACCTGAAAAAAGGACTGGGAAAATGGCTCAGTGGTTAAGAGTGCTTATTAAACACACACAAAGACCTGAGTTCAAGTCCCCAGAACCCATGTGACAATGTTGGGTGCATGAAGCCCCAGCACTGTAGGTGCTGAGACAGGAGGCACTGTGACAGACTCTGCCTCAGGGGAGCAGAGAGGGACAGCACAGGTCCCTCACTGGAAGCTCCCCTGGCCCCTGCACCACAGCTTCTTCCCAGCAGGCTGGGATTACAGGCTTGTGATTGTTTTGTTTTAATCTGCCCGTGGAATTCCTAGAAAACGATGCGAGAAACACATGCACTTTGTCTAACTCAGAACTCATAGAACACTGGGATGAACCTACAAAGATGTCCCTAGGAAGTACTGTAAGCCACCAGCTGTTCAGGGAACACAAACAACCAACCAAACAACCAACAACAAAACCCCAACAAAACACACGAGAGAACAAAAACCAACCAACCATCAAGAAACCAACACAATGGAAATGCAAGCGCTGAGAGACAAGTCACAGACCAAGACATTCTGGAGGGAAGAGGACAAGAGTCACACGGAGGAGGGTTCAGGAAATGATCAGAGCAAGACATTCTGGAGGGAAGAGGACAAGAGTCCACACGGAGGAGGGGTTTAGAAAATGATCATGTGGTGGTGGTGCATGCCTTTAGTCCCAGCACTCGGGAAGCAGAAGCATGTGGATCTCTGTGAGTTCGAGGCCAGCCAGGGCTACACAGAGAAACCAGGAAGCTAGGAACAATCTTCCTCAATATCCAGCTATGCCACTCTTGGTTATATGCCCAAAGGACTCTTAATTACAGAGACACCTGTTCAACTTTGTTCATTGCTGCTCTATTAAAAATAGCCAGAAATTGTAAATAGTCTACGAGTCCATCATGTGATGAACAGACAAGGAAAAGTAGCATATTTACACAACGGATTTTCATTTACCTGTTGAAAATGAAATCATGAATTTCACAGGTAAAAGGATGCAGTTAGGAAAAACATCATCCTGAGTGAGGTTTTCTCTTACATATGGATGTTGTTGCTTTTTAAAAATGATTTATTTATTTTAATTTTATATGTATTGGTGTTTTTCCTGCAGTATCTGTGCAAGAGAGTTGCAGACAGTTGTGAGCTGCCTTGTGGGTGCTGACAACTGAGCCATCTCTTCTGTCCCGTGGGCATTGGGTTTTATGCATTTGGTATATGTGACATGATCTAGTAAAGGACTAGAAGGCAGGCGAGGAGAGGATCTCCCAAGGAAAGGTAGACAGAATACATTGTTATGAAGACATGAGGGCGGTCTTGGTGT
Source organism: Cricetiscus sungorus (assembly GCA_030556225.1). Classification (NCBI taxonomy): domain Eukaryota; kingdom Metazoa; phylum Chordata; class Mammalia; order Rodentia; family Cricetidae; genus Cricetiscus; species Cricetiscus sungorus. Next base: position 19,220,237 of record JANBXA010000367.1, on the reverse strand, counting down.
GTGGGGGTATTAAATGGGGAGAAGGATGGAAAAGAGAGATGAAGGAAGGGATATGAACAAGGACAACTAATACTGAGGGCCTTTGAAAACCTACCGTGTAGAAACTTCCTAAAATACATACACACACGAAAGAAATCTAGATGGAGTCAGCACTCCAGGGTGGGCGTGCCCTACCTAGACATCTCCGCCGAGTGAACCCTCCATGGCAGGGGTGTGCTACATCTAGTTGAGTATTAGCCAAAGGGGCACGAAGGAAACCCCAAACATGTCAGGCCAGGGTCACTGGTTGGTCCTCACAACTGAGGTAAGGCCCTATTGCTGAGGACAACACTACAATCTCATCAAACACGGAGAAGTCAAGCTGGTACATAATTGGAGGCTTTACTGGTAATTACCGGCTAGAGCTCACGGCACTGGAAAGTACTCTGCACACTACCAGAGCAGAAAGGTAACCACCAGAGCATCCTCAAACTCTCTTGCCTGCAGGATATGCTGGTGCAACAGTGGCCCAGATGTTGTGGGAATAACCAGCTACTCTGATGGGACTGAAGGCCCGCCAGGAACTTGAGACCGGATGGGCTATGTGTCCAGGGGAAGACCAAATACTACAGCTCTGCTAAAGAAACACAGCAATAAAGTGACTCCTCAAGACACTCTGCTACACCTGTAGATCAGCGCTCTGCTCAGCCGTCCATCATCACAGAATCTTCTTGCAATAGACGGGAGCTAACACATAAACCCACAACTGGACACGATGCAGAGAGCCAGAGATTTTGGAGCACTCAGTGCTAAATGGCGTATCTTCACCAAACTCCCCCAGGGCTCAGGGAGCTAAGCAGAAGAGGGGGTAGAAAGATTGTGAGAGCCAGAGGGGACGATGACGCCCAGGAAACAGTGAGATGACCTGGACACAATAGGACTAATGCACATATGAACTCACAGAGACTTAGGCAACATCCACAGGTCCTGCACAGGCGTCAGCAGAGAGGCTTTCATTACTGAGAGGGAGAAGTGGGCACAGGACACAGACTCCACCTCTAGCCAAGACGCTATCTGCAGCTGACTTCCGCTTGCAATGAAAAATTAGTTTTCCCCAACAGAGTCTCACTGGATTTATAAACCATACTTCTGGGTAGGCCTTAGCAGTAGATGGCCAACATAAAATGAACATGATTAGTGTCTACTTTTTGTCTCAAATTGCTTTGTTTGGGCTTTTTTTTTTTTTTTTTTGGTCTTATTAGTCTTTTGCTTATATATTTTGTTTTCTGACTTTGTGTATGTGTGCTCAAGAGAGAGACAGGAGATTCTTTTTTTTCATTTGGTTTGGGGTTTTGGTTTTTAAAGGGAGAAAGTGTGTGGGAAGCAAGGTGGGAGGAACTGGGATAAGCTGTGGGAGGGAAAAAGCATGTTCAAAAGACAGGCTATGAAAAATTCATTTTCAATTAAAAAATATCCAACAACAGACCCAAAACAAAACACAATGGAAAAATCTAAGATAGAATTGTGTGACACATTTAAAAGTGTTACTAGAAAAGGAAGAAATGTCAGCTCCTCTTAAATCCAAGGGAACTATTCTTCGAGAATGAGGGGAAATGAAGACACTCAAGCAGAGCTGAGTGGGTCTGTCTCAAGGAACTACGCCCAACAGAAAGGCTAAGGGGAGCCGGTCACTACCCCTTAACTAGAAACTGATAAAGAAAACAGACAGCAGACAAAGGACCAGCTTGTCAGATACTTTGATGAACAAAATCACAAAGAACAAGGCATAAATGCCCAACACCACAACCAAATGGCGACACCCTCATCGAGGAGAAAAGCAGCCCAACAGGAGGGCAGCAGGGCGTGTGCTCGGCTCATGTGCGCGTCTTGGCGCTCGGCTCACTGTGAGAAGATGATACTCAAGAGTCACACACACCAATTAAAAAGGCTCTTTTTTTCCTCTACAGTTTGAATCAGTTAAAGAGAAATAAGGATGTAGAGTGACTAAGAATATCTTCACACAATCTAAAACTAGACACTCGCGGGCTCTCTGATGGATAGCAAAGAGTGAATCCAAGCTGTCTTCAGATAGATATAATGAGACCGCTGATGTACAAAGAACAGATAGCAGAAAGAATAAGGAGAAAATCAACTTCACTCACTTTACCCAGGATTGTACCTGTTTGTGGCAGCTTCCTGAATGCTGGCTTTTTTATGAGTAAAACTATCTTCTCTTGCAGCCTAGGAAAATAAAATAAACAAAAACAAATCTTTGAAAAAATATTCAAGTAAGTAATGTTATCTTTCTTTCTGGTAAAATCAGAAAAATTAAGTTGTTCCAGTTCAATTACATCTCCCTGGTCCCTAAAGACTTACTTAGTTTTATTTCATGTGTATTAGTATTCTGCCTGCATATGTATACACACATCATGTATGTGCCTGATGCTCACACAGGCCAAAAGAGGGTGTTGGGTCTCTTTAGGATATAGTTATGCTGGGCAATAGTGGCGCACGCCTTCAATCCCAGCACTCAGGAGGGAGGCAAAGGCTCCACCATCGCCAGGCTCAGTGATTGTCCTTTCAAGAATTTCCTCTCCCATTTGAGAGGCGGATTGGTCTGGATCCCTTTTCTTGTAACACATTTCCCTAGCTTTGGTAGAGGGATAACACTAGTAGTATAAATTAGGAAATGCTCCTTCCTGTCTTATTTTCTGAAAGAGTTTGTATAGAATCGTTATTGCTTCTTTTTTTAAAATAGTGTGTAGAGCCAGGCATGGTGGTGCACACCTTTAATCATAGCATTTGGGAGACAGGCAGAACTCTGTGAGTTCAAGGCTAGCCTGGTCTACATAGTGAGTTCCAGGACACCCGGAGGGGCAACAATAGACATCTTGTCTCAAAATAGACAGCTAGATAGCTAGATAGAATGATAGAATACTGGGTAGATTCTTTTTTTTTTTTTTTTTTTTTTTTTTTAACCACGGAGTCATCTGCTGCTAGAATTTTCTTTACAAGGAGGCCTGTCATTATAAAATAAAATCCTTGCAATTTAGAGGGATTAAAATTCTTTATCATTTTATTCCATCTGTTGTCTTGGTCCATTGAGACTGCTTTAAGATGCCATGGGCCAGAGAGCATGCAGATGACAACCATCCATGGTACACAGGTTTGAGACTGCTGTAAGATGCCATGGGTCAGAGAGCATGCAGATGACAACCATCCATGATACATAGGTAGGAGCTGGAAAGACCCAGGTCAAGACACCAGCCTCACATGGGACAAGACAGATCCTTGGCCCTTTTCTAAGAGCATTAAAAAAAAAAAAATCAGATTATATGTTCACATCAGCTGTTACAGTGACTGCAACCATCAGGACCATACTTTTTTTGTTTGTTTTTGAGACATGGCATCACTATGTAACCTTGGTTGGCCTGGTACTCAAGGGACCCACCTGCCTCTGCTTCCTGAGTACTGGGATTAAAGATGTGTGCTACCATGGCCAACTGGGCCCTACTTTTTAATGTTTATTATGTTCCAAGCAATATTCTGTCTTTTGCATTTATTACTTTACTTCATTCTTTCAATGCATTTTAAAGAAGATATTACCATTATCTTATCTAAAACTCGAGAAATAAACTAATTTGCCTCCAAAACACAGAATTTGAAAGGGATAGAATAAAAATGAGATTCTACAGTCTATATTTTCATATCTTACATTTATCATCTATAATAATAGTATGCTTTGTGTTTGCTTGGTGTTGCCATGATAAAATACCATGACCAAATCACTTGGGAAGGAAAGGGTTTATTTGGCTTATGCTTCCATGTCAATGCTCAATTCATCACTGGAGGAAGTCAGGACAGGAACTCAAGCAGGGCAGAGACCTGCAGGCAGGAGCTGCTGCAGAGACCACTGACCAGCAGCTGCTTACTGGCTTGTTCTTCATGGCCAGCTCAGCCTGCTTTTTTATAGGACTCAGGTCCACCAGCCCAGGGGTGGCACCACCCACAATGGGCTGGACATTCCATCACTAATCATAAGAAAATGCCCCAACAGGCTTGCCTACAACCCAATCTTGTAGAGGCATTTTCTCAATTTCTCCTTTCTGATTACTATCAGATGTGTCAGCTTGGCATAGCCAGCACACATCAGGGCCATATTTATTAAAGGGAGCTTACCTTATGCACTGCTTCTACTTGAGCCTTCAGAATGTTGCTCTTGAAGTCAGGAGGAACTTTTACTGCATTCAATCCTGGGCTCTCAATGGCATTATTAAGACATTTCTCAGTCAACTTTATCACTTCTTCCTGAATGTTAAAAAATACAGCCACTCTTGATAGGCCATAGTTATGTGGAAAAGAGAATGTTGAAAGTTCATATTCAGACACGTTGGTCAGCTATCTGCTGTGCAAGGCACCCACTCATGTAACCACCTACTGCAGAGTGAAGGACTGACCCCTGGAGGGTTACACGCCAGCAAGTGTCACATATCTCCATGAATGTTTTCATTCAATCATTTCAGTAACTCGGCTGCTTAAAGACAGGATTGGGTCCTGAGAAGTGTAAAGGTCCTGATCATTCACAATTCATGTTTCTAACTCTGGAGTTGTCACCAGGGAAGGATGTGACTTCATGTAACAAATTACATGTAACAGTTAACGTAACAAATATGTAAACATTCTCAGACAACCTCCTGAAACAAATCCACTCGATAAACAGATATAGAAATTAGCTATCAGAAATAAATGAAGGTAGAATAATACATTTAAAAGAAATGCAAGCAATTTGTACTACATTAATATTTTGCTGTATTTAAATTAATGGCAGGATAGCTGCTGGGCCTAGGACTGTATACCATACCACTTTCCAGGTTTGAAATTTTTTGATGTAAAGATTCCAATTTTGATGTTTCTCAATGTGGTCTACTTTAGCCTCTAGGCAGCAACCCAAAATCTGAAGTTAAAGATCTTGTTTTCTGAGACTCTCCTTATGTAACTCAGATGGGCCCTGAGATGGCCCCAACGTCCCAAAGACTGAGTTATAGGAGTGCACCAGCAGGCCTGACTCCAAATCTCAATTTTTAACAAGCTTTCCTATGTAATTCTGATATGAAAAGTCTGAGAACCACTTTTTAAGATTTTATCTTACCTGTAAACCCCTCACTCCTACTAGCAGAAGGAAGTCTGTGTGTGTTACTGACTGGGGACTGAACCTAGGACCGTGTGCACCCCCCTCTTTCTGGTTTTAATAGAGCAGGATCTGACTAAACTGTCTAGGCTGGTGCTGAAATTACTCTGTACCCCTGGCAGGTCTTGAACTTATGATTTTTCTGCTTTAGCTTCCAAGTATCTGGGATTATGGCCCTGAACCACCAGGCTCAGCTCACAGGAATTCTCTACATCCTTTAACAACCTCGGCTCAGTCAAATGTAGTGACATTCCCTCATTCCTGAAGATACCATGTTGCAGTTGTGTGCTTCTTAATCATTTGCATATTATTACAACGATCCGCATTTCAAAGCCTCAGAAACACAAAATATGACAATTAAAAAAATATGCAAACCACTTATCCTATGACTCAGTCAGCCCAATCATGCTTTTTACCATGCTTATTTCCTTTTTAAATTATGTGTATGAATGTGACTGTATACGCATGTAAACGCAGCACCCATAGTGTTCAGATACCCGGGCACCAGATACGGTGGGACTGCAGTGGCAGATCACTGAGCGTCTACATGGGTGAGCCTCCATGTGGGTGCTGGGAATCAAACCCAGGTCTATGGATGAGCTGCCAGTGTTCTTAACCACTGACTCTCTCTCTAGCCCCTCACTGAGTCTAAAAACCACCATGAGCTGGGCAGTCCCAGCACTTAGGAGGCAGAAGCAGGCGGATCTCTGAGTTTGAGGACAGACAGACAGACAGGTCTTCATAATGAGTTACATGACAGCTATACAGAGAAATCCTATCTCAAAAACGAACAACAAAAACACCTCTCATAGACCTTAAATTTTATTTTTAAGACAGTGTCTTACTAGGTAACCCTGGCTGGCCTGAAACTCACCGTGTAGAACAGGCTGGCCTTAAATTCACTGAGATATGCCTGCTTCTGACTTTAACATTATTTTTTTCTGCATTCTTTTGTGTGTGTGTGTGTGTGTGTGTGTGTGTGTGTGTGTGTGTGTGTGTGTGTGTGTTTTGCCGGCATGTATGTGTGTCTAGTGCCTGCAAGTTCAGAAGAGGATGCCTGGAACTGGAGTCATAGATGATTGCTAGCTGCCACATGGATGCATGGAATCAAACCTGGGTCCTTTGCAAGAGCAACAAATACTCATCCACTGAGCTCCTTCTTCACCCTCTACAGCCCCATTAAAATTCTTAGTGTTGCCATGCAAGTTTCCTGCATCCTAACTACCTATCGACACGTTTCACCTTTTAAAATGGGAACACAGGCCTACTGGAGCTCAACAGACAGACTTCCCACCAAAAATGAGACAGTACTGCCGTGCTGGTTGGCTTTCTGCCAGAGAAGGAGATCTCAACTGACAAAATGCTCCCATTAGGCTGACCATTGGCAGCCTGTGGGCAGTTGATTAATGATGTGGTAGAGCCCAGCCCGCTGTGGGTGGGGCTGCCCTGGGTAGGTGGTCATCGTTACAGAAGAAAGCACATCAAGCAAGCCATGGAGAGTAAGCCAGTGCGCAGCAGCAACCCTCTCAAGCTTCACTCCCTGCCATGAGTCCCTGCCCTCACTTCCTTTCACGAAGGGCAGTAAGCTGTAAGAGGAAATAAATCCATCCCTCTCCAAGTTGCTTTTGGTCATAGCCTTTATCACAGTAATCGAAAGCAAATTAAGACAAGTGTCTTGGGAAGTAAGTCTTTCTGGGAACTATGTTATATAACAAGTAGACACAGACGAAATCCCAATACCTGACTGTTGACATTAACGTCAACAACGGGAGGTCGAGGGGATGGCAAGATATTCTGCTCCATTTCCAGCTGCTTGAGCTTCTCTGTATCATCTTTTAATGCTAGAAAAAACAAAACAGCAAAACTTCTCATTAGCCTGCCTGGTCTGAGGGTGTACACTGAAATTCTGGTTTTCCTCCACTATAAGTAGAATAAGCCAGATGGTGGTGATGCACATCTTTAATCCCAGCACTTGAGAGCCAGAGGCAGGTGAATCTCCGAGTTCAAGGCCAGCCTGGTCTACAGTGTTCCAGGACAGCCAGGGCTACACAAAGAAACCCTGTCTTGAAAAAAAAAATTAGAGGCAGAGGGAGGTGTTATGAACTCACATCCTTTGGGTCAAAGGGATCTTCTAAAAATGCCTGTCAATAAACCCAGTAGCTTCTGTGTCTGGGTGTGCATTAGAACCATATCTAGGGCCTTCAAGAAATTCTGAATTCCCAGACTTGTTCTAATCTGCTAAAAATCTTTGGTTCTGGTGTGTGGAGGTCAGAGGACAACTCTGACAGGATGCTTGCATCGTTTGAATTCTTGCTTGCCACCATGGGCTCTGCAGATGGAATCCGGGCGCTAGGCTTACTTAGCAAACACGTTTACCTACTGGACCATCTCACTGGTCGAGAATGATTTTACCACACTTGTAGAGCAAGTTCTCAACCTTCCTAATGCTGCTGGCCAACCCTTTAATACAGTTTCTCATGTTGTGAACCCCTTCAACCATAAAATTACTTTTGCTGTTATTTCTTAACTATAATTTTGCTACTGTTATGAATTATAATATAAACACCTGGTAAGTAGGATATCTGGTCCCTGTGAAAGGGTCATTTGATCCCCAAAAGGGTCATGACCGACAGGTGGAGACTCACTGCTCTAGCAGACAGCCTTTGATAATGGACATTTCTTAAACTCTCCACTGATTTTAAAGCAGAGCTGAAAGTCACTAACTCAATACTTTACTAAACCCTCCTTATCCATTTACTTAGTTCCTAAACTTAGCATGATGCTGACATCATAAATGTTTTGGTTTGCTCAGATAAACTAGTATTTTCTTGTTTTTGAAAGAAAGCTGCTTGGCTGACAAACATCCTGAGATACAATACAAACAAAGCAAAAAAAAAAAAAAAAAAAAAAAACCCAAACAAATATCTAGCTACTATTTGAACCCCACCAAAGGCCAGCATTCCACCTTGTGAAACTGTGGATCCTTTCCTCTTCAGATAATTCCTAGAGGCCAGAGACTCTATCAGACCCCTTCCCTTTGCAGTGATTATCATGTTAGACCGTAGGGTAGAGATCCCACCATAGGATGACACAGTGAACTCCCCAACCTGGTGTGCTTGGTTTGGGGGCTAAGCACCCTTCTGCAACTGCCCTGCTCAGTTATTTTTACTTTGTGTGACTACAGGAATATTCTTTTACCATTTGGAGGCTCACCCTGGATTTCAAATTGATCTGGGAATATTTAGATAGCCTCCTTTAGGGAGATCATGTTCTATAGCTCTGTTGTGGTGGTCCCCGGGTTCCCAGTGAAGAATGGTTCTCAAAGCAGTAATCATTCCAGTATGTAAAATTCCTCAGCAGTGTGGGGAAGGGCCCAGGAGAACTCTGCAGAGGCCAGGAAACGCCATGCACCAAACAAGGAAGAAAAATACATTTGCTTGGCATTGGGGCCCCTGGTATTTTGTGCTCTGAGCCTGAGGTGAACGAGGAGCCTCAGTCCTCAGTTCCACTGAGCTGACCTGACCTCATCTAGCTCATCAGCAGTCTCTCAGATCTAGGCAGGGACTTGTCAACCTGACACAAGATGGTTAAGAGGTTGACTTGGAGTCCAGGAAGCCTTTACCTCAGGCAAGTGGGATTCGGTTTCGAAGGAGCTCTCACATTTGGAAGTCAGGATAGCAAATAGCAAAAATGAAAAGAGTGCAGGAAAAATGAAAGTAAGAATACAAGTCTATCTGATAGTTGACTGGGGATTTGTGCTTAACAACCGGAAGGGTAATGAGACAACTAAAAAAACTCACAGATCTAAAGAACTGTGCTTCACGTGGACCCAGGGCTGATCTGTAAGCCTTTGGTCTTCCGGACTGAATTCAAGGGTCCCATGAGAACTGGGTCTACCAACTCCTAACTGAATATGCTGGCAGCAAGAATGTCATTGCTCAGGAAGAGACTGCTGTCGTTAGTTTCTGTAAGAATGGCCTCCTTAGGTTTGAATGCTTGGCCACCAGGGAGGAACACTACTTGAGAAGCATTAGGAACTGTTTCCTTGTTGGAGTAGATAAGGCCTTGCTGGAGGAATGTGTCAATGGGGGTAGGTTTTGAGGCTTCAAAAGCCCAAGCCAGGCCCAGTGGCTCTGCTTCCTGCAGACTGGGATGTGGAACTTTCAGTACCTCCAGCGCTATGTCTGCCTGTGAGCTGCCATGTTCCCCACCATGACGACAGAGGACTACACTTCTAAAACTCTAAGCCAGCCCCAATCAAATGCTTTCCTTCATAAGAGCTGATGTGGTCAGTGTCCACAGAAATACAATAACCAAGACAACTGATACAGTCTCTGTTGGAGAAAGGGACTCAGTCCCTTATCTGATGGAAATGGAGATTAAGAGAAGTCCAATAACATGAAAGGAATCTCCAAATCCTCCCTTCTCCTCCCCCTTTACCCTAAGAGAAAACTTCAGATCTTATCCCCTCAGGCTTTTATGGCTGGCTGATGCCCACACCATAGAAACTAAATGTTAAGCTTAGCTCCTTAACTTCTCTCTCTGGAAATAGGATCTTTTCTCCACCATGGTTCCCAAAGACACCCCGGGAAACTTTGGAGCAGGCTAGGGGGAAGGGAGAGCACACAACCTCTGGGAGTGGCAGGTCTGTCACTGCCTTAAACCATGTGGTCCCTATGCAGTTGCTTTACTAACTAATTAAAAGCGCCAGACAAGGCTGCTAAGCTTTTCAATCAGGATCAACTATTTTTCACACGTTGTTTCTGAGGGTCTTAAATTATGTCAACATGGATCAGAATCATGGATGTCTGACTTCAGCCGTCACTAGGCTCAGGTGGGACAAAACGGTGCCAAAGTAACTTTGTCCTTTCTCCTCAGGGTAAGAACATGGAATGCCTTCCCTGTGTCTTTGCTTTTCTGGGCCTACACACCTAGGCCACATGAACTGTCTCCTGCTCTGTCCATGTCAACAAACAAAGATGGTTTTTTGGTTTTAAAGAAAAGGGGGTAGGCCTCCACTTAGTTTGTGGAATGCGTGGGTCCAATACCGAGTTGAGCCCTAATGGGAGATGGACTCTTTTTTATCACAGACAGAACTCACCGCAGGAGAAAGTAGCCACGTGGCTGTCACCATCAAGATGGAGGGAATGTTACCATCTTGGCCAGTGACGTCCTCAAGATTGTGAAGGCCGTATGACTTCACCACCATCTTGGTTGATGTAACCATATAGAACAGATCAAATTGTTAGCACCTATAAATCTTCCTAGTGCCACTGAACTTTGCCCTGATTCTATAATGGCAGTTAGGGTTATCCCTTCAGGGTGTATGAAAGAGAGGATGATGAGAACGGGAAGTACAGGCTGGCTGGATAGCTTAGGGTAGAATGTGCCCCTCTCCTTCCAGGGAATTAGTTTCTTGGCTGAAAGCCAGAATGTTCTTGGGCCTCATGGTAGCTTCATCCTTGCCAGAGACTGGAGATGCCAGACGTGTCTGGTTTCTAAATAATGCAGGGTAAAGGCTCATTAAAAGAAAACTTCTAGTTAAAAGAATGTAATCTCTGACCTAACATTGAATCATGGCCAAGGACCACTCCTAGGAAGGTGGCTCACCTAAGTCATGCTAACAAATCCCTTGTATGTTAGGGACCTTGTCCAGAGGTTCATCAGATGATTCTCACATTTCCCAGTCACTTTTAACAATAACTTGCTACTAGAGACTTCAGAAGGGCTGTGTATGCTAGCTGAGTTTGAAAAAAAAAAAAATGTACGATGAGGGTGTGTGTGAGAAAGTCTTTTCTTTCAAAGATGGGTAACCACCCAAAGCCAGTGTTTCACAAACCTTCTCCACCTTTTGAAACTCTTGCACACATGCCTGTTTGCCCGACCCCTGGATGCCAAACATTCCTGAGACTTGACTCCATCACACACCTTCCTTTAGTGGCATTTAGGAATTAGCTGTCAGTCTGGAAGGGAAAGCTACCACCAATGGGGTGACAGCGTCATCACACAGGACAGGATCAAAACTAAGTGCCCTTTCCGCCCTGGTGTGCGTTCTTGCTTGGTTGGCCTGGATGAGCACTCTTTGCAAAAGCCATGCTGGTTAGCTACTTTTGCCTTGTTCAAGTGTCTCTCTGATGCCAGGAGTATTCTTTTCCAAATTACTTAACAGGATTCTTCATTTTTATACTGTAACCATTATAAAATACAGGAAGGCAGAGTATAGGGCCCTGCATGGACCCCCGAGGCACCTTGAGCAAGCCTGAAGCTGTTGGCTGGAACATCTTGCACCAGAGTAGTAGTTGGTACTCTGTCTGATTTGCTAACACACATCTGCTGGGGAGGAACTAAGCCCGAGAACTTGCACACTTGACCCTTGATTGTTTCCCCCTGTGCTGTGAGTCAGTACATAAGCCCCCCCCTTCCCCTCAATAAACGGCACTCGGCATTCCCATAGCACGAATGACCCGCTGTCTTGTCTTTTATTCCGATCTTTAGGCCTTTGCCCGATTAGTAGAACAGATTGTAGCGTCGTGCACAACAGAGAATATTAAGTTAGGCATAGGAACACATGTTTGCATTCCCAAGACCTTGGAGGCTGGGGCAAGCCATCACTCCAAGTAATTCCAAGGCTCCAATGCTAGCCTAAACTACATAGCATGTTCTGGGTGAGCCTAGGCTATTCACTAAGATCTTGTGTCAAAATAAGATCAAACAGACTTTCACTCGAAACAATTTTGTATGTGTGTATGGCATACGTGCATGCATGTGTTAAGTCAATGTTAGGTGTCTTCTCACACCTATTTTTTTGAGACAGGATTTCTCTCTGAACTTGAAGGTCATAATTTCGCTAGACTGGCTTGCCAGTGAGCTGGGGGATCCTCTTGTCTCTCCCCTCCCCTTTGTCCTGCTGGGGTCATAGACATGTGCTGCCATGTCTGGATTTCATGTGGGCGCTGGGGATCTGAACTTCAGAGTCTCATGATTTTGTGGCATTCACTTTAGTGGTGGAGCCATCTTCCCAACTTCCACTCCTAATGGAAGAATGCTAACTGGTCTCACTGCTTGACTTGTCGGAGATGGAATAAATACGAACTAAGTTACAGGAATGAGATCCCTATGCTTGGGAAGAACTTCAACTGCATTCAAGGGCCCCTTGAATACTTTCTATCATGAGACGCACACTCACTCTTAGGATCTGTGCCTGGGGAATGGCAGAAGGAGCTTAGAGTGTCTCCCTCACACTGCTCCATTTGTAAATCGCTGCTCTAAGATTCACCAGTAAAGCACTATAAATAGCTTTATATGTGACTTCAAAGTGTATAGGGATTTAGCACATCTTTATCTTTTAAATTTTATTTTTATTGTTGTCTATGCATGGCACATCTGTAGGAAGACGTATGTGAGTGCCACCTTGGGTGTGTGGAGGTCAGGGGACAACTCTGTTGAATTTGTTCTCTTCTTCTAGCTTTATGTGAGTTTCTGGGGTCAAACTCATATCATCAGACTTGTGCAACAAGCACTGCCCTGGCTGAGCCATCTTACTAGACCCTTATTGGATTATTTATAGTGATCCCTACTGTTGGCATTCTGAAATAAAACTACAATACCTACTCCATTACACCATGTCATTTTACTCTAATACAATCTACGGACAACTACATACTTAATTGCTTGGCAATACAAGATTATTATGGACCTGGAGGAACAATTAAACTTTTAAAATTTATATAACATAAAAGAGAATAAAAATAAAATCAATATTTCCCTCTCCATTAAGAAGATGTAGAACACAGTTCCTTATGCCAATTAACCACGGTACTCACGAGATGCTCATTGCCCGTGTGAGTCCATCGTGACTGGCCTCATGGATTGCTGACATTCCCTCACAGAAGGCGGGATGGGTCACTGGATCTCAGCTGTGTGTCCAGCTACTCCTCCTAGCCATTTGAATACAATTTTATCCTAACTGCACAAGTATCTGGGAGAGGGGCTGGAGTATACAGGCTGGGGAAGGCGGACTAACTGGGACCTATTTATACGTGGCTATTTGGGAGCTCTCATCCGTGCTGGGGGCAGGCCTTCCAGTGTAGCTGCTTTAGGGGCATCAACACTCACCTTTCCCTTCCCACTCCCACTCTGAAAGTAAGCCCAAGCAACTCAATGTTGCCAGCCTGAACTCTGGCGGAATCATACTTTGGTTTGTTATCTTGTATCTTTTTTTAAGTTCAGAAGGTAGAGTCTGGGGCAAGGCTATCAAACTTTAACTATTAAAAGAAATTATGACAAAGGAAACACTAATATCTGACAAACAGAAATGGATAATTTAGAAAAAAGGTTTACTTTTAATTTTGTGTATAGGAGTGTCTGTGTTTGGGGAAGAGCATATGTGTGCGGACGGCCTCTGGAGGCCAGAGTTGATGCAGACTCACAGGTACTGTGAGAGCCACACAATGACGGTACTGGAAACCAAGCTCAGATCTGCAAGAGCATCTGTGCACTGACTCTCTACCTTTAGAAAAACTAAATGCGATTACTTCAAAATTAGCACCATAATAATTTAATTGACTCTTGCTGCACAGTGTACACATGGTGAAGTTTAAATGGTATTATGGCCTGCTAAAAGGGCTGCTTGGCAGGGTGTGTGCAGTGCACACCTAGATTTCATCTCTACCACCATGCTACTTCAGCATCGTCTATGAACACTCGCCCTGAATGAATGCCACTGGCCTGCGCTGACGACTTCAGGCTTTCTGTGAGTCCCTTTAACATAGCATCTAATTTTACCTTCAACAGAGCTAAAACACAAGCTGCCTGAAAACGAACCCTATTACACTGAGCTGCAACAGGAAACTCCTGTTTAAAACATTTTCAGTTTTCCAATCAAACCAAGCTTGCAAATACCCAAGTTATTTCCAACAAGCAATCTACTTTTTTTTCCCCTTTGTATCCCTGAAAACAAGGTAGGGAAGGAGAATTCATTCTGCATTCTTTCTTTTTGACAACTGGGCAGTAATAGCAAAATATCTTCTAGGAGCTAAAAGATGCTGAGGACAAAACATCTTCTCAGTCTTTAAAGAGACTTTTAGAGTCAGCGTCTCACTACTCACAGCTAGGCTGACCTGAAACTCATGATCCTTGAACCCTGCTTCCATTATCTCCTTAATCTGTACTCAAATTTCAACAAGTAAAAACCCAGGATGAACAACTGTAAACTTATAATCTCTCATGCATTATAAATGTAATAATATAGTGTTACCTTATCTTGGCTTGGAGTACAGCTTATTGATGATAATATGAGGTGACCGTTACCTTCAATTTCTCTTGTGTTCTCCTTAAATCAGAAAGCAAGAGGAGGAAAGTATTCCCAACTAAGCTATTAGGATACAACATTTTTTTTGAGGAAGTGGTTTAAATATCTTGCTTCAAAAGGAGATGTAAGTTGGTTCTGGTTATTATGAATAAAGATACTATGAACATAGCTGAGCAAATGTCCTTGTTTTATATTACAGCATCCTTTGGATATATGCCCAAGAGTAGTATAGTTAGCTGGGTCTTGGGGGCAGATCGAATCCCAATTTTCTGAAATATTGATTTCCAAAGTGGCTGTACAAGTTTGCACTCCCTCCAGCAACAGAGTGTTCCCCTCATTCCACATCCTCTCCAGCATGAACTGACATTGGTGTTTTTGATCTTAAGACATTCTGACAGGTGTAAGGTAGAATCTCAGAGCTGTTTTGATTTGCATTTATGTGTTTCTCAGTCATTTGAGGTTCTTCTGTTGAAAATTCTGTTAAGATCTGTACCTCATTTTTTAATTGGATTACTAAGTTTTTTGATGTCTAGCTCCTTGAATTCTTTTGGAAAATAGTCCTCTGTCAGATGTGGGGTTGGTGAAGATCTTTTCCCATTCTGTGGGCTGCAGTTCTGTTCTACTGACAATGTTCTTTGCCTTACAGAAGCTTTTTAGTTTCATGAGGTCCCATTTATTAATTGTCATAATAGCCAGAACCTGGAAACCACCTAGACATTGAACTGAAGAACAGATAAAGAAAATGTGGTACATTTACACAATGGAGTATTACCCAGCTATTAAAAACAACAACATCATGAAATTTGTAGGCAAACGGATGGAACTCTAACAACATCATCCTGAGTGAGGTAACCCAGACGCAGAAAGGCAAACATGGTATGCACTCACCCATGAGTGGATATTAGCTGTAATCACCATGCTACCATCACAGCCTAGAGAGTCAAGATAACAAGTGGGACTCGAGGGGAGATGCTCAGATCTCCCTGGAAAAGAGAAACACAAAAGATTTCGTGGGTGGACTGGGGGTGGGTGAGGATGGGAACATGAGGGATCATGGGTGTGTGTGTGTGGGGGGAGCACTGAAAAAGATGACTGGAAAAGGGAACCATTTCGGGGTAAGATAGAAGCCCGGTGCAAGGGAAAGTCCCAAAAACCTACAAGGATGACCACAGCTAAAACTCCTAGCAATCAGAGTTGCCTGGCCATCTCCAGTGACCAGACAAGCCTTCCAGTAGAGGGACAGGGACACCAACCCAGCCACATAACCTTCAACCCACAGCCTGTCCTGCCTACGGGATCTGCTAGGGTGACACAGAGACTGTGGGAGTGGTCAACCAACTGGTCGAGCCCGAGACCCCTGACAGACACTGCCTGGAGTGCCAGAACCCAGAGGCTGGATGTCCCAGATACCTAGGATAGAACCAAACACAACTGGAAAAAAAATTTCAATGTAAGCCGAGTGTTGGCGGTGCGCGCCTTTAATCCCAGCACTGGGGAGGCAGAGGCAGGTGGAACTCTGAGTTCAAGGCCAGCCTGGTCTACAGAGCAAGTTCTAGGGCAGGCTCCAAAGCAATACAGAGAAATCCTGTCTCAAAAAAAAAAAAAAAAAAAAAAGCAATGTAATGATGCTTAATGATATGCTGCTATATTTGTAGCCCAGTTGTCATCAGAGAGGCTTCCCCCAACAAATGATGGAAACAGAAGCAGACCCACAGCCAAACATGAGGCGGAGCTCGGGAACCACAAGGAAGAGCAGAATGAGGGATTGTAGGAGCCAGCAGGGTCAAGGACAGCACAAGAAAACTCAGAAAAACAACTAACCTGGGCTCACAGGAGCTCAGAGAGCCTGTATGGGACTGATGTAGGCCCTGTGCACAGAGGTGACAATTGTGTAGCTTAGTGTCCTGGTGGACTCCTAACAGTGGAGGTGGGGCTGTCTCCTTTACAGGTCTTTGGGACCCTACTCCAGGCCCAGCCTTAATACAAGGGGAGGTGCTGAGCCCTACTGCAACCTGATATGCCATGTTTTGTTGACATCCACCGGAGGCCTGCTCTTTTCTGAAGAGAAACTGAGGGCCAGTGGACTGGGAGCAGGGCAGAAAGGAGAGAGGGAGGGGAAACTGCCATCAGGATAAAAAATAAATTAAAAGGAAGGGATCAAAAGGTGTTGGGATTGGAGAAAGGTGCTTGATTGGAACCCTGAGGATGGGGACCACAGTTTGTTCTCTTCAACTCACAGAGGAGGAGGAGGAAAGTGACCCTCAAAGCTGCCTCAATCTCCACATGCACAACATGGTAAACCCCAGCAAATAAATACACGAGACAAAAATGATTTCAATGTCACCGATGAACTACAGACCAGGTACTTACTCTCACATTCAACTTTGGGCTCCTCCAATGCATTGGACCTGGTAACTGCATTGATGGCATCTGGTGCTGGAGAGGGTTCCCAAGCATCTGGTGTCCGTGTTACATCACCAATGGCTGTTTCTAGTAAGTCTGGGCTGCTTACCAAATCAGCACTCAGAGGCAAGCTGTAAAAGTAAGAAGAAGTTTACTTAAAGCAGCAAATTTACCATTAAAATAAGTTAAAATACAAACAAAAAACAATGTTGGGAAGAATTAATTGACATGTTTTATTGAATTGGCTTTATTCACTTTTCAAAGTCTTTGTATATACTTTTTCCAGGCAAGCTGGAACAAAAGGGAATGAATGGTAGAACAGGGGACTGACTACCTTAGCAACAGGATGAGACGGAGAGTCTGGGGGAGATCAGGGTCACTGGAGATCTGTGAGCAAACACCTAGGTCACTAATGTGGATACCTTTGGTTGTGTCCTTTGCACACCAGTTTAACAGACATCTGGAATGTGAGCAGCACCAGGCAATGGGCTGGGTCCCACATGAATAAAGAAGGGGAAAGGGGGGTTGGAGAGATGGTGTAGCAGATAAAGCATTTCCCTTACAGGCCTAAGGGCATAATTTGGTGCCCCAGAATCCAAGCAAGGATAGATGCAATAGGCAAAAATCTGTATCCCAATGCTCTGCTCCTACAGGCAGATGTGAAACAGAGAGGAAAAGCATCTCAATGGCTAGCTAGCCTGGTGTGCAGTGATGGAAAAGAGACTATCCAATAGGATGGGAAGTGAGGACCAGCTCCCGGAACTGCCCTTTGGCCATACTCACGCACAAATGTGTACATTCATTAAAAATAACACATAAAAAGGGAAGGAGAAAGCCAGCTGAGCACTGGTGGTCACCTTTATGTCTCTTGGTCAGCACCATGGACCAAGCTGCCTCTACCATCATGCTTTCCCAAGGGGACAGACTGCATTTCTTTGAATTGGAGTCCATATAAATCCTTTCTGCTTAATTTGCCTTTGTCACAAAAAGGGGAAAGTAGCTGATACAAGATCAAAAGCTGAGTGCCAGAGGAGCGGGCAGGGTCTTGGAGCTGAGCAGAGGCGTGAATGCTAATGATGATGGCATTTTCTGGAAAACCACCCTTAAGAACTACTCAAAGGCATGAGTGGGAAGTCATAGTACTCACACTGTTTCTACTGAGACAGTAAAAACGTAACTCACAGAGCGATGAGTATTCAGGAGCAGGTTGTCTTTGTAGGGGAAGGCACTAACCCACAGAAGCACTATGTGTGACAGACCCACCAACAAATCATAGAAATGAGATTTGAAAGGCTCAAACTACTACCAGGTAAACCACATCTGAAAAGACAGCCAAACTATGTCAAAAGCAACAAAGCAAGGCTCAGTCAGACTCCTCAAAGGGGAGCAGCCATGCAGAGAAGCAGCAGAAAAAACACTGTGTGAATAAACAATCACCATCTCAACAGTGAAACTTTGCAGACTCAGGTTGCTACAGAGCAACAGTGATTAAGACAGCAGAGTTTCAGTGCAAAGACAGGGTGAAGATTATATGGATGTCTAACTTGATTGAACCGAAACACTTAGGCGATGAACTGAAAGTGTGAACAGACCACTTGGGGAGGGAGCCTGGCCTGAGTGAGCGGTCACTTGGGACGGCCGTGAAGGGAAGGTCTTGTCCTGATCCCTTACTGCTCTCTGCGGTGGTGGGAACTTCTCCATCTTCTATGCCCTCCCCAGGACAATGAGCTCTATAAAACCACGAATAAAACAAATCTTTCCTCTTAAGCTATTCCAAGAGTTCTGGCATCGCTAACAGATGTAAGACTCGAGACTCTAGAATTCTTTTTATTTATACCTCATTTTTACCAAGAAAAACCAATGGGAGAAAAGCTAGTTTTTTTGTTTCTTTTCTTCCGAACACACTGGGTAAAGTGTACTTAACTATCTTGGTTTAAAGGAAAAAGCTGGTGTGCGCATGTGTGAGTCTGCGTGTGCACGCGCATGTGTGAGTTTGAGCAGACATGTTCCAAACTGTGAGTATTGGGCACAGGTGTGTCTGATTGTCAAGGGAAAACAGGGGATCCTGGGTATCAGCTGTCATTTGCTACCTTGTTTGTAACAGGGTCTCAGGTCGTTTGCTGCGGTGAGTGCCAGGCTAGCCAGCTCACGGGTGTTCCCTGAGCCTTCTCCTAAGGGAGTGCTGGGATTAGGGAGCACAGGCTGCTGTGTCCAGTTTTAAGTAGATTCTGAACTCAGGTTCTCACACTTGAGAGGCAAGTACTTTACCCACTGAACCATTTCCCCAGCTCTATCTTGGCGTTCTTTAATAAAAGATTCATTTACTCTTTTTTTTTTTTTTTTTTTTAAGTGTTTGCCTACATGTATGTCTATGTACCATGTATATGTTGGTGTCCGTGGAGGACAAAACAGGAAGTCTGATCTCCTGGGACTGGAGTCACCACAGGGCCTCCATGTGTGGTGCTGGGAACCAAAACTGGGTCCTACAGGGTCACCTCTCCAGAACCTTACATTAGTTTTCAAAATGTGTCCTACGGACATGAGGGGTGGCAAGGAAAAGATAGATGGCACTGTGGTCTCCCTGTGATCACTTCTGGGAGCTTTTATTTTGGTTTGGCAGGTAGATTTAACTCACAGCATAAAAGCATTACAGGTCCATTCTATTCCTAAACACCGCAATGATCTACAGATGCAAAGTGCTCATCAGTTCATTTCATGCCTTTTCCTACTGATCCAACCGCTAACTACCCTTACCTAAGTGTGAAACAACATCACCCATGGGGATCATTTTAAAAGGAATCAGAAGTAAAAACAAAACAAAAAACCAAAAACAGGTGGTGGTGAGAAATCAAACAAATGGTAGGTGACTGAGTTTTTTGCAGCCGGAACATTAGCCCACTGGGGCTCATATACTCTAACATGTGCTTCCTGATATTTTCTTTCCTTTTCTAAAGTTATAAACAATAAGTTTTTATGTAAGGGGTTTGATTCTGTGGTTCTCCATCCAGGTCACATGGGTTCAAGATTTCTTTCCCAAAGATGCTCAGTCTGGTTCTACTTATTACCAGGCCTTTGTTCTTTTCTCTCTCCTTGGATTAAAGACAAATAGTCATGACAAATTCAATGTCTTCTACCAGAAGGTTTTTGGTGACTTCTTCAAGCAATTTACTTTAGGAACCATTTTAAGTTTGGCCTCTCACTTCACGACACCCAACACACTTGAAGAGTTCTGCTCTTATTCAATCCTAACACTCACAGTGCTAATCTTTATGAACGATATGCTAGTGCCCCATCGAAACAAACACCTATGTACAGGTATCTTCAATTCTGGCTTCATAATCAAGATAAGCTTTTAAAAAAGAAATAGTTATGTTTGCTTTTTTAGTACCTATGCCTTTAAATTATAGAACAAACCTCATCAGTACCATAATTCCTTTATGCTGTTTTATATTCTTTCTTATATGTATCAAAACTCATACTGACAATGAGTTCTGGGTTGCAAAAGAGGATTTATTTTTGCACCAATCTAATCTTCCTTTGTCCACCAACCGAACAAAATTTTTTTGATAGTTTCAAACAAATCTTTAAAAATCTATATAAATTTCTTGGATGAAAGGATATAAAAACTAGAGGAAGTTCATCTCTTACAATTTTAGAATCAACACATGACAAAAATATTTTAAAGTACATACAAATCACAACACACATAAGGAACAAAAGGGGAGAATTATATACAAAGTTTTGAAAGAGAAAAACAGGTAAATAGCAAATAAGGGACCAGTGGCTAGAAAGACTACACAATTCTAAAATCTAGCTCAGTCTGGTGGCCCACACCTTTAGACCCAGCACTTAAGAGGCAGAGAGAAAGATCTTTGTGAGATTGAAACTAGCCAGATCTCACAAAGTGAGATCTCCATCTTAAAAACACTAAAGAATTTAAAATCGAATCTAAGGGTAGGGGCTACTTAGGGGAAAATGTGTTATTCCACACAACTCTTTCTTCTCTCCCCCCACTCAGCTGTTTCGTCTTTGTCTTTTAGACAAGGCAGCACTCAATTGGACAGACTGGCCTCATATCCACTCACTAATCGTGCTGGCTCAGCCTCCTGAGTGCTGCTGGCCTTTTCACCACTTAGGGAACCCCCGAAACACCAAGAGCTGGTGGAACCACACCCATCCTTTATCACATACTCTTTTAAATGTTGTGTCTACAGACCTCTGCCCAGCCCGCAGTCACAGGTATTACAAGTTACATTAAACTTAGGTCTGTTATTCATTTGGAACTATTTTTTTTTTTTTTTTTGATAATTTCACTGTGTGTGGGCATACGTGTAAATGCATGTTTGTGTAGAGGCTGGAGGTTAATGTTATCTCTTTCCACTGAGTTTTTTGAGCCAGGCTATGCAGTGAGCTGTAAGGACTCCCACAGCAGCCCCTCACACACCCACACCCACCCACCCCAGTGCTAGGGTAATAGAAAATAAAAAAACAAAAACCAAAACACTTAAACACAGAGAAGAAACCGGCCACCAGGCTGGTGTGTAAAAGGGGGTGAGACTCTAAATGAGAACAGCAGCCTAGAGGAGAAGCTAGCGGCTCATGAACACACACTAACTACCCTGAAGACTTTCACCCTGAATCTTCACTGTGGTGTTAATTTCATGGCTGACCTAATGTCAAAGTCCCCCAAGGTCTTTCCTGGGTGGAATTCAAGGCTGAGCTACACCTCCCGGTGAAACCACTGTGCTTTATTGTACATTTGGTGCAGCTTAATAAAGCAGCAAAGAAAACAAAGCCATCACTTCTTAATGTTCACAGCAGCAAAACCTCAAAATCTGCTAATGCTCAGCTGAGTGTGTAAGGAGCCAGACGCTGCTGCTGCTCAGATGTAGAACCCAAAGACAGTGATTCTTGCACTGTCTTACTCTCGGCTGCAAGACAAGAGTCCAGGGTGGGTGGAGAAGGCACTGAAGAATCTGCATGTTAAACTCAAACTACCTGCAAATCGCTGTCAATGGATTCAGGGAGGGAAATCCAGTTTTGCCCATAAACAAGGAAATCTTTTAAAGCAGCAATTAACATGTTATCTCTTCTTTAAAATTTACTATAGGCTCCTAATGCAGTAGACTCTTTCCCCTGCACAGGAATCGGATGTGCAGTTAGCTCCTTCAAACTCTTCTATACCACTGTCTTCCTTGATCAAGTTCTGCTGACCAGTTCTCATCCTATCCTTCATCACTTTCTTTTCACTTCAGAGGCCTCTGAACGAGCTGTTATTTTGCCTGGAATACTATTTTCTATGGTTCCATCCCTATCTCAACTGTGTATCAACTGAGCCATCCACCTCTCATCCACCTTGTTTGCAAACTCCAACTTCTACTAAAAATCACTGCATCTTTGTCTACTGGTACATTCACAGTCCTTTTCCTGTCATTATGATAGGATCACGTCACTGTTCTGTTTTTAGAACCTAGGATAGTACATGTACCCAAAAAAACAACAACAACAACAAAAAGTACTTAAAAAGAAGCTAATGGCTCTCCCCTTCACCCGTCCTGAGAATTGAACCCCAGGCCTTGGGCATGCTAGGCAAAGTACTCTACCAGTAAGCTATGTTCCCAGTCCTCTTTCTACTTTTGCTCAGCAAGCCATGAACTTGCAATCCTCCTGTCTCCAACTCCCAAATAGCTGATTACAAGCCCAAGCCGTCAGACTCAGTTATGAGTTACTAATTTTGATATGCGATTAAGTGGAAACTACCACTTAGGCGTGAGAAAAGCCCTGGTGAGACCTCAAATGCTCGTTTCAGAGCTACTGGAAATAGTACGTGTAATGCTTAGTGTTTGTTCTCTCTCTCTCTCTCTCTCTCTCTCTCTCTCTCTCTCTCTCTCTCTCTCTTGTGTGTGTGTGTGTGTGTGTGTGTGTGTTCTGGGACGATGGCCTGAGACATTACTCCTGGCTAGGACTTCTAATGTTGTTATGACCGTTCATTAACAGGTTTTACTATGTGTCTTCTATTCCCTTGGTTATTGGTATATAAGGTGTAGATGACCAAGTTAAATGATAAAATTTTACCATCTTAGGAACTGACAAATCCAGGGTTCACTGGCTCTGTAGTCTAGTCCACTAGACAAGTTCTAGGTTGGTGACAATTTTTTAAAAAACCTACATGGCTTGGTTAACTTTTTTTAAAAAGCTAGGACCATATCTCAGATACTTAACTGCTTCTTGCTGCCTCATCCTCCCAAATATTGGCATTACAAACATTAGTCACCAAACTTGGCTTCTAAATGGGAGAGAGAGAGGGAGAGAATTAGAGAGTGAGGGATGGAGGAGAGGGGAGAGGGGGAGAGGGGGGAGGAAGAGATGTCCCTCGTTCCTGCTGCTGTGCTGTGATTCCGTCTCTGCCTCCGGCTTCAGAGTGGAAGTGCTGAGATTTCAAAGGGATGCTAGCACTTGTGGATTTTAATGAGGGTTCTAGGGACAGAACCCAGGCTGTCAGGCCATCTCCTCCATCTTGTACTTGTTTTTACTGGCCACATGCGACACAGACATGCATTTTACATCCTGTCTTTCCTCAGCCATCTTTCTAAAGCAGATACTAATTTCTGTATTGACTCTTTGGAGTTTCACCATGCACCCCAATTCTGCTCACCTCTTGGTCCCCCCATAGCCTTCCCTAATAATTAAATGTCCTGAAGTAAATATTTATGCTGTGCCTCTAGAACAATGCCAGGCCCAGAAGCATCACCACCATTAGACATTACTCAACTGTGAGTCATCATTCCTCAGTCATTTACCCTGTATTTTGCTTCTTTAAAATTTCTTTTGCTAGAGAAACAAAGTTGTAACAAGTTCTCTCTCTTGCTGTAGACCTGTCTGCAATGACTTTTAGAGTCTTTCTAACTTCAAGCTTTCTCTTTCCTAGCTTCCCTTTCCAATGGCATGCTTGTATCAGGCATTTGGAAAGCTGCCTGTCCCCAGCTTGTCAATTTCTTGAAATAAAGGGCAACAGTGACATTCATTAAATTCAAATAATATGTTCAAAGTTGGTGTTCTCATGATAAGCAAATGTTTTCCTTTAATGGAACTGACAATTTACTGAATACAGATAGCAAAGCCATAATCGTACTGTATAAGGAAAAGTGAGGAGAAAAAAAGGGTGAAGGGACTAGAGAATATCAAGATTAAGGGTACACAATTATTTCAGAGTGGTCAGGACAGACCATGGATAAGGAACTTGAAGATGACATGGGTTATTAAGACAGATGTCTCAGTGCTCGGTGTGGGTTACCTTCCTGAGTCGGGAGGTCCCAGAGATCCCCAGTCTCTTGATCATTGTGATGGTTTGAAAGAAATTGGCCACCAAAGGGAGTGGCACTACTACTAAGTGTGGCCTTGCTGGTGTAAGTACGCCACCGTGGGGGTGGGCTTTGAGGTCTACTATGCTCAAGCTACACTCACAGTTCACTTCCTTTGCCTGCAGATCAAGACACAGAAGCCTCAGCTCCTTCTCCAGCACCATGTCCTGCTGTGATGGACAAAATTTCTGAAACGTAAGCCACCCCAATTAAATGTTTTCCTTTATAAGACTTGCTGTGGTCATAGTGTTCCTTCAGAGCAATAGAAACCTAACTAAGACAGTCATTCAGCAGTAGATGGTAAGATCTCATTACTGAGACACCACACACTTAAGTCGCAGTTTTGAGACATCAAGCTGGCACTGACCTGTGACTGTCTAGCTGCTGGCTAGCTTGTCTAGTGCCAGAGGTGCTATGTAGGCCACTAGGGGAGAAAAGTCATCAATAGTTTTACCCAGTGGTAGGCCCTGATGGGGGATGTCCTTCTGTATGCTGTGAATGTTTCTCTTGTTGATGAATAAAGCTGTTTTGGCTAGACAGGATGTGTCCAGGCAGAAGTACAGGTGGACCTACCAGACTAGGAGAAGGCTGGGAAAAAGAACTCAGAAAGTGAGTGTCAGGGAGAGTCCATGTAGCTGCGGAGAAAGCAAGAAGCTCAGGCATCACTGGTAACCCAATACCAAGTGGAGATGCGCAGATTAATAATTAAGAGCGCTAGCCAATAAGAAGCCTCAACCATCGGCCATCAGTTTACAATTTGAGCCTCTGTGCATTTATCTGTGATTTAACAGCTGCGGGACTGGGCGGGACAGAAATTTCTGTCTACAAGGCCTTACATGCTACAATACTGACCCACTAGGTATGCCTACTGGTGTAACAATAGTATGTATGTTTTGGGGTAACCAATCTTTCTGATTCAACTTGAGGACTGGTCCACACAAGAGTTCCATGACTGCTACTGCAGCCTTTGTCAGAAGCCCATAGCCGAGGTATCACAGATCCAGAGGATCTACTTACCGTTAGTTTGCTAAATGGACATGTTGTCAAACTGCCTTTTAAATAGTTTTGTTTAATTATACCCATAGATTAATGTTGCTTTCAACCTAGGTCAGCACAGCTTATTTTTGCAGTGGGTGGTGTGGTTAAAATAGATTCACAGTTGACCGAAGTGCTGAGATTGAATGTATGTATGTCCTTAAATAGAGCATCTATGTGAGTTCCCCGTCCCATACAAGGCTCAGGCAACACCACGGAGAAGCCAGCTGAGAGAAAGAGAACCAGATGATGGAGAAGACTGCTGTAAAATGCTGTTTTGTAGACACGACCCAGCTGCTGGACTCATGAACTCACAGGAGTTCACAGCATTCCAGGCCCTCCAGCTGTGGAGCTATTGGTAATGAGTGGCTGCTGGGGGAGGGAGTCACTGCTCTTCTGCGGTAGAGATTCAGGTTAATTTCTCATCATTCAGTAAATGACCCCACACACCCACGTAAGCAAAACTAATGAAACACAGTAGGTTATTATTATTTTCCAAAAGAGGTACATGTGAGGAAAAGGGGTTTCAGGAGTGGGATCAAAATATATGATACATAAGAAAAACGGAAAGAATAAAAACTGTATTTTAAAAACCTCTGAAATGTTGGAATGAATCATATGAATGTTAAGGTCAGAGTGACATTTAGAATGTAGTACAAACGGAAGTGATGCGGATGAGTGAGCAAGACCAAGACCGGCAGAGGGTCAGAAGTGGGGAAACGTGTGTCCATGTGAGGGTTTGTTTTAGCTGTCCAGGAAAATACTAGAAGGTTATAGTAGAGGGTAGTGGGAGCTAAGTCATGGCTGCCATGGCTACTGAAGAGAAAAATCAAATAATGAATCAGTGGCCTGAAGACCAGGTAATAGGGTAGCTCTGATATACAATGGAAACCGGTGGCAGCAGTAGACATGGTATCAAGTGTTGGATTCTGGACACATTTCGTTGAGCTCATACTTGAACTTCCCACTTGATGAGCATGAGACTAAGAGGAGCAAAGGCACTGATTAGGGTGCATGGAGTCTGCAGGACCCTCTGTCCCCAAAAAGCTGTAGCCAGAAACTAAGGCACTCTGGCAACAGGAAAGTAAGAACTGTGATTTATCAAGTTAGGAAAATCTGAAGAGATGGGAGAACTAATGAGGTGAAGAGGCCAACTGCTTCATCCGGAATACCAGAGCATCACAGTACCCCCTCAAATCCATGGCTTCAATGCAACCATGTGCACACACCATACAAGTCTAAACTGAGGGGCTTGCTGATTCAACCTGACTTAATGCAACACGGAACCTTGCATTAGACCCTGAGACATATGTGCAAAGACTAGCAAAACCTGTCCAGCTTAGATAGTAGCAATCTTCATTTTACGGATTTTCTGTGATGTGTGCACACATGCTTTTGTAGAGGTCAATGGATTACCTCAACTAGCTGGTGATGGGCACTAGGAAGCCTGTCTCCCTTTCTCTGGCATTGGCATTACTAGTGAAAACCATTACACTGGATTTTTAAAAATACAGCTTCTTAGCCGGGCAGTGGTGGCACACACCCAGCACTCAGGAGGCAGAGGCAGGCGGATCTCTTTGAGTTCGAGGTCAGCCTGGTCTACAGAGCTATTCAGAGAAACCCTGTCTTGAAAAAACATAACAAAACAAACAAAAAAAAAAAACATGGCTTCTTGAAACTGATCACATGCCTTCATGCTTGCAAGGCAAACACAATCAACTGACTTCCTCAACCTATTAAAACGAGGGCTGTGAGAGCTCTCAGCATCGTCCTTCCAACTCACACTGCTCAGTAAGCCTAACATTATCTCCAAGTAACTTTTAAAAAGCGAGATGCTTGCAATAAATAAGTAAAAGCGTCAAATAGGCAGTGTGAAATGTACATCTGGGAAGGAAACAGCCCAAGCTCAAGAGGCAAGCGAGGAACTGCAAGCATGACACATCCTTGTCAGTTCTTGCGTGCACATGTGAGCGCATGTACCATTCATGCACACGTAGAGGCCAGAGGTCAACACCAGGTGTTTCCCTCAGCCGCTGCTCACCTTATGGCCTCTGAGACAGGGCTTCTCACTAGGTCAGGGCTTACCTTCTGGCTAGGTTACCTGGCAAGCAAGGCCTGGGGCCCTCCTGTCCCTGCCTCCACTTCTCTAGCATTGGGTCTTAGACACGTTCCACTGTGCCCTGAGTTTATGTGGGTGCTGGGGGTCCAAACTCAGCTTCTCTCGTTTGGACAGCAGCGCTTTTCCCAATGAACCATTTCCTTAGCCCACAGATGGCCTTTAATACCACACCACTACATGAAATTACCTACAGTGAGTTGATACAGTTTTCAGGGTTAGCAGAGAAGGACAACTAGCAAAGGAAACTAAAGACATCAGCGAGGTTAAAAAACAAGAGGTGTCCTTAAGTGAAAACGGCATTTCATGAGGAAGAACGCACTTGGCACGAGTGCTAATTAATTCACTGTGAAACTGGTTGTGGGTAGAGAAATGTGGAGGTCACATGTGAACCAACCAAAGCAATCCGAAAGAGGTGGCACCGATTAGCAGTTTTTGCAAAACATACAACACTGCGATCAAGCGTGTCTACTGGAAAGTCACTGTCAAAAATTCGTGAATTTCCTCTTCATGCTGTACTCTTGAGCAGTGTGCAACCTGTATGTCTATATTTAGTCCTTTTGTGTCAGAGACAAAGTCCAACTGGGTTTAAATGACTAAGAGAATGTCCCGAGCACTGACAATTCTCTGCAGGCAAAAGATTCTTGTTGTTAGTGGAACATGGAAATGAGGCAAGAGACAAGGGTAAGGAGGTTTCTTCTTAAATGATTTAACAGGGTTATTTTCGTGCAGCTGAGAAAAACCTGATGGCATGGAAGAGAAGGCAGAATGGTTAGCATGACGGCCCGAATACATGCAGGACAGAGCATTCACTGGGAGACTGACTGGAAAAGCAAAGGAGATGCGCAAACGCAGACACACCCAGGGCTAGGATAGTGTGAGTGCAGAGCCCTGACTGCTGAGTTCTCAATAAAACAGTAAGTCAGAGCAGCAATCCAGAGTCAAAGGAAACGTGACCGGGCTAACAGGCAGCAGTGAACTCTGTGGCCACACCTAAAGTAACTCCATTCAACTTCACAACTGTGTATATTTCCCATTCATCACCTAGAGGCACAGTTGGATTTAACCAGAAAAAGGCCAGGAAATTTTAGGACATACAGAAAAAGCTGAGTATGCATAAAGAAGGGAGAATCAAAGGCATTTTGAGACTGACATTTAAGTAAGGACAGTGACGGCTCAAAGCACTTGTCTTGCAAGCCTGATGACCAGTTTCACCCCTGGAGGCCTTGTAAAGGTATAAGGCAAGAACCAACTCCCAAAAGTTGTCCTCTGACCGCCATATGTGTTTCATGGAAGGTATTCCCAAACTTGCACCCAAGAGTATTTTTTATAAGGTATCAAGGATTTCGCAGCCCTTGTGGGGTAGAGGCAGGTGAGTTTGAGGCCACCCTGATCTACAACAGTGGTTCTCAACCTTCCTAATGCTGTAACATTCTAACACAGTTCCTCAGGTTGTGGTGACACCCCAACCATAAAATTATTTCATTGGTACTTCATAACTGTAATTTGCTGTTATGAATCATAATGCAAATATATGATACGCAGGATATCTGACATGCAACCCCTGTGAAAATGCTGTTTTACCCCCAAAGGAGTTGTAACCCACAGGTTGAGAATTACTACTCTGCACTGTACTCCGGACTACAGAGACCCCTATCTCAAAATAAATAAACATAAATGACTTCCAAATATTTTTCACTTAAAAATGAATCCCTAAGACCTCTTTATTCAATCAATTAATTCTTTCTGGGTCAGTAGTCATCACCTTTCCAATTCACTCAAAGGTTTTTTTTTTTTTTTTTTTTTTTTTGAGGCAGGGTCTCATGTAGCTCAGACTAGCCTTGAACTAACTCTCGGTAGCAAAGATGAACCTGGAACTCTGGATCTTCTGCTTCTATCTCCCAGGTGATAACGGATACTATGCATCACCATACAGGATAGTGAAATTTGGCTGATAACCTGAATACACATAATCACCCAAATCTTCCCAGGTCTTTCCAAAGATTCCCCAGGGTTTTGCTAATGATGTCCTCAAGAAGAATGAATGAAATGTATTAAATCTGTATCTTCAAACTCCTAGGGTCTACACTTAAATATGAAGCCCTAAAGCTCAATGACTACAAGCAAATCCCTGCCAGGTGGCAATGGCCCATTTCTGAATGGCACATTCTACCCTGAGGTGCTTTGCATAAAGTCTCTCAGTGTGACCCCCTAGGTCCAGACACAAGCTGTCCACAGACACAAGCTAGCAGTCATCTTCCTACCCTAACCCTCATTTTATGAACAGCGATGGGCACCTGTAGCAAGAGATGTATTAAACAATATGCACTTTGCTGCCCATCCTAGTCACAAACTGATGCATCTATATTCTTTATGAAAATTAGCTAAAACCAAAATAAAATTATTTTGCTCAACAACAGCAGAAAATAGAATTACAGCTGTTGAACCTAATTTTTAAAGAGGAGATGGAAGTTTATTATGACACTCAAGAAGTCTTCAGTCCCAATTCTTGCTCTCCAGGTCAGGTTATCTTTTTCCTGCCAAAATAAACACAATGCTGGCCCGAGGTAAGGAACACATTGAAAAAAAACTCACTCAAGCTCTGACACCTTCAACTGAGGCCATAGCTAGCTGCTTCCTGGGAACACAACCTTAGGCAATTAATTAGTTTATAAAAAAGAAAGAAAAATCGTGAGAACAAGAACATGTTCTAAACTCCTAGTAACAAGGTCACAGGCTGCTTTTTATCAATCTTTAAACAGATCCCACTGCTCGAGTA
Source organism: Cricetiscus sungorus (assembly GCA_030556225.1). Classification (NCBI taxonomy): domain Eukaryota; kingdom Metazoa; phylum Chordata; class Mammalia; order Rodentia; family Cricetidae; genus Cricetiscus; species Cricetiscus sungorus. Next base: position 19,190,066 of record JANBXA010000367.1, on the reverse strand, counting down.
CAAGCAGGAATTAGCAACCGACAGGAATCAAGAAAACATGCTTAACATATTTTACATGGGAAGGGATGTGCTACATGTGCTCTTTATTGTTTTGAAATTAATTTGTATACATGTGTGTGCTCCACGCCATCATGTGGAGATCAGAGGACAGCCTGTAAGAGTTAACCCAGGGATCAAACTCAGGTCACTAGGTTAGTGGCAAAAACCTGTAAGCTGCCTATCTTTCTGGTCACAACATAATGTTTATACCACCAAGATTATTGTTTCAAAGTTAAGCCTTATGTCAAAGCATTTTACACATGAGTGCTCCTAACAATCCTGGGAAGAAGACAAAACCACTGCTGTGGCATAATTTCTATTAAAATGTCAGGAGTAGCAGAAGAGCTCAGCAGGTAGAGGAACTTGCCTTGCAAGCCTGGTGAGTTCAATTCTAGAAACCACATGAAGAGAGGAGGAAATGACCCCACAGAATTGTCCTCTGATCTTCATATGTACCATGGAATGCATACATAGTAACAGCAACAAAACACAAAAACAAAACCACTATCATGTACGAGGAACACTAAGAGATACTGGCACCACCATTTTATTGTTTTTGCAAATCCATGTAAGTGCTAATACCAAGAATAAAATAAACTTATGCAATGTGGTACTATTTTCAAACCTAATGCCTAACAAACTTAAACGCAATGGCATTGGAAGTCTTGGTTGGGAAAGAAGAGCTTGTTTACTCAAAGTCCAGAGTAGTACGGTTTGAGCTCATCCACCTCCCCATCAGTGCTGGGCTGACACAGAACAACCACTTCCCCACCTCTTGGGTTCATGTTAGTGAGCACACAGGAGCAGCAGCGAGTCCAATGCCGAAGGACGAGCTAGAGCCTGGGAGGCCAGGCTCCCTCACAGTGGGCACCCGGCTTCCTCTCCAAAGACTCAGGGACCCTCTCAACCTCCCCCAGCTACCGATGTGGCAAAATGGAAAAAAATAGTGTCATGGGGACATAAAAAAGTCATCTAGCAATGTTGCCAAATCAAAATCATTACATCAATCAAATGTCTAGTGAATACCTATATAGGGAAGCAGAGAAATAAGCTGGGCATGTGGCTCGGTGCAGAGCACTTACCATTGTGCCCCGGGGTTCAATCTCCAGCACTGGGGTTTGGAGTTGGCATATAAATTAGCTTTATTAGCCTAAAAAACAACCTGTCTAAGTGTACTTCACTTACTATACTTTTACGTCATATATGTTCTATATGTGTTGTGTTTTCATATCCTGATGTATTTACACAGTAACGTTTACATCCCAGGTGATGTACAATCTCAAGAGTTGAACATTTTGTGGCTGGCCTAACACTTTCCTGCGTTTGTGCACATTGGGGTACATGTTTGTAGGCCACTTCCTTGCAAAAAAAGATGTGTTTACTTTTGTTTACTTTGTCTGGCCTGAACTTCCTGTGTAACTGAGATGGCCAGGCACTCCTGGTTGGGATTACCCAGCACTCTCAATTTATAATTTTAATTGCGCTGACATAATATTAAAATGTTTGTATATTAGCTGCTTTAAACAGGCATGTTGGTGGTGCACACCTTTAATCCCAGCACTTGGGAGGCAGAGGCAGGAGGATCTCTGTGAGTTCAAGGCCAGCCTGGTCTACAGAGCTAGTTCTAGGGCAGGCTCTAAAGCCACACAGAGAAACCCTGTCTCGAAAAACCAAAAACCAGGCATATTAGTTTACCCTCAACCTCTAGCAGTCCTGATGCCTGACAATGATCTGACAGTACTGAGCCCTTTGTGCTGACGACAGGCGGCTTGAGAACTCTCACTCTCAAGTGTGCTCTTTCGTGTGGCCTTTTAATGATGTAAGCATTTCCTGCTTCCCGGCTGCAATGGGTAGCATGCAGATAAGACTTTAACTGGTAATTCTTGGATTTCTTTTACAATGAATCAGTTTTTTCATAATCTTCAAATTAAAAAAATAAAAACAGCCATAGACAGATAAAATACTTCATTTAAAATGTTTATGTGATTAGCATTTCAAGATCAGAAAAATAAGACCAAACTTATAGACATGTAAAAATCTTTTTTTTTTTTTTTTTTTTTTTTTAATCAGAGGGTCTAACATTCATGGCAAGCCTCATGCCTCACCTTCTTCCATGCCCAATGGAATGTTTTTAATCATAAAAAGAATGATAACCAGGTCATTTATGAAAATCACTTGCTTTTCTGTCTTAACCATCCATCTATAAAAACACAACAGAACACAACCAACATAACTAAAATATTAGTTATATTCACTAGAAACACTACTCAGTACATGAACATGGAGTTCTGTGCTGATGATTCCTTTTGGTCAAAAGGATAGTGCCATAGAGCATGCCTCTGGAAGGACTTCTCTAGCCTAGATTATTTAGTATGTCTCATTGAGACAGGGGTCTCACTATGTTGATCAGTTTGATTTCAAACGTCCACGCATGAAGGAGCCTTCTACTTTGGGTTCCGGGGTCAGACTCAAGGTTAATGACAAGTGGCTTTACATTCTGAATCATCCATCCCACTCTCCATCTTCAAGTCTAGGACTGTGATCATTGGACCAGTACAATGAGAGTAGGACTGTATCACAGACATTTATTATTTGGGCTGAACTACTTATAAATCCCTCACTGCTCAAGAAATAACATGTACTACTGCCATCTTGAGACTACCAGTCACAAGTGCAAATATTTATAGTACAGTCTGGACATCCTTTACTCACAAAATTTGGAACAAGAAATGTTTTCCATTTCAGTTTAGATTTTCAAATATATGCGAGCACACACTTGCACGCACACGCACACACACACAGATGAAGCACTTGTGGGTTGGAACCTGAGTCATACATTTTCATATACATGGCCTGATGGTTAAACACATGTAATATTTCTGGTCTGCTTGCTGCTGCCTTTAAAGTGCAACCTTTAACAGGCATGAAACTGCAATCATATCAAGTCATCTGGAGACTTCAGACTTCACTAGGGGTGACCAAATTACCAATGAGAGCCTAAAGCACATAGGACACTTAGGAGACACGATTCTACTGCCCTGTCCTTTATTGTATCCAATGTCTTCCTCATTAGAAATTTAACAACAAACTGTTTCATTGTCTATCTCAAATTCTAGGAATAAAAATGACTGCTTCCAACATAAACTGAAAATATTTCTCTTTGGTTACAAGCTTTTCAGGCTTCTAAAATTAAATTGCTAGGACATACAAGAGGCGTTCATTGCATTAGTGACCTCAGACGGCAGGGTTAAGGTTAGGATGCTGAGCCATGACACTTCATAAAGCAACAGGCAAGCCTTTTTCTCATTGGGACTCACTTGCATTATAGAAATGCTAGTGCCTTTAATTATATTTATACCCACTAAGTCTTTTCAGGCACAAAGAAGAACTTCTGTGCCTAATGTGTTATGAGCTAAATATTTTTAAGAAAAGAGAAAGAAAGAAAGGAAGAAAGAAGAAAAGGAAGAAAGAAAGAAGGAAAAAACAAGCAAACAAACAAAAGCCACCAGGCGGTGGCACTGGGGAGGCTGAGGCAGGAGGATCTCCATGAGTTCAAGTCCAGCCTGGTCTACAGAGCAAGTGTCAGGACAGGCTCCAAAGCTACAGAGAAACCCTGTCTCGAAAAAAAAAAAAAAAAAAAAACAGTATAAAACAAAAGAAGGCTGGAATGATGGTTCGACATTAAGAGCACTGGTTGCTCTTCCAGAGGACCCAGGTTCATTTCCTCGCAAGCACATGTCAGCCAACACCACCCACAACTCCTGTTTCAGGGGACCCAATACCTTTTCAGGCCCCAGAGGTACCACACAAATGTGGTACACAGTTACATAGACATATATGCAGGTCAAAAACCCATTCACAAAAAATAAACAAGTCAAAAAAAAAAAAGCACACCATGAAGAATATTTAGTAACTATGATCCCAGCAAAAACAAAAAACAAAACCACTCCCTCAGAGGGTCATCCATCAGTGTCTTTTTAAAGCACGCTAGTTGGTGACTATCTTAAAGGCTGGGCTAAGATACGCAACTGCTCTTATTCAGGGTAGGTTAATACTTTGAACATCCATCCTATATCTATCTATTATAAATTTAGGCAACATTCCCCTTATATGATGGTAAAGCAGATCAAGACCTGCCTATGAAGTTCATGTTCTAAATGTTTTGGGTTACACATCTGTCTTCTACATGCCCTGTTATATATGCAACAAGAGACTACTACCAACACTCTCATTGCCCCGGACAGAGAGGTTCTCTGTGCCAACTAAGCCAGAACAGGTCAATGATACATTGTTTATAATTTCAAAGCATCAACAATTCTCAATCTAAATCTTCAAATTTCTCTGTATATAAAGTTCAGAAATTTTTCTGAAATTTAAAATAATTGTTTAGAGGAAATACAGATTCCTTTCAGTAATGTCTCAATAATCAGAAATGTTCTTTACCAGCGAGTTGGCTTCCAATGGATTAAATAAAAAAGCTTGAATTAACTACATTGCAAAGTTCAAAAAGGACTACAAGTGTGAAATATATGCAATCCAGCATTTTGACATCAGAGCTTTATTTTACAGGCTGTATAAGGCCAGGTTATGAAGATGTTACAAACCAGGGTGATCTGTCAAGGATTTCCAATGCAAAGAAAGAAAAAGAGAAAAAAAAAAAAAAAAAAAAAAAAAAAAAAAGAAAAAAGAAAAAGAAAAAAAAGGAGCAAAGAAAGCTTTCTTTCTCTTGTGCATAGACATCTGCTAGTAATGTGAGCATTCAGTCTGGCCTCTCTACATGAGCCATACTGTCGTTATTGTAAGTTCTAGACCTGCGGTAGCAAAACACATAAAACAGTAAATTTTTATTAAAACTGCAGGTGCTTAGCTGAAATTGAAAGCAGTATGTGAGAACAGGATTGTTGTAGCACCACAAAAGGTCAGCACACCATGACAGATCATGGCTCCTTTTGTGTCTTACTCTTTAAACTCGTCATTGTGAAGGCACGTGGCAGGATGACAACTGACAGTTTATCATTAACATCCTAAGAGATGCTCTGAGCGATGTGCTAAATGCTAACATTATGAAAACCCTCCCCAAGCCACAGTGGTATGTATGCACACCCTTTCAACACGGCCAACACCCGCCATCGTCTGTGACAGCTCACAGCTTCTTCAGATGCTCTTCCCTTCCACAGAAGAAGTCAACCACAGCACTGTGTATCTAGTGACTCAGCATGAAGAAAATTCTCTCCATACTCCTAATGGAATGATTCCTCTACAAACGCCATAAAATACATTAGCAACCTGGATGACAGAGTTCCACGGCCTAAGAGGCGTAACAACTCATATCTCAGTCATGGCTGCACGGCCAGAAAAAGGAGCATCAGGATGGACTCCTGCATTCTTCACATTGTGCTCGTGTACAAAGTCAGTGTAGTTTCTATGTGCGGTCTGGGGTCGGGACAAGGCCCTTGTGCTCCTCTGGTTTCCGCCATGCTGACAGCAGTCACTGGTAGCGGAGAGCCTGGATGGTCGAGGAGTGGGGAGTACAGTTAGTCAACGGAACAGGGAACATGGATGAGCAAAGGAGAAGGCAATGTGAGCAGCATGCGCCACCATGGAGAGCAGCAGCCATGCAATGACAACGGTCAAGAGTAGCAGAGGGGGACACACAGTTACATGGTCCATGGGATGGAAAGCACCAATACAAAACACATGTAACCAGAATCAGTTAAGTGAATTCATTAACGGAGGGAAGTCACAGATGGCAAGACACTCTGTTATGGTCCCTGCCGTTGCTGGGACACTCGTAAGTAGAAATGTTTGGAAGTCTAGTGAGAAAAAAAAAAAAAAATCTAAGCAAAGCTTTATTCAAATATTAGAAGGAATTCTACTAAAAGACAAAGACATATATGGAAAGGGTAATTACAAAAATGATCTCCAAACTTACATGATTTAAAAATAAAGCATAATCCAGGAAACAAAATTTAGGAGGATTAAACAAGAAACAAACAAAAACAGGCCTTAGACATCAAGCAGGCTTACATAAGTGCTCCAAATGAATAATAATTATTGTCCTTTCCGTAATTAGTTGATGGGAGTACAAACTGACATGCAGCAGGCACAGACAGCATGCAGAAGTGCCCCGCACAGGGGACAAGAGGGCAGACATGCACACGTGCAGTTCCAGTTGGAGTCACAAGAGTCCTCCAGTAGAAAGAGACACCTGCTATGGCTCAAAAACCAAACTTCTGTGATGTGACAAGGACAGCACACACTTCACTTAACTACCCAGGGAAAAAGATCATTCCAAATACAAAGGTACCTAAGACCTAGACTTTTTAAAAAAAAAAAAAGTATTATTTTTCAAATTCAATGAAATATTAACTATTTACTGATGGGAAGTAAAAAAGACTTTTCAAAACAAACATGAAAGGTATGTTGTTTGCTTTTTAACTAAAGTAATTTTATTTCCTTCCACTGAAATTCAACTTGCTCATTAGACCTAACAAACAAATTCACAATCCGTGATTTAGAGTCTCTAAGTTTAGAAATTAAATTTGGCTTATATTCTGGTTTACAGATGCAAAGTTTTCTAAGTTCTACTTCTTTTTGTTTTTTTGGATAGGGTTGGGTCTCCCTACACAGCCAGGAGGGCCTGGGATCAGGATCAACCTGTGCCATCCTCTCAAGCACTGCGATTACAGGCAGCTTGATTTTGTTTTGTTTTGGGATAAGGTTATTTTGTTACTCAGGCTGGACTCAAATCCTAGGACTCAGTAGAGTCTACTCTTACCCTCTCAAGCGCAGGCCACTGTCATCTGACTTCTTGTCAATAAACAATTTATGTATTCCAACTGCTATGAAATACCTTAGCAAATTCTAGTGACTGACATTTAACCAACCACCTACTTCATGGGTTCATTTAAGATGGGGGGGGAGCACAAAGATTTGAATAGGAAATGGGCGTCAATTAAATTGTCTGCAAACCATCTGCCAGGAGTAAGAAGTTCCACACGCTGTGCTGTCCTGGTCACCCTCATCAGTCTCCACGTTTTGTCATGTCTCTAAAGGAGGACTGTTTCTAGCCTCTGCAATCCAAGCGTGCAGAAACAGAGAACACGAAGGCTGAAGAACGCTGGCTCTAAGACACGTCAGTGTGTGTTCAGGCCCATGCCCTGCTGACATACTCTGAGGCTCGGCAGGTTTTCAGGGTCATCTCTACTCCATTCAGCAAAGGAGGTATCAGCATAACCATAAAAAGGAAGAGCTTTCATTTTTCTTGTAACTCAAACTCAATATTCTCTAAAGGCTATGCCAAAGGAACTGGTAGTACCTAACAAATCAAATCAAACAGATTTAAATATGTACTCATTAAAATGGAATTCAATAAAGATTCAGCATCGTAACACAGGATGTAAACTAATGAGATTCTCACTCACTTGGTATTAAAGAAAGACATGTATATTAAGACAGTCCTTTTACAGCTGAAGTCTGGTTACTCTCTGTGACAATGGGCTCCAGTGGCACATTACAAGGCTGGGGTATGACTGCTCGCTGGGTTGTTATCTTCAGCAAGGAACTGAAAATTATAATGTCTCAAAGGCTAAAATTTGACACTTGTAGGCTTCATTTGTTATTCTTTTGGTATGTACATGCGTATACACACATAAAAACTCTATATCATGTTCCCGTATATATGTATATGGAACAAAACAAGGGAGAATCCCTCTCCATTTTAACTGCAAGTTGTCTGGAGCTGAAATAAAATATGCCCAAGCATCACAAGCCAAGCACCCTGTCGTTAGTTAAGCCAGCAACACCAGTGGAAAGATTGCACAGCACAGACCAGAGCCAGTCACCAACCACTGCTGACCCGCCACCGCGAAGGAAGGACTGGCTGCCCGAAAGACTGCCCAAACCCTGAGATCACCACAGAAACCATTAGGTTCCCAGTATCAACAAGACAAGAGGAAAATCCCACGGATCATCCAAGTGCATCATATAAACAGACAGAAAGCCGGAACAGATGCTATACTCATGGGACCAATCACTTCACAGGACCCTCCCCAAGTCACAGGGCTTTCCAGGAAAGCACAAACCCAACCGATTGACCCAACACGCCACAAAGTATCCATATTTGTGTGTTTGCTGTTGACATAAATACTTTCCTTCCATTGAACTAGTTCTCTGGCTCTCCAAACTGCAATGCTTTTCTTTTTTTTAGACTTTAGTCAGCCACACTAACGGAAGTAAGCCAGCTGGCTCATGTTCTGCCTTTAGACACCTGTGCCCCCTTCTTCACCCACAAACCTTAGCCTCACCATCCCTGACTGCTCAGCCCGTTCCTTTTCGGGTCACAAATATGAATAATTTGTTTTCAATCACATTTAAAGTGCTTTAAGATGATAGCTTAAAAGTTTAGAATACAATTATACCAGCAATATTTTGGTTTAGGAAGTTAACAAACCATTTCCTGTCGTGTTGGTCTGCTGCGGAATTCTGTGGAAGAGTCTCTATCTCCACCAGCACAGGACCAGAGGATGAGGAAGGACTCATAGGCACAGGAGACCTCACACCCCAAGCCTTTGGGCAAAAATCATAACATTCATTTGTTTTGCCTATAAGTAAGGTCAAATACTAACAAACAGAAATAGCAACATCAAGGAATATAACTATATAAATCTATACAGCACATAAATGTTTGAATTTTAGTATACTAATTTTAGATAATAAGTGGACATTCACAATATGCTGATGCCCCAGATTTATAATAACAGAAAATGTTTTATTCACAGAATCTTAGTAAAACAAGGAGAAGGGGTAGGAGTAAGAAATAGACAAAACTTGTAACATATCACACACTACAAAAATCCAACTAAAATAGCATGACAGTCACTGAAATTAACTATGTGCTCTGGAGTTTTAAAAACTTACTATTGTCTTACCTGTTGGGAGTCATTTTTCTGGGTTGAAGCATTATGAACACTATAATAAAGGGGGAAAAACTATTAAAAAAAACCTATATATAAGGATTTGGAGGGAAGAAAGAAATGGAGCAATGTCATTAAGACACAATCTTTTTTTTTTTTTTTTTTTAAAGCTAACCAAAACAAACAGGAAACCAAACCCAAACTGGAACGGAATTAATTACAAACTATTTACTTAAATCCATGCTTGAATCATTGTATCATTGAGAAAATAAAATCCAAGAGCATAATTGTGTAGTCTTTGGTAAGTCTGACACCTGTAATTTTACATTAACTCTTATTTTTAATGTTGAATATGTATAATTAAAGTCTTCCTTTTATTACTAATAAAATAAAGCATTGTAGTTTTAAAAACCCTACATATAAAATTCTAGGTTATTACATTCTAATTTTTTTAAACTTACAGAAATAGTCCTTTTTTTAAAAAAAGATTGATTGTGTGTACGGTGTTCTGCCTGCATGTGTCCCTGCAGGCCAGAAGAGGGCACCAGATCTTATTACAGGTGGTTGTGAGCCACCATGTGGTTGCTGGGAATTGAACTCATCTCAATTACTATTTTATTACTGACTATTAAGGATGCTGGATTTCCAGGAGACCCAAGTTTGATTCCCAGCTCCTCTTCCCAGACGATAGTATTCTGGTGAAAGTGACATCCTAGTCCACACATTAAATCCCTCTAAGCCTACTTGGAACAGAAGTTAGACTCAATGAGTCTACGGTTCCTTTGTTACTTTCAAACATTTCTTTCAGCTGGGAATAACTTCTGTAGTAGCCTCCAACCCCCCACCCACCCCCCATTCAAACAATTTAACTTGGAGAAAAACATCTTTCACAATAAGCCATATTAACTAAATCAAAACTTCCTGTTGAGAACACACTACTTTTCTCATAGTTTCTTAATAATTAAAAAGTAGGGCTTCGGATGTATTTCACTGGTAGAATGCTGGTCTAGCATCCAGGAGACCAAGCTCTCAGCACTAAGGAGATTTATTGCCCAGAGGGATAAAGGCAAGGAATGAGAAACAAACACAGGAGATGTAGGACAAAGGAGAATGGAAAAGGGACAAGGGAGAAGAAGCTAAGACATCTGTCCCTGGGGGTGGGGACGTAGGACTAGATACAGCAGACAGACAAGACACATGGGAAAGTGGTGGTTTGTAAAGGTAAAGGTAAGCCCGTGTTAGGATGGGATGTTTACTTTTACTGGGGCATGTTAATTAGGGCAGTCAAAGGGGTTTGATCTTTGGGTATCTGGACCTTGGGAGTCAGTCTCAGGAGGAGGAGGAAGTAAAAAAATGGAACTGACCTTGCGGCTAGCTTTAGGAATGCAAGGCCTCTTCATTTAGAAAGAGAAAACAGTATTAGTAACCTTGAACATCAACTAGCCTTTAAAACACTACCTTTTCTTAATGTACTTTGAGTGGAACCTCATGAGAGTCTGACAGCAGCAATCTATAAACCTGTTATTCAAACTGAAACAGCAAAGTACAAGGTCGAGAAATGTTTCAGGTCAAATAGTTAGACACTATAAAAAGAGGCGCTGTTCTCCATGGTCCACTGAAGCAAAACCATTCATGCAAACAGGACGAACGGCAAGGACAAGAGGAAGGGCTCACATGCCAGTTAAGCTCAGGTGTCCCAAGACTGTATGAGAGGCAGGTACCTAGGAACCTTCAGGGAAATGAGCTGCCTTGTCACTTAACTTCTGAAAGACACACGCAAACACACTTTAAGATTCATTAAGGTGTATTTATGTAGTGTCTGTGTGTAAGTAATACTTACATGTATTACTTATACATGCATCCTAGGAGGAGAACTCAGATCATCTGGAGCTGTGAGCAACTAAAGTCTTTTTTAATTTTTGAAATTATGATTGTATTGTTTCTCCCTTCCTTCCTCCAAAGGGCCATCATTTTTTTTTTTGTTTGTTTGTTTTTCAAGATAGGGTTTCTCTGTGTAGCTTTGGAGCATGTACGGAGCTCACTCTGCAGACAGGCTGGCCTCGAACTCACAGAGATCCACCTGCCTCTGCCTCCCGAGTGCTGGGATTAAAGGTGTGACCACCACTGCCATTTCTTAAATACCCTGTTTTATGTGGTCTTCTAGAGTCAAAAGTATCACTAATGAATACACAATGACATTCTAAAGCAAAATTAACTTTAATTCCAGAAAAGAGACCATGCTCATATTCATGACTAAAAATTTGTATTTCAGAAAATCTTAGAGCAGGAAATTTAGCTTTGCAAATAAAAATCTCTTAGCTGCTCTGTATCATGTCACTGCTTAAATGTTTTCTTTTTATTACTATTACTTCCATGGAACATCTTTAAGGTAAAATGTCATGTCTTAGTTGGTTTCAAGAAAACAAGCCGCAATCTACTAAATAAAGGGACTGAAATAATACACAACACACTTTCTAACCAAAAAATTGAAAGTTTAAGATATGCACACATATGAGGAAATTAAGCAATATATTCCCAAGTAACCAAAAGTTCTAAAGAGAAATCATGGATTAGAAAACAATGTGGGGATGAACAAAAAGTGCAAACAAAACATACCAATAGTGCTCAAGGGGAATTTTACAGCTACAAGCTTACGCCTGGTGTGAGTGGGTCAGGCCTGTAATTCCAGCAGCAGGAAGGCTGAAGCACCAGGACCAGGAGTTCAAATTTAGTACATACCAAACTTGGGATCTGTCCGGGCCTTACGAGACCCTGTCTCAAAAGCATGAGAAATAAACAAACAAAGGTCTCAAATCACTTGACCCCACCTTAAGACCATACACAGAGAACAAGTTGGGTGTGGTGGTGCAGCCAGCTAAAGCCCACAAGTTTAAGGCTAGGTTGGGTCCTCTTAAGATCTTGTTTCAAACAACTAAGGAACAGGCTGGGCCTGGTGAGCAAGCTGTGAGTTCCAGGCAGCCAGGGCTGCAAAGTGAGACTGCAGAGAACCTGCCTCGCTAGCTCTCATGGGGCCCTGGGTAACAAACAAAAAGGAAGGCAGGAAGAAGAGGAAGTAACTAGAGCAAACTGAATCTTAGAGTACAAAGAAACGAGTGTGAGCAGGAATTAATGAAAGGCTAACAAACTGACAAATAGTCAGGGATGAGTAAGAAAAAAGGGAGAAATCAGTTTAATTAGGAAGGAATCAGTTATAGCACTATCGGTCCTAAAGAAACAAGACTGGAAAAATATGAACTACATTCCCACTTAAAAAATGTCTACAAGAGGTGACTGAATTTAGGATTAAAAAATTAGACTAGAAAAAATCCAGATTAGGTGACTTTAATGGATATTATCACAGTGTTAAGAAAGAATTCATATCAATTCCTTACAAACTCTCCTCAAAAAACAGGACAGGAAGGACTATTTACAAACTTATTTTGTTAGGTTGTGAATTGCTCTTACACCAAAATTGAATAAAGAGTCTGAGAGAAGCTGAGATCAACACCTCTGATGAATACAGACCAGATCAACACACACGAGAATGCAGATCCAGTAACATGGAAGTGGCAATTATATAGCACGACTGAGTGGAATCCAGCCTAGATACAATTGCTCACCTGCAAACCCACTCTGCTTCTTTCACATTCTCAATATGAATAACATAGCTACTCCTGTAAGTAGCTGAATTTTTCTCAATGTCAATTTTATCTGGTGTTTATTTGTTCCCTACTATCCTCCCAATGCCTACGAAAAAGCTGACATTTGGCAAGGTTTTCAATAAATATTTGTTTAATTAAGTAGCAATTATATAAATTGCACAACTATGTAAATTATCTCAGTTCCTATAACGCAAGGCATTACTCACCCAAGATCTTCAGGTTTTGTTGTGTTTGCTGACAAGAGAAAAGATAACATCTTATTAGTCCACCCCGCATGACAGATTGCTACACTATTCAAAGTAAAACTGTGACTAACTGTGAAGAGACACAGGCTGGGCCGCAGGTCAGACTAGTACCATCAACAGCAGCCACTTCTACTCTTTATGGAACTCTGTCACATCTAGTCCTTTCCAGGAGTTCACTCTTGTTTATGCACAAGAGGGCAGGTCCCCCGGAGCTCAGAAGAGAGCATCGGTCACTGAAGCTGGTGTCACTTGATGAGGATGCTAGAAGCAAATTCAGGTTCTCTGCAAGAGCAGTATGCTCTCTTACTGCCCAACCACCTCCCCAGCCCCCTACTCTACTTTTAAAGATTTTGCTTATTTAAAAAATCCTGCCAGGCACTGGTGGGGCACGCCTATAATCCCAGCACTTGGGAGGCAGAGGCAGGTGGATTTCTGTGAGTTTGAAGGCAACTTGGACTACCGAGTGAGTTCCAGGGCAGTTGTGGCCCATCTGACACAGGATCGAAGAACCAGATAATTGGCCTCTGGAAGGGCGTTTGCTTTTCAACTGCTGAGCCATCTTTCCAGTCCAACATCTACCCATTTTTAAATTCCACTAAAAATGTATTTTCCTGTGTGCGTGTCAGTACCACAGAGCATGTCAGGTCATCAGGCTTGGTGGTAAGCAACTTCAGTCTGTTCTTCTAAACTAACTTTCTACTGGGTCTCCTAGATGAAGGTGACTGACTCTGAATTCTGTCAGCTGAAGACATGAGGTCAAAGGGCTTCTTAAGCCATCACATAACTATTTTAATTTATAGTTATATATTTAAATGTATATAGCATGGAGCATGGAGCAGTTATTTGGGGGGGGGCTGCTATAATCAGATCATGGCATATTTTGGACAACTGACAATAATGACCTGACAGACAGGCTAAAATCCAATTTGTGTTACAGTAGAAACTCAAATTTGAAACCAAATACAAGTTTTAGTTTAATTTGTTAGTGGAAACTATGCTCTTCTCAGAGAGTTGAAGCATCGTAAGTGGCAGATAACATTTATGAATTTGTAAATGTCAATGCATGACAGACATGGATAACTAAAAATTTTAAATTTTATTTAGTAAATTTCTAACAGTAAATTAAATAGGAACAGTACCTTTATATTGTTTTATTGTGTGTCTTTTTGTGGGATGTGTTTCTTTAGGTCAGAGGGTAACTGTGGAGTCTGATTTCCTTCACTAGTTAGGTCCTGGGGACTGAACCTAGGTCAATCAGACTGGACAGTAAGCACCTTTATCCACCAAGCCATTTATACAGTGCCTTTATCTCACCAGCCTAATAAGGAATAATTTTTACTGAAAAGTCCTTTGGGGCTGGAGAGATGACTCAGAGGTTAAGAGCACTGCTGCTCTTCCGGAGGACCTGGTTCAGGTCTCAGCGTCTACATGGCAGCTCACAACTGTAATTCCAGGTCCAGGTCGCTGGCCTTCACATGGCACATACAATGACACACACGCACACACGCACACACCTCCCATTAAAAAATTAATGTATTCATTACATGATAAAAAACATTCAAGGGTATGAAGAGGCATTTCATCATGAGACTTTAAAGACAAGAGAGAGAAGACTGCCCTGGTGCAGACATACTAAAAAACCAAGTGAAACAGAAACAGTGGCCAGAACATCATCTGGAGTGAGCTTCCTATCAAGTGTGATCCCAGCTACTTATAGGAGCTGCTATAGTGTAGTTTATGAAGCTCATACAAGGACAGTTTTAGCTAACTGAAAAAGACTTAACAAGCCTCAGGCAGCTTCCTCTCCAGCACACAGGGATGCTGGCAAATGAAGAGTGTCCAGGAAGGACAGACAGACAGACAAGCCTTTGGAACAGGCTGCTCCTCACCTTTCATTTGTATGGTCCGTCGGGAGTATCGCTTGCTGGGCCTTCTTTCAAAGGAGGTCGACCTTCTGGGTTTGTTAGTTTTTGTGGTCTGATACTCTGTTTTTCCACTAAAATAAATGAGGCAAGCCAACAGTAAGACAATCTAAGGCAACCAGACACAGGAATAAGATGTCTGCACTCAGATTACTCTGCAAAGAAGCATCCAGAAGGGAACTACTACCCCAGTGGTTTTGGTTTGGTTTTTCTCTTCACCAAATAGTTTTTTATTCTCCAAGCTTTGGTAAAATATGTAACATTAATAATAAAGGATTTCTCCTAAGCATGTGTATCTGTATCGCCTATAAACATTTAACCAATAGAGAATGCCCATGCTCTCAGGGAAGCAACCTCTAATTTCCTATTCACAAGAATCAATACAAAATATATAATTAAAAATAAGATTTCTAGTTAATTCTCCTTTTGTGGTCCTGTAGATTAAACTGCAGGCCCTGTTCATGCTAGCAAGCACTCTACCAATGGGTCATATCCTCAGCCTTTGTTTGTTCTATTATTTCCACAAAAATTTTCCAGAAATACTTTTAAAAACTAGTATTGTACTTCTTAGGTTTCTGGCTAAGAAGAAAACGATTGCCTCAGCATTTTTGACATGGGTAGAACAGACATTATCTTAGGAATTCTCTGTGTTTAACTTGTTACATTACTGTCATCATCGCCCCTTCTTCTACTGACTGCAATGGCTGAAGACTCAACCTGACCAGCTTTCGGACATAACATGAACGAAAACATTTCAAACATTTCAAATAAAGGACATGGTAAAAGCAACTGGTCTTCAGGTTTATAGAGAGCCACAATACTATTCATACTAATACCCCACACATTTTCTGTATGAGAACAACTGTTAGATGGAGAATTCACCTCATTACATAGATTTACATTGTGGCTTGATTATTACATATAAAATATATAAATCAATAATATATCTGATGTGCCACCTAGTAAAAAATTATTAACAATAACATTATTTCTTTAAATAATTTGGCCAGTAAATATCTTTGGCAACATACTTTGTTTCTCTGCCTTGGTTTCTACCTCAGTAAAATCAGTGTTGGCCTAACTTTTCTGGCCTGTATACAGGAGAGAGTGATGTCAAAATTTAGGGAAATTAACCTGTATCTAAATCGTGATCCTAGCCGAATGAATCCTGATCGATGAGAACTCTTTTGGACAGGTCCTCGAAGACGGAAGAAGGCATGGTGTTCCACTGCACATTTCCATAAGTGTTTGCAGGCCTTTGGATGATCTAGTCTAAAGACAAAGGTATGCTCTTGTTCTTTACCCTGAAAAAGACAAAGCAGTGTTTATTAAGTCAGTTATATCTCTTACTTCTGCAATACAAATACAATCACAGCAGTACCAAAAGGCAGGCAAGCACGTGGTGAATGACAGCACTAGGGAGGCAGAGGCAGGTGGCCCTCTTGAGTGCAAGTCCAGCCTGGCCTACAGAGTGAGTTCTGAGACAGCCAGGACTACACAGAGAAACCACATCTGGGGGTGGGAGGAAGAATACTGGAAGAAAATATAGACAGTGACCTGTAAAGACTTAGGTGTACGAAAGTATGCTCTGATCTGGACTCCACTAGCTGAGCAGTTACAGTCAACAACTGAAAAAATGGGACCTCATAAAATTAAAAGGCTTATGTATAGCAAAGGAAATGATCAGCTGTGTGAAGAGGGAGCCCACAGAGTGGGAGATGATATTTCTTCACAGAGGACTAGTACCCAGAATATAGAAAGATCTTAAAAAAAGTGCCAAGCACACAAGCAACCCAACTAAAAGTAGTCTTAGATCTCAACAGAGCTCTCAAAAGAAGAATTAAAATGGCCAAGAAGTATTGTTAAAAGCGTTCAACATCCTCAGCAATTAAAAAATGCAAAAAAAAAAAAAAAAAAAAAAAAAAGGCAAAAAACAACCAGCAACAAACGATGGGAAAGATTTGGGGAAATGAAAACCCTACTTCACTGTTGGTGTAACTGCAAACTGATGCAGCCACTCTGGAAATCAGTTTGGAAAGTCTAAAACAAAAAAAAAAAACAAATGAACAACAAAAAAACCCTAACTAAAAATCAATCTATTATATGACCTAACTGACACATGTCCAAAGGACCTGCCATCAGATACATCAGACACAGGCTCCTCAACATTCATGGTCACTACTGACAATAGCTAGGAAATGGAAACAACCCACATGCCCAACTGACAAGTGGATATGTGCTCAGAAAACCCTGAATAAATGGAATGAAATTTTCAGGTGAATAGTAAACAAGAAAATAGCATACTGAGGAAGCAACCCAGACTCAGACTGACAACTGTTGTATGTCCTCTCATATTTGTGGGTTCTTGCACCAAAGCTATAGGTTAGATTACATAACCTAGAGAAACCATGGAAATCAGCTAAGTAAAAAGGGACCATGGTGGGGGCAGGAGCACCAGAGGGACACTGTTGCTGTGAAGGAGAAAGAAGCGAGGTGACAAATAACACTAAGGATATTAGAAACCCCCCCTCTTTAAGTTAGGCCACTTGGGGTGACAACATTCCCTTCCTCTGAAACTATATCCTACCCTAACAAGAAACCCTGGTAGACATGGAAAAGCCTTTCAAGTTGTTGGTTAGGAGAAAGCAAGAGGGTCTCCTATGGCAAACAATGTAGGCTGTCGCCATTAGCTTTCGTGCCTTCCAGACAAGGAAGGCAACTGTGTATTACTAAAGGCGCCACACACTGTGGACACAGGACTTGAAGGGATGAATCAATGTGGATCTGACCTGGAAGCCGCCTTCCTGAGGACTCATAGTACATTGGAAGGAGCCATGAAAGCTGCCGAGAAGGAAAGGCAGTTCTACCTGGCTACAATGCCTACAAATCACAACAGAGACCAGCATAGGAAGACAAGGCTGAAGGTACAGCAACGGCACTTGCATCTGGGCAGTAACCAACAGTCACTTGTCTGGACTTGAGGGCTGGTTACTAAAAGGAATTCATGCGTGGCATTGTAAACTCAGCCAACAACCTGTGGCTGGTGAGGGCGTGGAATCTAGAGAACCCACTACAGCCACATTCCTAAACCAGTGTAATCAAACTGAATCCTGAATTCTTATCTTTAGATCCACAAGTAAATGTGGCGCTCACCCCTCAGCAAAGAAGCTGCTTTTGGAGGCAGACAGATATTATTACGGTCAACGTGCAGAGATCAAATTAGCCAGGGGATGCTGGACCTCAATTAATTATTTCAAATACAACCCTTACAGTTTAAAGCTCAGGGAACACTGCAGTAGAGGGAGGTATTGTAAGAGCTAGAGGATCAGGACTTTTGCTGAGGCAGAGTCTATTATGAAAACAGCCTAGGCTGCAAACTGAGATGCTGCCTCAGAATTGGAACCAACAACCACCACCACCTCGCAGCTTTCCACCTCTAGTTTAGGGAGAGCGAGGAATTTACTTTTGTTGTTTGCTTTGGTTTTGCTGAAACAGAGTCTCACTATAGCTGAATCAGCCACTGACCTCCTGCTGGGCACAGGCTTTTAATCCCAGAACTTGGGAGGCAGAGGCAGTTGTACCTCTGAGTTCAAGGTCAGCCTGGTCTACAGTGATTTACAGGGCAAAAACCAAACAACAAAAAGTTGTTTTTTGTTTTTTTTTTTTTTAATTTAAATTTGTGTGTGTGGTGTGTGCGTGCGCGCGTGCACATGCGCCCCATGGCACACTCAGGGAGGTCAGAGGATAATTTGAGTCGGTTTTTGCCTTCCATCACCAGGGTTCCAGAATCAATCTCAAGTCATCAGGCTTTCAAACAAGTGCCTTTAAGCACTGAGCCATCATCACCTTACTGGTCCAAACACATATGATTTTGGTGAGAAAGTTTGAAGATCATCAAATTTCACCAAGATACAAAGGTAGTTATGTAAGTTCCTAGGAACTAAGCAAAGTATGAGTCTAAAATACCATTAAATAGAATCCAGGACTTTTGCATCTTTTGTGACTGGACTTTTTGTTTTACAAAACACATCTAGGGAAATGTGAACGAGGCAGAGGGGAATCAAAATCACACAACAGACACAGCAGTTTGAATACTGTCAAAACAAATGGAAAAATGGGGGAATGGGAGGAACTAGTGGGGAGGCAATGCAGGGTGGATTTGATGAAAACACAGGCAGATATGAAATTCTCAAATACAAACTTTCTTTTTAAAAACTCAGACATCAAACTATTTACCATATCAAATATTCATTAACTGTATTGTAAAGTTCTCTCATAATCAATTCTATTTTTCTTGGTTATGTATTATTTGTATGCATAAAATGTCATGAGCATGTGTCTACCTATTTTGCAGACTTGCCAAGATCATATATTCCTGTTCCCATTAACTAACTGCACCATTAAAATAACATCTCCACTGGACAATCCACAGCATTCAAATTCCCCCGAGAATATGAACGCTTTTCATTCATTCTCTGAAGTAGAGAGCATCACACAGTATCAGCCATAAATATTCTTTTTCTGTTTAATAAATGAACAGGTTTAGTTGTAACAAGAAAATCAAAGTGTATTAGTGAAATAGTAGTGCTTCCCATTAACCCATTTTTGATAAGATATTACTTCATTTATTTAACACCAAAAACCCTCAGAAATGGTTTTATAACAGTGACCCGTCTAATCCCACATTAAAATTTTATAAAGCAGCTTGGAAAGAACGACGCCCAAATTCCCAAATATTGTTTATAAATGTTTGTTTTCATTAAAAAAAAGGCATGTATAATTATGTGCTGCATAAAATAAATAAATGTTTTAAAAAAAAACAGTAAAATCTAATATCTGCAAATTTTCAGAAAGATTGATACAACTTGACTGTTACCTACTGCTACTTATCACATCTTATATAAATACACCTAAAAAGTCAATTATAAGCTGAATGGGAACGTGACAATATGCCCAAATATAAAAAAGCTAAGAGAAATACATTAAAAAAAATCATTTTAAAATGGGACAATACTGAAATTATATAAAAAAGAAAGTTAACAAAAACAATCAAATCACATTTTACTGTTAAAAAAATACCACCAGGCGTGTCTTTTTTGTTTTTTTTGAGATATGGCCTCACTAGGCAGCATTCTTGTAGACCAGGCTGGCATTAAACTCAGAGATCCACCTGTCTTTGCTTCCAAAGTGTTCAGATAAAAGGCAACTGGTTTGTTCTTTTAACTCTTTAGTCAGGAATTAAGGAATAGAGTCACCTAAATGTAACCTTTGCATACTACAGACACATTACCAACAAAGAAATAATGAATGGTAAGCTTTCATATTACCTTTAAGATTAAAGGCACAAAAGTACATCCCCATTTGTTACCATGCAGCTACTGTTAAGTACAAATACAGGACAATGCCTACCTGATCATCATCTTCCACAACCACAAGAGTTAATTTATTCTTCTTAAAGTCCAATCTGGTTATCTTGGGCCTGTAATAACATGAGAGCAACAGCCAGATGAGGGGAAAATCCTTTTCTATATCAAACATGCCTCTTATCTCTGAACACTGGTAAAAAAGTTAAGGAACCCAGCACTGCCTGTTGAAGTCTCTAAAGGGAAGGCTAACACACACCTCAAAAGCAACCAACTGACAAACTGATGTTGCCCATATATCAGACATTAAAACATGAAGGAAATGTGATATATATGTATTGTGCACACCCCTAATGTGGTGTAATGAATTCTGTAACCCTAGGTAAAAGTTTCAGGGTTAAACCGCACAGGTATTAAATATAACAAAAAGCTATTCAGCGTTTTTAAAGGGTATAAAACAAAACGTCACTGATGAGAGTCATCTATTTTTACCAGTAACACCTGGATGTGAATGAGTTTGGCTAGGAAGGCTCGAAGCCAACAGTTATGGCATGTTACGAAAGAAGTAACAGGGGCCATCTTTGGCTCTTGTCTGTAACATATGCCTAAATGCTGCATTAGTTCTAACAAAAAAGTAACAATGCAAACCATTTCCCAATTCTGTGCTTTAGGGTCCTGAAGCCTGTGCAGCCTCTCTCAGAACAGAGGCAAGTGGGGAGAGGAGGGGCTGAGCTTGACAGCAGGAGCATCACAAGCACTGACTGCTTCCTCCTTTTCCTGCTATAGGTAAGAGCCACACGGAGGGGTCACCGTGGAAAGAACATTTCCTATGTACACAAACATGAGATAAGCACCCTGAGACCCGCACTGACACGCTTCTGACACAGAGCTAGAGGACTCTGGAAAGTAGAGGACACCTGCAAACTTCTCATGACTAATGATAAAACCCTTTGACTTGTTAAAAGCAAGAATACCTGTGATATTCACACTGCTTACCAGAAGAACAAGCCGATTTTGGTTTCTCCTTCAAAAACAAGGACTCCGGTTGGCGTTAGTCCCAAGCTATAGTCATTCCCATCTCTAGCCTAATTTAAGGAGAAAATATAAAATGCATCACGTTTGTACACAAGAAACAGGTTTCAGGTTTCCACACAACTCTTTTCCCCATACACAGGCTAATATATTGCATTCAAGATGTTTTCAGCAAATAATCCTCTTCAAGCTACAAAGCATAAACCGTGCTTCCTAACGAGTTTTTGTTTTAACAAAGTCTAGTCAATAGTGAGCTTCGGTGATGTAAAACAGCGTCAAATAGTTAAGAATAAAAAGGAAGCTAAGTCTAAGGAAATGTTTTTCCCAGCTTAAACATCAGCACCTACAAGCATCTGATATATACATTTCTGGAATCTTTCTATAGATTCTAGTCTTTTGCTTTGGTTTTTGCTTTTTTGAGACAGGTTTTCTCTACATATCCCTGGCTGTCATGGAATTCATTTTGTAGAGCAGGCTGGTCTCAAACTCACAGAGATCCACTCTGCCTTCCAGTGCTGGGATGAAAGGCATATACCACCACTCCCAGCAGATTCTATTCTTTCAATAATATCTAATTTCAACCATTTTTTCTGCTACCTACCACACAACAAAAATACTCAGAGGTATTCTATACAAACTCCATGCTTCCCTCATACTACAAAATCCATAGTTGCATTAAAAAAATCTCAGAGGAATGAATTTTTAAAAAAGGACTTATTTTTTATTAATTTTAAATTATGTTCATGGACACACTGAGTACAAGCACCTACAGGGTCCAGAAGAGGGGCATGAGATCCTGTGGAGATGGAGTTATAGGTACGTGTGTACAGCTCGGGCTGCAAGCCAAAGTCAGGACTTCTATAAGAACAGCATATGCTCCTAACTGCTGAGCCATCCCTCTAGCCCCAGGAATAAATCTTTAAAAAAAGGTATTACAAAATAGGGCTTACCTTGACCACATGCATATCAACTCCATACATTTCTAGCCATTTGGCTTTATTCAGATAATTAGTTTCAGCCTGTGCTGGCGTCTGACCTCTGAAATTTAAAACATAGTAATTATAATGTAATAAGCATAAAGTGATTTTTAATGAAAAGTAGAAACAAAATAATGACATTGGTGATAAAGGTGTGATCAAATTATGAGTTACCTGTATTCCTTCCATTTCTCAAAAATAGCCAGTTCCATGTCTTCTGTCTGAATGGGCACAAACCTGAACTCAGAGACAAGTTCAGGGCTGTGTTCAGCAAGATCATAGTCACCAAGTTCAGCTACAAGTACAAGTTCACAAAGTTATGCTATGTTAATAATACTAATAAAAGTCGGGCGGTGGCGGCACACGCTTTTTATCCCAGCACGTGGGAGGCAGAGGCAGGCAGGTCTCTGAGTCTGAGGCCAGCCTGGTCTACAAAGTGAGTTCCAGGAGGATGGCCAGGGCTGCTACACAGAGAAACCCTGTCTCAAAAAACTGCCCCCCCTCACTCCCCGCACCTTCTCCAGTAATAACACTAAGAGCATACTAGCAAGGCAGTGGTGGTGCACACCATTAATCCCAGCACCCTGGAGGCAGAGGCAGACATATTTCTGTGAATTCCAGGCCAGCCTAGTCTACTGAATGTCCTGGTTGCCAGGACAACCAGGAATACACAGAAAAAGCCTTTAAGAAAATCCTCTGTAAACAACATATTTTGTAAACAAAGATTAAGAGGATTAGTTAAGTTTTTCTTAAGCTAACAGCCATTCACAATGCGTAAACCTCCCCCCAATAAATCTAGATTAGATCTAAGATTTGGGCTGCACACAAACGCAGTTGTTTCAATAAGAATGGCGCCCATAGGCTCAGATATATATCTGAATGCTTGGTCCAAAGTTGGTGGAAGTGTCTGGGAAGGGTTAGGTGGTGGCTTTGTTAGAGGTGTTTTAGTGGGGTGGGCTTTGAGGTCTAAAATTTCCATGCCATTCCTAGTTACCGCTCTATGCCTCTTTCTTGTGATTAGGTGCAAGTTCTGAGCTACTATTCCAGTGTCATGCCTGTATGACTGCTGCCTCACTCCCTGCCATGATAGTCAAGGGCTCCAAACTTCTGGAACCCTGAGTGCCAAATTCAATGCTTCCTTTATAAGCTGCCTTGGTAATGTATTTTGTCAGATCAATAGAACAGTAAGACAACATAAATCACATTTGTTGGTGGTGTATTCTTAATTATACCTTACTCCTAATTTACTCATATATTAATGCTTAGCTTTTGAAAACAAATTTCTGAATCTCCAAAGAGAAAAAAAAAATCTTTGATCTTATTAATTATTAAGATAATCAGCTTCTATCTGTAAAATACTTCCCAAGTATTGTATTGTCTGGAATGCAAAATTATTAGTACCAAAAAAAATTGGAAAAAATACAGAGAAATTATTTTCTCATAATGAATAATAATGGTAACCACTTACTTGGAGTTCCTATTCCCTCTAGATTAATGCTTTGAGCAGAAGTGAGTCAAATGCTTTAGAATAAAAACAATACAAAACAAAACCCTTAGAAACCCTATGTGTGTGCTCACACATGTGCTTGTGTGTGCGTGTGAGGGTATGCATCTGTGTGCTCCAGGGCACACACCTATGCCTGCACATGCAGAGGGAAGAGGAGGATGTCAGATGTCTCCCTCCATTGCTTTCTCACTCACGCCTAAGCCCAGGTGTTTTGGACAGCCATCAAGTTCCTGGACCTGCCTGTCTCAGTTCCAAAATTCTAGGAGCCAGATCTTTACATGGGTGCCAGGGATTGTTATCTCTCTCTCCCAGACCAAGAACCCTCACTCACCAGGCAACATCCCCAGTCCCATACAAACAATTTTTAAGCATAAACTTTGGCCATCACAAGGGACAAAATATAGATAGCATTTTCAAACTAATGCCTTCCCTTCATTATGTAGATAGAAAAAAAGTTTTAAATAGGAGACAGATCAAAACAGTGAAAAAATCAAGTAGATAAAAACCTCATCACCAGGAAAATATGCTTTCTTGAATAATGGATACAGAAAAGCAGCAAAACTATTAGGTTCACCGTAAGACATGCAAATTTGGTTTATTATCTGCACAGTGACAAACACTACTGGTCTTAGAACAAATGTACAACCTAAAGTCCTGAGCACGTTCAATATAACTCTAATTGCAGTATATACAGAGATAGTCCGGAAATTTCTTCTTTCAATGGGTGAAACAAGGACTCAAATTGTAGTTTTCCTTTCAAACATCGTCAACTTTTAGGAGAAAATATTTTGATTGCAGTTTAAATATTTAAACTAAGTACGCTTCCCACTAACCTTATTTATTAAGAAACACCTTACAAGGACCAACAGGCGTTTTTAAATGTGCAATGGCCTGATCCTGTTTGAGCCACTCTGATTCTTCATGGATTCATTGGTAAGAAGGGAAAAAGCCAGCCATGCGGCCACCACGATAATTTACTCTCCCTGCATTTTCTTTACGGAAAACAATCAGCTCGGGAAGGACAGGTGCTTGCACATCACTCAGGTGCACTGGCTGCTCTCCCAGAGGACCTGGTTTGGATTCCAAGAACCCACACGGCAGCTCACAACCGTCTGTAACTCCACTCCAGGAATCAATGAGCACTTCTGCCCTCCATGGCACCAGGCACACACATGGTACAAAGACGTAAGAGCAGACAAAATACTTACCTATATACTTAAAGTAAAACAAGTCTAACTAGGAACAGAGGGAGGGAGGGAAGGAGGAGGGAGAGGGCGGGGCCAAGCAGTTACAGAGCACAGACTGCCCTTCTGGAGGACTCACTGTTGATCCCAGCCCCACAGGGCAGCTCATAACTGCCTATGACTCCAGTTCCAGGGAATCTGACACACTCACACACACAGGAAGGCAAAACCACCAATACATATAAAATAAAAATTAATTTTTAAAAATTTAAAACAGCAAAGAATTGAGAGGAAAAGGAAACAAAACCAGTGATTTTAAAAATAGTGTTAAAGAACAAAGCAGATCAGAACAAGAGTTGGACATGGGTACATGTTACACAAAACCTAGTGCTGTGCCTTTTCCAGACTGTTGTCATGTTATTCTTCATGCCTCACACATGCAGCACACAGAAGAATTATGCAGATTATGCACTCACCTTGCAGATTATAAGCTGCCAACTGAACTGCTGTATCAAAGGGACACTCTAATCTGAGATCAAAACACAAGCGGGCTACGTCAATGTCACCATCTTTACGGTAAACAACAGTAATATACTTTGCACCTTGAATCCTGGCTGTACACAACTCTGTGTTTATCTGTACGTCTGTTAGTGCACTTGCCTACACTGGGCAGGTGGAGGCCCAAGGGCCTCTGTCCTTTCCACCAGACTATATTGGGGACTGTTTCTTCCAGAGTGTGGGGGTCACTGTTTTGGCTACAGTGGTGGCCAGTGAGCCCTAGCTCTGGGGTCACAGAAGCCACAGTGCTCCTGGGGTCACACGGGTGCTGGGATGAAACGTCAGGGCCTTTCCTTGCTGAGTCACCGAACTGCAGCCCTGCACTCAACTTATTTACTAGGTTATTTTCCTACTATTCAAGGATTTTGCAGTTATGTACTAAATAATTTAATACTTACTTCCCACTGAGAATATCTTGTTTTAACTGAAGAACAAATAAATACCTAAGGAAAATAAAAGACACAAAATAACTAAATAGAACAATTTGCTATGGAAAACATATTCTATCATTTTTAACTTGAGAACACCCTTATCTTTTCTGAGGCAGGATTTCACCCATGCAGCCTGAGTGGCCAGAACTCAGATCCACATGCCTGTGCCTCCCACGTGCTGGGATCAAAGGTGTGCACCACCACATCCCAAGAGGACATCTCTAATTACAGAATTTCACAGACCAAGGTGCAGGGGAAAAACAATACAGGAAAAGGGTGCTGAGAAGAGGAAGGAGGCACACCTGACGGTAAGAGAGGACAAGCAGGCCAGAGCAGAGCAGCCCAGCCTCGGGGAAATGCCAGGAGCCTGTATGTAAATGACACTCACCTTCTATGCAAGAGCTGTAAGGACACAGCAGCAACACTCACTGCCAGGAAATTCAAAAGGAAACCCTTCCAAAGGTACTCTAACAACTCAGCCTTGCCACTTAATGAGGGACGTGTACAAGAAGCAATGTGTAGCTAGGCACACACCTTTAACTCCAGCACTCGGGAGGCAGAGACAGGTGGATCTCTGTGAGCTCGAGGCCAGCCTGGTCTACAGAGAGTTTCAGGGCTACACAGAGTCCAAAGCTACACAGAGAAACCCTGAAAAGAAGCAGTGCAGATGCTATAAGGAGGCAGGGTGACAAGAAATGGGTACCACCTGACTCACCAGTCACCTCTGCTGAATGCACGACAATCAACTTCTTTTTCACAAGTAAAAGAATCACACTCTTTAATATTTTAAGGTAAGGTCTCACACTGTCCTCAGGCTAGCCTGAAACTCACGATAGGGCCCAGAGTGGCCTTGAATTCCCAGTAACCCTCCTGCCATTATAAGCATGAGCTATTTGTCTTACCTGACTAGAACCCTAACCCTGACATTTTAAACATCTTGTTCTAGAATAAAAATTTGCCTGAGACCTTACTGCTATGCTGAGGAACCCTAGGAGTGGCCTTCTAATTCTTAACCCGACACCACCCTTGGTAGTGGGCTTACCGGGTTAGTTCCTCACGAAGATTGTTTGGTTCTGAGGAATAAAACTTAACTCGAAGATGAAGACAATAGGGTGAGCCAACTGCCGTTAAAAAAAGAAAAGAGATTTAATGTTTATTGATTTACTAATAAGTTTTCAGTCGGTAAATTTTCTGGAAATTACTAAAGTATAAAAGAAAAGATCAGATTATTGTAGCATTATTTCAAAGAAGTCGATAGGCAGAAATTTGACACAAAAGTTTTAAAGTGTACCAACCACAGCACAGTATCACATTCATCTGTCATCTCAGGACAGATGGTCCTACATTAACTCTAACGGTTCAAGGTCAAACGCATAATCTGATGGTGCAATCAACCAGTGTGGAAACCCTGCTGAGCCACACTTAGTTACTGCTCAAGGCCAGGCATCCCACACTTTCAACTCAGCCCAGTGCTCTCTCTAACTGCTGTGTTCTCAGCAGCTGCCCCAGTATTTATAAAGACAGGGGGTTGAACTACCCTGCAGTTTGACATTACAGGGACAAGCGAGGGTGTGGGGAATGGACAGTTATTTCCCCAAGTTCTGCCAAGTGAAGAATACTCCATTTTATGTGGATTATTTCATTTCATCACTTAAGACTTAACTGTGTGTGTGTGGTGTGTGTGTGTGTGTGTGTGTGTGCGCGCGGTGTCCTGGAACTCACTGTGTAGACCAGGCTGGCCTAGAACTCAAAGATATCCACCAGTCTCTGCCTCCTGAGTACTGGGTCTAAAAGTGTGCGCCACCACAGCCCAGCTCTAGTACCCTTTTCTGACCTGTGAGAGCGCTAGGCACACACATGGTTCACACACACGCAGGCAGGCACAGCACTCATACATCTAAAATAAATATTTTGAGAAAAACTTTTGTAAGAGTGACAGGTGTCTGGTGCTTGCCACAGGCTAAGTTAGCTGACCACACAGAATGTATTTCTTAGCTCAGGCTACTACTGTATATAGTTTGTAGCATGAATCTTCAGAAAGGCAAGGGGAAAAAATGATTACAACCTTAGGGTCTCAAAATGTTTTCTAGAGGCAGGTAGAACCTCCCAAATCAAAAACAGACAAACAAACAAAAAAAGAAGGGGGGAGCCCGACAAAATATTAACACAAGTACTATCTAAAGAGAAGTTAAATATTCCATAAAAATTCAACCCCATTTGTGAGCTGCAAATATTTCTCCTATAAACTCAAATTACAAGATTAATGATAAACCTATATAAAGTGGGCACTGAATATCACAATGAAACAAGTTTAGTAAGCAGACATGCTAGCCGGACATGGTAGAACCGAGCAGTACTTAGTAGGCAAGGGAAAGCTTCTGAGTTTTAGACAACCCTAAATTGTATCTTGAGGCTGACTGACATAACCTCCAGCCCATCCTACAAAAGCAGATGGTAAAGAAACTCAGATGAACATGATTTTTCAATGTTTTTACTAATAAGAATTAATGTTTCTGACACTGAGTCTAACTCCTGGAATCCAGTTGCAGAGAGGGAGGAGTGATAAGGGGTCAAGACCAGGCTACAGAAACCCACAGAGACAGCTGAACAAGGGGAGCTCATGGACCCCCAGACTGATAGCTGGGAAACCAGCATAGGACTGACTCATAACCCCCTGAACATGTGTCTCAGCTAGTAGGTCTGGGAACCCTAAGGGACCTCTGACAGTGGAACCAGGATGTATCCCTGGTGCATGAAAGGACTTTGGGAGCACATTCCCCATGGAGGGACACTCCCTTAACCTAGAGGCAGGGGGGAGGACCTAGACCCTACTCCAAATGACTTGACAGATTTTGATGATGCTTCCTGGAAGGAATCAGCCTCCCTGTGGAATGGGGGGTGGGTCGGGGGGACGTGGGAAGGAGGGAGAGAGAACTGGGATAGATATGTAAAATAAGAAATAATAATAGTATATATATATATTAGTGTTTCTGATATATTTGCACTATTCCACAAATGATTTCAACACTTACTTTTTACTTGTTTTTTGATGCTTTTTGTACCATCCAACCAATGCTGTAAATGAAAAAAATAAAGTTGAGTACTTATGCAAATGGTACAACTTTAATGTTTAATGAGAGTTATTACTTATTTCAAATTTGTCGACAACCCCTATGTAGTATTTCACAAAGGAAAAGCCAAAGGGACTGAATTCTTTCAAATTCCCTTTAAAGGTGGCTCTTACGGTAAATAAGAGGGCTAGTGACTATTCAGTACTTGTTGAAAGAGCCCAAAGCCTTTAAAAGATGAGTTTTTCTTTTTTTTTTTCTTTCAAAACCATGACATTTTCTATCAAATAAGCAGCCACTATCCCCTGCTTTAGGAGTAAAAATGTTTACCCTGGACAAGCAGTTCTGCTTTCAACAGTAACAGCCTTTTGTTGTTGTTATTGCTGTTTTGTTATGTGCTACACAAGCAGTGTATATAAAATAGTTGCATCTTGTGAAACACATCCCTGAAAATTCTGAGAGGGAGGTGGTGAGGACTGGCAGAAGAGGGTGGCATATATGGCGCGTGCGGTGGAGGAGCTTTTGTACAGGGTTCAGATTTAGTTCTCTAGGACACTCACTGGAGCTCACCGTCTGGGGTCTGAAGGGCTTTGTGCTTGAAGACACTCGGGTCAGCAGAGGGTCGTGTTGACTCTTCTGCAAACAGGACTGTTTCAAGTCTGCAGTTGCCGGGGAAACCTTCACATGGTTGAGCCTGGCCTCCAGCCAGAGCTGCTGGACACCTCCTCCATGGTGGTGACCCCACCAGAGTGTGACATGGCACTCGGGACAGCGGTGCCAACTAGTCCGTCTGAGTGAGCCAGCAACAGCCTTTTAATTTCTACAGCCTCTTCACTGGGATTCCTGATGTTTCCACTGACAAAGCATTCCTCCCAGCCATTACAAACCCCTTACAGCAGGCCCGCACAGCAACAGGCTACGTTGGTTCAACTACGTTTCACATGGATGAGCTCACTCAGCATGCTTTCAATTCCAAGCACCAGGGGAAGGGAGTGCTCTTTCGTTAACCAGTCCAGAGCCACCCTTCAGCAATCCTGCTAGGCAAAGACAAGATAAGGCCACACTGCTACCAGCCTGTTTGCTTTCCTTCCCTATTATCTGCCTTTTCTTTCCTTTCTTCCTCACGGTCCCGAGGCGAAATTTACAGAGCTCTCACTGTGGTGGCAGAGTGTCCGTCCACCCTCAATAAGATGTTCTGTAAACATCTTAGGCAGTGACTGTGCAATGCTTGCAATCTTAGTTCTGATAGTGGGGGAAGGTGGAACCCTGGGCCTCCAATATGCTAGACCAGAATCCTGCAACTGAGCTACATCCCCGTCCTATGTTCTGTTTCTCTGGATTCCAAGTTGTGTAGGCTACCTGGCCATCTCTTTATTGGGTAACCCCCACCACCACCACCTTTAAATATATTTCAGTATGGTAAGTAGTCAGTTGTACAAATCCTACTGGTGGGCAGAAAACAGATTGGGAATGGCTTCAATCTGGGGCAGCATATAATCGTGGCCCAGAAACCCAATATGCAAATACCCCAGACTCAAAGCGGCCTAATGCCATTACAGGCTGAACATGAAATAAGAGTAACTTTTTGGGTCTAGAATGTTTTCTTTCAGACTTGGAAGTTGTCCAGGCTCTATCTCTCTTACTGTAGTTGGTGGAAAACAAAAAACGAAAGAATCCCACACGCCATGGCTAGTCAGCTGGGTACTGTCTCAGGCAGCCCCGTTGTCCATGGCACTGAGCACAGATGAGCACACCCCATGGAGGCAGCAATCTTTACTGCAGACAGCAGTGAATGCTTCAAGAACCATGTCTGACTCAGAAATGAATGTACAAAGATTCCCTAAAGGCATTCCATAAGAAAACACATGACAACCATCCAATAACAGACTGGTTAAAACATTGAAATATGACAAAAGCATAACAAAGCCATTAAAAACCGATAGCAAATACGCAAAAGATTTGAAACAGATACTGCTATTTTTGGGGGGATGGGTGGTTGACACGGGGTCTCTCTACGTAGCTCCAGCTCTGTAGATCAGGCTGGTCTTGAACTTCTGCCTCTTCCTTCTGAGGACTGAGATTAGTCCTGGCCATGAATACTACTACTATGTGTTAAGAGACTCACTGTAAAGTATTATAAATTATTTCAATCAAAATGTATAGTCTTTTAGAGCGAGATAACAATTAATTATAAAATAGTAATTGAGATTACTGGTGAGGGGCTGGAGAGATGGCTTAGTGGTTAACAGCACTGGCTGCTGTTCTTCCAGAGGACCAGGGTTCAATTACCAACACACACAAAGCAGTTCACAACCATATGAATCTGCAGTTATAAAGGATATGGTGATTTCTTTTGGCCTTAATGGGCATTGTAACATGTGGTGCACAGACATTCATGTAGTCAAAGCACTCATATACAGAAAAGGAAAACAAACAAAAATGAAAAACCAATTAAGGGATTACTAGTGTTATAAATACAATTTGTGGCTAGGAAAAATCGTTCCTTTACTATAACATTCACTATAGACAATCATATGGATTTGGGGGTTAATAGTAAAAAGCAGGGGCTACAGTGTATTTTAGAAGTTATGAGCATTTGCAATTTGTGGCTAGGAAAAATCATTCCTTTACTATAACATTCGCTATAGACAATCATATGGATTTGGGGGTTAATAGTAAAAAGCAGGGGCTACAGTGTATTTTAGAAGTTATGAGCATTTGCTTCTTATCAGAGAATCTGAGTTCAGTTCCCAGCAACCATGCCAGCTGCTACCTCGAGCTCCAGGGGATCCAACGCCCTCTTCTGGCCTCCACCGGCACTAGTACTCACATAACCCCCCCCCCCACACACACACACACACATACATTAAAAAACACACACAGCCAACAACAGTCTCACCACCCCCAAGGTCTGTCTCCTATAAACGGTATGCATTTCCCTAGATATGAATAGTTGGGGTCTTGATTCCTTTCAGCTTCCTTCATTGGAAGAAGAATTTGTCTTTGATGTGCCTGTATTTGAAGAACCGTTAACAGTACACCAAAAACTCAATAGGCTAATTATAACTATCCCCTCCATCCGCTTTGTGACAGGATCTGACCGCATAGCCCTGGCTGGTCTGGAACTCCATATGTAGACCAACCAGGCTGGACAACATCTCATGGAGATCGTCCCGCCACTGTCTCCTGTGTGCTGAGATTAAAGGTGTGCACTATCACGCTTGCCAATTAATTATAAATTTTGAGGAAATATAAGGAAACAGGTCACTTAGTAAAACCATTCCCAGTTGTTAAGATATCTCTTCCTAGTTGTATTGAACTATTCAAGGACCATTAAATTGCTCAGCAGGGAAGGGCATTTGCTGCCACATCTGATGACTTAGACCTCTGGGACCACAGTGGAAGAGAGAGCAGATTCCCCCAAGCTGACCTTGACTTCCAGAGGTGTTATCATGTACACACACACACTCGAACACAAAATAAAGTGTAATAAAGTAAAATAGGCTGGACATTGGTGGCAGAGGCCTTTAATCCCAGCACTTGGGAGGCAGAGGCAGGTGGACCTCTGTGAGTTCAAGGCCAGCCTGGTCTACCGAGCACTTTCCAGGACAGGCTCCAAAGCTACACAGAGAAACCCTATCTCGAAAAACCGAAAGTATTAAACAATAAAATCTAAAATCAAACAAAACCGAAAAGGCTATTCTCACGATTACACTTTTCCACGCTTACCCATGCTCTACCATCACACACAAAGTTATCCCAGCAGAGGAAGGGCATACACCAAGCAATAATCCCGTGTTCTCCACCAATTCTAGTATCTCCAGTCCAGTGAGACAACCAAGCAAACACATTTTAAAGTGCAATTTAGGAGCTGGGGGAGTCCTGAGTCACTGTTCGTATGAGGAAGGTCTGAGTTCGTGTTTGCAGAGTCTCAAGTCTGTTTTCTTTTATCTCCTCCACATTCCAAGAGCAGGGACTGGAAAATTCAGAGCTCAGAGACAGGCTCGGGTGCACTTCCTAGAATCAGGGTCTGACAGTCATGTTTAAACCACCCAGAAGGTAAAGGTGGAAGGCGCACAGATTCAGACTCTTGGGTGCTTAATGTAAAACTAAAATAGTTCACACCTTAAAAAGGAAACAAATTCCCCCTGACTTCCCATTTTTAAAGTTTAGTTGATAAACTTAAGATATTTTTAAAGAATGCAGAAAGGTGCATTTCCTTTCACCCTCAGCAGTTGGCTAGTTACTCTCGTATCTTTTCTTGCTGGTTGTTTTGTTTTTGTTTTCAAGACAGGGTTTCTCTGTGTAGCCCTGGAACTACCTCTGTTGACCAGGCTAGCCTTGAACTCACAGAGATTCTATGAGTTCTGCCTCCTGAGTTCTGGGATTATGGGCATATGCTTTCTTGTGTATCTTAAATCACAAGCAACAGAAGATATAACTAAACCAAGGAAATCACCTAGGAAGCTTCTAAAACATCAACACCCACACCCACCCCACACACACACAAACGCACGCGCACGCGTACACACACACACACACACACACACACACACACACACACACACACACACACACACCCTTGTCCTAGGCCCTCAGCCAAATAGTGTATAAACAGCTGTTCTGTAAACCCAGCCTCTCAACACTCACCAGCACACTCAAGAAACACACCACTACTGCTCAAAGGGAAGAGTCTAAAGCGTAAAAATGTTACGCCTTCCAAACAGTCGCTACAAGAAATATTTCTATGAACAGAAGCATTTTTAACATTCTAAAACTATTTAGGAAGCGTTAAAAAATATATGCCAAGAAAACAGGATTTATAATCAAAATAATACTTCTGTTTAGTCTAGATGGTAACTATTCCTGAGAGACTGTTTTTCTTAGAGTTAACAGTCTCTTATAAGTCATTTCAAATGAAAACTTAGAGGAGACATTACAAAATATTTTCCCAGGTACCTTTGTTAAAGTTTTTTAAAATGTCAAATTTACAACTGATATGTAGGTGACCTAAGTATGCAAATCACTCTTAAGTTAAAAATGTATTCCTTTTGTACTTCTGTCTTGCATATATGTACGTACGCCATGTGCCTGGTACCTATGGAGGTCGGAGGGGGCATCCGGCCTTCGTGAGTCCTTTCTAAGGTAACTAATAAAGCGCCCACACTGCAGCTACAGAGATGGCTCAGGAGCTGAGTCAGCTTCCACTTTGTCAGGGGACTGTGCTTCCACCCTGACACTCCACAAGAACTCCAGCCCCCTGCCTTTGATGTCCTCCCATGGACTCCAGGGGTCCCAGCACACACGCCGGGTACTCACACACATGAAATGAAAATGAATACATCTGTAAAACAAATGGTCACATTAAGAAATAAGAGTGACCAATGAAGATGAAAATACATAATACAGACGAGAGCTGAGATGAATGAAATAGTAATCAAAAGAAAAATATATATAATATCAATATATCAAAAGAAATGGCTCAAACTGGGCAGTGGTGACACATGACTTTAGTCCCAGCACTTGGGAGGCAGAGGCAGGCAGATCTCTGTGAGTTCGAGGCCAGCCTGGTCTACAGAGCGAGTTCCAGGACAGGCTCCAAAGCCATAGAGAAACCCTGTCTCGAAAAACCAAAACAAACAAAAAAGAGAGATGGCTTTTGAAAGGATAACCAATATTGGTGAGCCACAGACCAAACTAATAAATATTACAATAAAAACAACTTACTTATAAAACCAAAGACAAGGAAATTACAATACTACTGATGTTTGGATGGTTATGAGGGACCATTTTGAAAACTTGTAAGCTGGGGGAAAAAAAACCCCTAGACACATGACCTACCAAGAACAGTATCTAGGGGCTGAAGGGGTGGCTCAGAGGTTAGCGCACTAACTGCTCTTCCAGAGGACTGGAGTTCAGTTGCCAACACTCCCATGGTGACTAACATCTATCTATAATGAGCTTAGGGGGTCCGATGGCTTGGCCTCTGTAGGCCTCATGTAGTACACAGACCTACATTCAGGCTAAACACCCATGTACATAAAATAAAGATACAAATTAAAAACAATACTGAAGATATACTAAAGAAATTCTCAACTAGGAAAAGCCCAGGACCAGACATAGTCACTGCTAATTCTACCTTTAAAGGTAACCGACATCAATGTTCCTTAAAGTACTACACAAAGGGAAGGAATGCTTCCAAACGCTCCGCTATAAAGGCAGTATTACCGTGATAATAAAACCAGAAGACTCAACAGAACCCCCTCCCAAAAAAACACATGGAAGAATTTCCCTGAGGAGCATGAATGAAAAAAAACGTCTCAGTACTTGCAACTGGACTATAACAGCACCACGGTGAAGAGATACATGGGCCTAGGGAGATGGTTCAGTAGGTAAAAGTACTCGCCATACAAACCTGAGTTTGTACCCTGGAGCCCAGATTAAACAAACCCAAGGGAAATAAGAGGTGGGGAGAAGAAAACAGCCTGGAAAGTCAAAAGCCAACTGGCCTACAGTGTGTCTGCCGTGAGTGGGAGAGACAGAAGGAATGCCACCTCAACACAGTGGAATGTAAGACCCAACTCCCGAACTGTCCTCTGAACTCCGCAATGCTCCACATCATGTACATGCCAGTATGCGTGCACACACACACACACACACACACACACACACACACACACACACACACACACACACACGTACATAAAACTAAAAGTTTCTAAAAAGTGAAAGAAGCAATGAGCAGAGTCAGGAGACAGTCGGGAGAATGGTAGGGCATCCTGCCAGCTATCTACCTCAAAGAGGGTCAATATCTACAACATAAAAGATTAAACACCTAAAAGAACACACAACAAGTGGGCAAATGAACTGAAATGCACTTTTCAATGAAGAAATACAGCTGGCCAGTAAATAATTGACGGGCCAACTTCTTTGGGCTCATCAGGATAACGCGAATCAAAGCTACAATTGTGATCCTGTCTCGCCCCAGTCAGAATGGCCATCATCAAGAAACAAAAAGAAACAAAGACGCTGGCAGCAGGGACGGGGAGAGAGGAACCCTTCTACAATGCTGTGGGAATGTGACGAGTGTAGCCACTATGGAACACTGTAACCTCATGCACTGCTTGCGGGCATACAGAATGCTGCATCTGCTACAGCAAAGTCTGAGCACTCTACAAAATTCCATCAGTCACCAGACAGCCCTTTCTAGGAGCAGAACCCTGGCAATTTAAATGTGCCCTGGAAAACAAAGCTGCTCAGAGCAGCATCCGTAAGAGTCAAATAGAACTAAGTAAAATGCCCACTAATTGCTGAATAAACCATATGCGCTACAGTGGTACGTCATTCAGTCACAGGAAGGAATCTAACACTGAAAAATTTACAAACAACAAATATTAACTTTGAAAACATTTTGACAAGAAAGGCTGTAACTAGATGATTATTTAAATAAAAGTTTCAAACAGGCAATCGAAATGAATGTACTGTACTCAAGTGGAGTATAGTGTTGCAGAGTTAACGAGGACCAAGTGGTAATGGTTTCCAGGGCTCATTTCAAGGATGATGATGTGTTCTGAAATTAATGATAGCTGTGCAATTCTGAGTATCCTAAAAGCAAATCACACAATTTAAAGTGGCAAATTTTGTAATTCAAAAAAATGCACCTAAATTTTTCAGAGTGGCCACACTTTGACATAAAAATACTATGTCTATCCTAGCTGAAAATCAATGGTTTTCCTCAAGCATGCCTTCTCTCTGCTCCATAATCCTCCCTGTCAAACCACATCTCCAGAGTAGATAACTTCAAAGGAGTTCTTTATACCATTGTGCAGTGTAAGATAACTGAACACTACAGCTTCGTAAGCCCTGCCTCCTCCCAAATACAATAATCTAAGGATAATTCAGTGGCTTAAGGATAGTCAACATTCACACTGGAGAAAGGCAGTGACTGGCCACATTCAGTCAGACCCCCACAATTTGTGGGTTTATAATAGTGTGAAAGCAACACAAATTTAACAGAAACCACTCTAACTTTTGATCTTTCCCTGACTAATGATAGCAGTAGCATTATCTTTTGTGAGGAGAGACAGTGGCAGCAAATCATAG
Organism: Cricetiscus sungorus; assembly: GCA_030556225.1. NCBI lineage: Eukaryota > Metazoa > Chordata > Mammalia > Rodentia > Cricetidae > Cricetiscus > Cricetiscus sungorus. The sequence goes on along the minus strand of JANBXA010000367.1, from coordinate 19,153,060 downwards.
CTTTACTAAGTACCCAGGATTGTTTATCATGTGATAAACCAAGATTCCATCATTAACCGCGCTCAGCTATATTTAGTAGATACATGCATTTTGAACGTAGAGCAGTTTCAACTTACAATAGATTTATCCCGGCATAACCCCATCTTAAGTCAACAAATACTGATAGGTATATCTGTAGATGAGAAATATTACTGCAAATATGAAGGTGAAAACACTGTAACAACCTTTGGTAGTGTCAGACTCAAATTGGAGTTAATAGAGGTTGCATGCATGATAGTCACTATATATCTAATAGAAATAACTGTATACATATGCTTTCAAATATTATCACAAAGCTTATCCAACAACTCCTTAATTCCAGGACTGAGATGGAAATACCAGATAAACCTGAACATTTTCTTGGGCAGAAAGTAATTTAGAGCCCAAAGAACAATACATTCATGTTAAATGAACAGGAGAGCATTTCGAAGCAGTTTGCATTGGCCAAACTTGGGAAAATGTGAACACCAAAATAAGCAATAGTAACACACCAAATAAAATAGGAATCAATTCATTTATAAATAGATTGCTAGGGAACAGTCTTAAACTGTTAACCAAACAATTAATTATGGGGGGGGGACCAGGACACAGTGGTACAAACCTGTAATCTCAGTACATGAAAGGTACAATCAGGAGGATCCCAAGTTAAGGCCAACACAGCTACATAGTAGTTTGGGATATATGGGAAAAAAAGGTCAAAAGGAAAAGAGAATGACTTAGAAATGAGGCTTAGAAAACACACTATGTCATCAAGTGACAAAGTCACTTAATCAGGAATACAACGATGTTACATGACAGCCTATGAACAGAATGAACACAGAAATACTTGCTTTCTAAAATGAACCCACTCCAGGAAGTAACAAATTCACAGAAAGGGACAGCATACAGAGTAACTGGCTTGCTTCTTCAAAAGGTCCAGTCATGAGAATATAAACACAGCAGATTAAAGGCAACTATAGAGACATGACGATAATAAGCATTGCAGGATTCTGCACAGAACCTTGGCGGCCACAGAGGACATTCTACAGACAACTCTCATTCAACTAAAATAACTTCACCAGTCTGTAGACAAGATGGTGATGACTTCTCAAGGTTAATTTGCTAGGTTTGATGGTTGTATAAAATTATGAACCATGCTTGCTTACAGGAAGCATTCATGAAAGTTTTAAGGATAATAGGACATCTTACTCCCAACTTATAAATGGTATTTGTACCATCCTTATGACTGTTCTGTACACATGACTGTTTCAACTATGAAATGAAATTACTACATATGTATGCAGCTATTAAATGACTGCATGAAATGAAAGAGAACATACGCTTTTAATCCTGACACTTAGGAGACAAGTAGACAGATCTCTGAATTCAAGGCTAATCTGGTCTACAGAACCTGGTCAAAGACAGCCAGGGCTTCAAGGTGAAACCTTGTCTCAAAAATGAAAAATAAAAACTAAGATTATCTATACATACAGATAGAAAAATAAAATTTAATTCATCTACTTATTAATTTTGGTTATCTCCACAATGACTATATAATTCAAAAGGTATCATACACATTTTGGACTGCTTGGAAGTGACCAATGAATTAAACTTTAGTTCATTAATTTTAGATATAAAAACATGCCATATGTTCAAGATTAAACTATAATATATTAATATCTTGGATCTTTTAATATCTTGCCCCCCAATTCTGTTGCATGAAAATAATAAATATGACAAAGATATAAGAAAATCATTGGGTAACTCTGTTCATACTGTATGCTTTAGCTAAAAACACATTTACTTAATCTGTCAAGTTTATTATATTCAAATAAAAGATACTATTTATGAAAGATCAATTTATTTAATTCTGGGACTGAATGTGGCCACTAAGCAAGTAACTGAAAGGGGTTGCTATATTTACTACGCCAAAAACAAATGAGTTAAAATTTAAGTTTTAAAGTGTTATCTAGAGTTTACTTGTAATACCTTTCATTTACCAATAATTATCCAAGCTCAACTCACTATATAGAATTTACTACAGCAAGATACAATGAAGAATATAAACTTAATCCTCAAAGCTAGCTGGATTCTCTGTAGGAGGACTAGATTAGAAAATAAACAAAGACTGAAAGTTATAGGGTTTATCACTTGGATCTGCCTGCTACTCTCACACAGGACCAGAGTTTGGTTTTCCACACCATATGTTCTCTTCTGGCCTGAACACGTGGCTGACATACAGTCACATAAAAAGAGATACCCACATATTAAAAGAAAAATTCAATTCCGGCTTTACTAAAAGTTTGTATGACCAGAAGGCGAAGTATGTCTCATTTAATGAAAAACTATCACTATGAAATGTAGTAATTCCAATAATTGCAGATAACAGCCAAGAGCTAAGACTAAGTAATACTTGCATTATTATTATTTTTATTCTCAGTAACTTAAGTATGGTATAAAATGGAAATACAGAGCTGTAAGAGGACAAAGGCACTTGCCATGAGACCCAAGTAAACAGAACAAAAAAATTTTCTGAACCAAGAACTAATTTGCTTGCAAAGGACCCAATCCCAATTATTAAAGAGTAAGTATTACAATTATCCCCTAACAATTTTGGCATTTAGTTTTGGGGATAGCCACTAATACATCCCAACCCTACTGTCTCCCTTTTCTAAACACCTCAGTGAAATCTCAATATAGCTTCTAACTTCCTACTCCGTTACGTACTCTGTCCTCTCATCTGGAATGCTCAGAGAACTTTTTATGGGCACAGAATCATAGTTCTGAAAGGAACCTTAGAGATATGCTAGTCCACTTACTTTATAAACTAATAACACCATTTACCTAAGGGTGTATAAAAGTTCAATGTTATCATTCTTTCTGTTACACAGTGGTTCATAATACCCTAGATAGTATTTGTTAAAAATCACAGATTTCCAAACTCCATCTTCAAAAATGTTGCTCTAGTAATTCAGATTAGGACCAGATCTTTTTTAAAAAGGAATTCCTAGTGTCTGTAAAGCAAGAAGCATTAAGGTTGGTGGTACTCAACTATAATCCTAGTACTTGTAAGGCTTAGGCAAGATAAGATTGCCAATTCTAAGCCAGCGCAGTAACATCTTAACCAGTAACAGATGAACTAAGACAAGGAGTGCATGTATCAGGCCACAGGAAATGATACAAAGAAAGACTGCATTAAGTACATTTTAGCCTTCAAGTACTTAGGCCATGATCTGAAAATCGCCATTTCATCTGTCACAATATAATCTCCAAAAGATACTCACAGCTACTTGGGCTGAATCCATGAATCTCAGACCAAAATAGTCACTTTCAATCAAGTCCAGGTGATACATAATTTGATCAAATAGTTCTTGTCCTTTGGCTTTTTTCTGAAATAGTAAGAAGATGATCAGTAAGTGGTTTAAGCGGGGTCACTGTCCTATTTCTGAGCTTAGGGAGAACAAGGTATTTCTTTTACTCTTCGGCTCATGTCTTAATCTTTAATGCTTCTTTTCCTCCAATGGGAAGATTCCTAAATCATGACCTCACCAATTTCTTCTTTCTTTTCCCTTTTTTTTTTTTTCTTTTTTTCTAAAACCAAGGTAGCCTTGGTTGTCATGGAATTCACTCTGTAGACCACAAGAACTCAGACACCATCCTGCCTCTGCCTCTGCCTCTGCCTCTGCCTCTGCCTCTCTCTGCCTCTGCCTCTGCCTCTGCCTCTGCCTCTGCCTCTGCTTCTGCTTCTGCAGTGCTGAGACCATGCTCCACACCAATTTCTTTTCTCTGTTAACTGATCTCACTGTCATCAACTATATTATTTATTTAAATTATTTATTTATTCAAACTGTATTTCTTGTTTAACATACCTTTCCCACCTGATAGTCCACTGGACCATTTTCAACCGAGCTTTATTTCACATTGATAACCTTCCCAGATCTATCAGAAAACTTATTAGGACTTTTCTATTTCCTCTATGTTTGCCTAAGTATTCTCCGTAAGTTTTTGTCTTGGACTTCTGAGATACTTCTGTGTATTTGTCTCTGAATTTTAGGAATGTAACTTACCCTATCCAGATTAAATATAACAAGAAAAAATAATCTGACCCTAAGGTCTATGACTGCTCCAATTTAGCTCTGATGGGGGCTGAGGAGGGCCCTCGAGAAGAAAGCCCCAAGGACCACAACCCTAGCCAATGGCTTCACTTGCAACAATCCTCAGGTCAGTAATGCAAATGTACTCCCACTCGTAGAAGAGCTGTCCCTCTCACTATAACTCACGACAGTCAGTAGGGAACTACCTATCCAGGGGACTGTAGGAGAGGCAATTTTAGAGGCAGAGAATGCATAAACTGACGGCATGACTGCGCCAAGGTGTGTCTAAGTGGAACATGCACGGGGGAGTACAGCAGAGAGCATGTGGACAATGTCGAGCGGAGCAGTGCACTGGACCTGGCCACGAGAGAGGTGGGGGAAGAGAGGAGGACAAAGAGTGCAGGGAAAGGAGACCAAAAGGGCCCATGGGTGAAGAAATTGAGGGTAGGGGATGGGTGAGAAGAACCAGCAAGAAGTCTGTAACAACAGGTATGGATACAGGGGGAGCCTGGAGGCCAGCAAGCCTTTTGGTATGCTACCAGGCACCACAGACAGCCATTTGTCCCAAGTTTCTTCTGGGGCTGACAGAGAGCATTTCAGACAGTGGAGCTAGGGTTTATTCTTGCAGACAATTACACAAAGTGGCAGAGTCACTGCTACCATGCCACTCAGAGGGCGCACACTAGCAATCAAGACCACAAGGGGTGGGGTTAAACACCTTCTCCCTCAATCATCTTTCTTTCCACAGACACTCCAGCCTGCAGCCAGGATAATCCCATGTCCAGTTCAGGAGGGAGGGAGGGATGGAGGGAGGAGGGAGGGAGGAGGGAGGGAGGGAGGAGGGAGGGAGGGAGGGAGGGAGGGAGGGAGGAAGGAGGGAGGGAGGAAGGAAGGAGGGAGGAAGGGAGGGAGGGAGGAGGGAGGAGGGAGGGAGGGAGGGAGGGAGGGAAGGAGGGAGGGAGGGAAGGAGGAAGGGAAGGAGGGAGGGAGGGAAGGAGGAAGGGAGGGAGGGAAGGAGGGAGGGAGGGAGGGAGGGAAGGAGGGAGGGAAGAAAGGAGGGAAGGAGGGAGGGAAGGAAGGAGGGAAGGAGGGAGGGAATGAGGGAGGGAAGGAAGGAGGGAGGGAAGGAGGAAGGGAAGGAGGGAGGGAGGGAAGGAGGAAGGGAGGGAGGGAAGGAGGGAGGGAGGGAGGGAAGGAGGAAGGGAGGGAGGGAAGGAGGGAGGGAGGGAGGGAGGGAGGGAGGGAGGGAGGGAAGGAGGAGGGAGGGAAGGAGGGAGGGAGGGAGGGAAGAAAGGAGGGAAGGAGGGAGGGAAGGAGGGAAGGAGGGAGGGAAGAAAGGAGGGAAGGAGGGAGGGAAGGAAGGAGGGAAGGAGGGAGGGAATGAGGGAGGGAAGGAAGGAGGGAAGGAGGGAGGGAGGGAAGGAGGGAAGGAGGGAGGGAATGAGGGAGGGAAGGAAGGAGGGAAGGAGGGAGGGAGGGAAGGAGGGAGGGAAGAAAGGAGGGAAGGAGGGAGGGAAGGAGGGAAGGAGGGAGGGAAGAAAGGAGGGAAGGAGGGAGGGAAGGAAGGAGGGAAGGAGGGAGGGAATGAGGGAGGGAAGGAAGGAGGGAAGGAAGGAGGGAAGGAGGGAGGGAGGGAAGGAGGGAGGGAGGGAGGGAAGGAGGGAGGGAGGGAAGGAGGGAGGGAGGGAGGGAAGAAAAGAGGGAAGGAGGGAGGGAAGGAGGGAAGGAGGGAGGGAGGAAAGGAGGGAGGGAGGGAGGGAAGGAAGGAGGGAAGGAGGGAGGGAGGAAGGGAGGGAAGGAAGGAGGGAAGGAAGGAGGGAAGGAGGGAGGGAGGGAAGGAGGGAGGGAGGGAGGGAGGAAGGGAGGGAGGGAAGGAGGGAGGGAGGGAGGGAGGGAGGAAGGGAGGAAGGGAGGGAAGAAAGGAGCGAATGAGGGAGGGAGGGAGGGAGGGAAGGAAGAAGGGAAGGAGGAAGGGAGGAAGGGAGGAAGGGAGGGGAACAGACAAGGGGAAGAGGAAGAGGAGGGAAAGAGGTGGTGGTGGTGGTGGGGAGTGTGGGTATGAACCAAAACTCTTGCTAATTTTTCCATTTATTTCCTAGGTTTCATGGGCTAGCCTTAAGGCAGTAAATCAGAAATTCCCTTTTTGTCCCAAAATAGCCAAAAGTCTCATTGGGTTTGAGAATAATTTTAACTTCACCTAGGGGTGTACCTCATCCCATTCACCCATTAAAATGTAATTTAGGCTAGATGTGGGGACAGCATGGCAGGGAGACTCAGGCAATGCCGTGAGTTTGAGGCTAGGCTGGTCTATACAGTGAGTTTCAGGCCAGCTAGTTCTACATAGTGAGACACTGTCTCAAAAACAACACGAGTATGCAATTCAACGGATTTTAGTACACACAGCAGGTGTGTAAAACCATCAGAGTTGATTTCAGAATATTTTCATTACCTCTAAAAGATATTCCATATCCCATGGCTATTCATTTCTACCTATTCTGCTGGTTCCCAAGCAACCACTAATCTATCTTTTCATTTCTACAGCTCACCATAAAACAGAATCAAAACGGGTGGTCCTTTGACTAGCATAGTATTTTCAAGAGTCATCCATGTTGTTAACAGAATATCACTTTCACTTCTTTTAAGGATACCTGTGCATCCTGATGCCCTCAGCTGTTCCCACCTTCTGCCTATTATAAACAACGCTACTTGAACATCTACACATTTTTGTGCAAGCATGTTTCTAATTCCCTTGGACAGATCTTGAAAAGTAGAAATACTTACTCACGAGGTGACAATGTCCTACCACTTGGAACAGGTATGGGATGGTTTTCCTAGGCAGCTGTTTTACATTTCCCAATGTCAATGTTAGCAGATTCTGATTTCTCCAGGTTCTCCAATACTTGCTATTATGGGACTTTTGAGTCCTCTTATTTGAGTACGAAGAAGTATTTTATTGTGTTTTTTTGGTGCTGGGGCTTAAAGCCTAGGCCTCACACATATAAACATACTTGGCCACTACACTATAACCCACTCAACTCTGACTTCTCATGCATTTTATATGTTCTAACTAAACAATGTCTACTTAGCCAAGCAGTAGTGATGCACGCCTTTAATCCCAGCACTCAGGAGGCAGAGGCAGGCAAATCTGGGAGTTTGACACCAGCCTGGACTATAGAGCAAGTTCTAGAACAGCATGGGCTACAAAGAGAAGCCCTGTTTCAAAAAACAAAAACAAACAAACAAAAGTCTGCTTAGATCTTTTGCTTATTTTTAAATTGGGTTATCTTTTTATCTGGTTGTAACAGTTCTTCATATATTCTAGATACACATTCCTTGTCAGATATATAATTTTGAAGCACTCTGTTATTAGGTTGTACAGTCTTTTATCTTCCTAAGTGGTACCTTTTAAAGGGCACACATTTTTAATTTGGATTAAGTCTAATTTGCCTGATTTTTCTTTCTTTCGTTATTCATTATATTGATGCCATTATCTAAGAAAATAAATATTCCTACATTTTCTTCTAAAAATTTTACAGTTTTGGTTCTTATGTTTATGCCTTTGAGCTATCTTAATTTTTATACCTAGTATGAGGAAAGAATTCAACTTTATTCTTTTGCATGTACATATCACCATTTGTTGGGAAAAAGAAAAAAAAAAAAAGAAACATTCTGTTGAATACTCTTGGTGCCCTTATCAAGACCCAACTGAGCACAAATGTAGGCAAAACAGACACACATATGAAGATAAATAAATCTGGTGCTGGAGAGGTGGCTGAGGGGTTAAAGTGCTTGCTGCTCTTCTAGTGGCCCGAGTTCAGTTCCCAGCACCCACACTGCATGTCATGACTGTTAAGCCCATCTACAGTGGATATAATGCCCTCTTCTGGCCTTGATGAGCAGCTGCACTCATGTGTACACAGACACACAAGTATACAAATAAAAATTTTTAAAAAATTGAATCTAAGATTTATTTTTAAAGGCCATGTTTTTTGTTCCAAAAGAAATCAAATCTAAAACGGTGGCTGTGTCACTGCAGTTGTCCCCTAACATGTCTAGACCCAACCAATGTGTCACCATTTTGGCCGGTCACGAAACACTTGGTCTACTTCTTTTGAAGCTAATACCTTTTCTCCACACACTGCCCTTTGAAAATGCTTCTCTAAGAATTCTCAGTATCAGCCTGGCCATCAACCACCCTAAGACTTCATACTTCAAACATTAGGTAATAAATTTTTCCCCGGGCTCTCACACAACAATCTCATGCTTTTCACTACATATCTAATAGTAAATGGAATCACAAAACTCTTTGAGAGTCTTATCAAATAAAAAATAAATATTAAAACTATCCTTACTAAGTATTTCATGTTGGAATAGCTCACAAACCCTCAACAAGCCCTTACAGGAAGAAAATTTAGAAACCTTAAAGTGCACAGAATCAAAAACTCTAAAAATGTGCAATGTCCACTTAGATAACAATGAGGATTTGCAAACAGTTTGAGAGAGCCGGGTATGGTGAGCACACCTGTGATCCAACACTCAGGAGGTTGAGGCAGGAGGATCATGAGTTTCATGAAAGCCTGGGATGCATACTGAAACCTTGTCTCCAATAATGATGATGATGATGATGATGATGATGATGATGATGATGATAATAATAATAATAATAATAATAATAACCACTACCACCAATGAAAACCAAGAAAGCCTGAACCTGAACAAACCATCTAATTCTTGAGTCTGAGCTTCTGCATTTAAGGCTTTTCAGAATTCATTCAACTACGTACTGTAGCCACACTGAGCCATCAGTTTTCTAAACAGACTTCCCAAACTGAATTTTAGTAAAAAGTCTATAGGGACAGCAGACATCAAGAAACATTCAATGAAGTATATGTCAAAAGTCACATAACTTATCTGCACTCTCACACTGGTGGCTGAGGCAGGACGATCACAAGCACATGGCCAATATGAGCCTCCCAGTGAGAGCCTGTCTATAAAAACACAAGTGTGTACATGCACAGACACGCACAGAGTTCATTCACGCATTCAGTAACTGCCCATCATTCAAGGGTTCTTGTAACTGCCACTCATTAAAAGTCCTGTTGGCCTGCAGGTCCTTGTCCATGTAACTGAACGCTTCAGAGCCTGATCCATACCCACCCTACCCCACCCTACCCCAAGGAAGCTCAGGCAATAGTGACCTCACACACAGCTGGCAGCTAAGAGGCCTACTTACCGGCAAGTCCACACTAACATCTGTACCATCCAGAAGGGACACCCTGCACGTGATGACGGCTTTGGCATCTCCAGCTGCAGGAATGTGTGTGGCAGCACGCTGTGCCTCTCTGAGTCGCTCCTTCTCAGCATGTTTGCGCATAGACCGGCGGCCAAGCGTTCTTCTCAGGAAGCTCAACATTTCTGCCACTACAAAACCAGTGGTGAGAGTGACAGCAAGGGAAAGACACTCCCAACAACGAGTAGTAAAAATAATGGTGGTGTTTAGTAAAGCCCTCTGGGCGTCAATTGGAAAAAGTTGAAACAATTACCTTTTATACATATTTCAAAGCATGCTGCACACAATACATTCAATTTTCATTTCAAAACAATTTTTAAAGCTAGATTTTAACATAAAGCTCAAAAAACATTAAAATACAGCAATGCTTGCAGCCTTTGAACTTACGGTCTTATTTTATAAGGAGCTGATTTAGCAGGAGAGAGCAATTATTCATGGCATTCAACAAGTGTCTGAGATCAGTAAGTGGTACCTAAGGTAGATGACTATCCCTACAGACATTACACAACAGTGCCAGACACCGCTGAGTGGTTTTTTTTTTTTTTTTTGGACTGAGCATTCAAAACACAAGTAATTATCTATTTTAGCAAAGTACAAATAAATTCAAACTCCTAAAAGTTTTATCAAATATTCTATTGCTTAATGTTCCACTAAGAACATTAAAGTTAGACACACAGTTAAAATAGCTACAAGTTATTTAAAATATTGCACATTATAACTGAAAACACCAAATACAAAGAGCATAGAGCCCCTTCGTAAACCTCGTGTCTTCAGTTTTACAACTAAGAGACTCTGAGAAAAGTAAACATTAACTGTGTGCACATAAAGGCAATTACTAATTCCAGGAAAAAGGTGTAGAGAAGGAAGAACAGTCACAGCAAACAGCTTAAACCGTCAGGACACAACCATAGCTCTGCAGTAACTACCACTGGAGGAGGTGCTGCCTGAGGCAGAGGGTAAGGTATGGAGAAATCTGTTCTCAGTTCACCACTTTAAAGAGTGAAGAACCCTGGGAGAGGAGGCAGCAGAATTCCAGGCAGAGCCACTGTTTTAAAGCCTCCAAATTAAATGACTATTTCAACTAGACAGGGCTGTCAATCTGCTTTTTAAAAGGGTAACTTTAAGGTCAAATTACTATGTTAAAATTTAAATACCCATGAACTCAAGATTACCAAACACATTTCACAATAGTGTTTTACATGTATTTCAGATTTTAACCCAAGAAAAGAACTTCAGTTTGGGAAGTAGGCAGACCCCATACCCACCAGCCTACAGGCCCCACACCCACCAGATCACAGACTTCATACCCACCAGCCTACAGGCCCCACACCTACCAGCTATGTCGTTTCTCCAGGTGGGTTTTAAATAGGTCTCCAGTCTTTTTTCACTGTGGACTCCAAACTTTTCAAGCTCTGTTTTTACTGAACCCTACTCCTTCCTTTTAACCCAGCTCCGCCATACCCACAGAGAAACATACTGATAGCTATGTTAGTCATTACAATCACACCTCCACTGAACCTTATTCTAATCAGATAATTACTCTTTTACTCTTCACTCTAAGCAATGTGAGAGTATAATTCTTATTTTTCTTTATTTATGTACTTTACATTTTTATCACATGAGTCTTTTAAAAGAAAATATATTCAAAATGCTTTATAAATTTGCTTCCTAAGAAACTATAAAACTACTTTTCTTTCACCTTACCCTGACATTTTGAAAAACAACTACTACTGTAAGTTATCTAATTAAAGAAAAACATCTTTCCTTTAGATTTCTTATTTTCAACAATAAAACCCAATACTGTAAAGAATAGCAATTTCTTTTCATAGAAACATCACAGTATAAAATAACATACATTTCAAGCAAAAAATGAAAAATTACTAGGAGGAAATAAAATAATAAAGGACTTTGAAGCAATTTCTGAAAAAAAGGTAATCTGAAGGATTCTTATTTAGTTTAACAGTTATTACAAATCATCTCTACAGAGATACAGCTTGGTGACAAGAGTGCTTGTCTACCATACACTAGGCCCTAGGTTAGATGCCCAGAAAGCAAAAACAAACACATTAACTAGATAAACAACCCAACAGAAGAAAATGGGTGACATGAAAAAGGACATCCCAAATGAGAATAATAAGGAAGCCTCATAAATAATTCTTAGCACTGGGAAAACTAAAACAGGAGAGTTCTGTTCTAGGCTAACCTGGTCTATGTACACCCAATTCCAAGCTATTATAAGCTGTATGTAGCTATTATGAGCCACAGATGAAGGTCCTGTATCAAACAAATGAAAAAGATAAGAGGGCTGACAAGATGGCTCAGTGAGGAAAGGCACTTAAGGCAAAGCCGGGCATCTGAATTTGATCCTCAGAATCACATAAAGGTGCAAGAGAGAGCCAACTCTACCGGCATGCCAGTGTACCCCTCACATCAAATACACGATTAAAAGAGTCCAACAGCAGCCAAGAAGATCTAAACTAAAAAATTAGATAAAAGCTGACACACCCTTAATCCCAGCAGTGGGGGGGGGGGAGCAGGAGGATCCCAATCATCACTGGCTACACAGCAAGTTCTAGGCCAACCTAGGCAACAAGAGACTGTCTCAAATACAAAATAAACAAGTGAACGCAAAAAGTTACAAAAAGTTACAAGTGGGAGGCACCTGACATGTCTAGCACTGCCAAGCCAAGTGCTTGAGGGTCTGAATGGTGGAGGGAGAGACCAGCTCCCATGGATTCTCTGCACACATGTGTACACACACACACACACACACACACACACCATATATCAGTGCTTAAAAAAATGCCTTGGGGGTGGCCCTTGGTTGGCTCTCCTTGTAGCAGAGAGAATGCTTTCATACACTATCCTATTGGAACGAGTTACTAAATTGCATAGTCTTTATGCAGCAATCCTATTTCTAAGTTGCAGGAACAAAAATTTTTCTTGGCTTAACTGACTTAAGAAATTCATGTATTTATCATGATGCAAAGAGCTAAGTGAGTTGCAAGTATAAGACACAGTTGTTTCTTTTATTGTAGCACCTGAGAGGCAGGTATATCTCTATGAGTTGGAAGTCAGCCTGGTCTACAGGCCAGCCAAGGCTACATAGTGATACCTTGTCTTAAACAAACAAACCAAATCTGCCTTAGATTACATTTATAAGTAAAAATCAAATCAATTGAGAAATGAAAACAGTATTATAAATCTTAGAGATATAATCCACAGACATCCTCACACACACACATACAAAATGCAGATGACTTAAGGGAGGTTCTTTCTGGAGAGAGTTAATCCACAGGTCATAAGAAGATGTGTGGCTTTGAAGTTTTAAATAGTACAAAAAAAAAAAAATTTAAAGGTTAGGGAAAAAAAAAAGTGTCCCCATATTTCTGTTCCCTCATCCCACCTGCCCTCAATCCTGCTCTCACACAGCCAGTGGATCTGTGGATTACCAGCCAGCACAAATCTGATTCCTTTTTAAATCTTTAACAGCTCTGGCTCCTCCTCCTGGACTTCTGAGCGCCCTATCTCTGCTCCAGTGCTTGGCTGGGCTCAAGAGTCTAATTCCAGAACTTTCTTCCATTCTTCTCCCTCTTTAATATCGTTAATTAACTTTATGTTTACACCTGAAATGCCTTTTCCTCAGAAAGGCACTCTCACATCCTGAGGATGGATTAGGTGGCCCTGTTAGTACAAGGGCTTTTCTAAATAACACGGAGAGAAACAGTAATTAAATATTTAATTGACTCCTTTTTTATTTGCTAGCTAGCCTCGCTCCCCTCAATAGGACAACAGGGACCTGGCCTGACTCGTTTACTGCAATGGATGATCAAAGTGCTTGCTGGGATGCATATTATATATCAGACAATCAATAAAATAACCCCAGTCAGGGAAGGCAGAAGCCAACCTGGGCTGTATATATAGCAAATTCCAAGCTAGCTTGGTCTGCGTAGACACTGTCTCTAAAAGGAACAAACGTGGTTTCTAGTAAGTCTCCTTTTCAATCATAGAAGTGAAAACTGAAGTAATCAATTTCCTACTTAACTAATAGCTGCTTGACCCCACCCCGTTGGCATGAAATGTGTATATACATTTATTACTGAAGGGCAGTGCTGGGGGTAGAACCCTGGGCATGCCACAAGACACCGAGCCACTGGAGCCTGACTTTTAACAGGAAGATTGCCAACATACAGAAAATGTCTTTAAGTTATCATCAGTATTTATCACCCCAATTATCTTCCAAGAGAAAATGTAACCGAGAAACTACACTCAGGAAAATCACATACATCGCTTCCTAAACAAGTTTTCCCAGCAAAACAAAACCAACAAACAAAAAACATGTTTGAGGATTTAGCTCAGCACAGCGCGCTCCTGAACGCGGGTTAGGTTCCCAGTCTCGAAAGAAAAGAACGAAGGGAAAAGGCGGGGGTGGGGAGGGGCGGTGAGGATAAGAAAGATACTAAAGCGATCAGGAAGCCACAAATAAAAGTGGTGCTCGGCCCCAGTTTGGGCTATCGCAGTTGTGAACTACGTTAAGAATTTATTGGTGGGCTTATCTCAAATTCTTTAAAAAACAAACAAACTAAAAACCTGTACGAGTAACTTCAAACTATTGGCCAACAACTCGGGAGACCGGGGTCTGCAGTAAGCGCAGGGACAGGCACACTCATCTCCGACCCTCGGGAGGACCGGTCCTTACCCGACGCGCGCCACGCGTGGGGGCGGGAAGCCCAGGGCCTTGGCGGTTCCCGGGGACGCACCTGCCTCGCACGAGCCCCGAGTGTCGCCGGATGGCGAGCGGGCTGGCACGGCCCGCGCCCCCGGCCGCTTGACACTCGAGGCCGTCCCTGACCCCACGGCTGCACGGGGGCCGGGGTCGATCGCCCGGACGCCCGAGACCCCAGCGAGGCGCCCGTCCCCGCTCGGTATCGCCCGAAACTCAGCGCCCAGCCCCATTGGCCGCCGCCGCCACTCCCCTCCCGGCTCGCGGCGTCGCCCGGGGAGCCGGGCCGCCCACCGGGCCGCGAGGCTGCGCTTCTGGGGAAGAGGGCGAGCGGAGTGGACGCGCGGGGCCACGCTCTTACCTCTCACGCGGGGGAGCAGCGCGTGTAGCGGCCGAGAGCTCGACGACAGGCGCGCACGCCCCCGGGACGGACGGGCGGGCGGGCGGAGGGCGGGCGGGCGGGCGGGAGCGGCGGGCTCCGAAGGAAGACGCGGGGCAATGGCGGCGCGAGCCGCGAGCCCACCCTGCGCTAATCCCCGCGGGACCCCGGCCGCCCGGGCACGCCCCTCGGAGCCCTGCCCAAGCCCCGCCCCGCAGCCGGGCCCTCCGCCCTTAAAGGGGCGACGGCGCCGCCCCGGAAATCAGCCTCCCCAGACGCAATTTAAGCCGGCGACGCCAGGTGGGGCCCACAGGAACAAGACGCTACTGTTTAAAGGGCACCTGTTGCGTTTGCCCAAAACTTTTTGTCGTTTCCCGAGGGCGCTATTAGGTGTATGGGAACCGGGCTGCTACACTGATTCGTTTGTTCATTAGTTAAAACATAAATAAATAAATACATAAATAAATAAATACATAAACAAAGGAGGTGGGGATGGGGGGGGGAGGAAAAAGAACCTGGCACGGGGATGCACACCTTTATTACCGGAATCTGGGAGGCAAAGGCAGGAGGATCTCTGGTGAGGTCAATGGCAGCCTGGTCTACTTAGTGAGTTCCGGGACAGACAGCTTACGTAGTGAAACCCTGCCTCAAAAGAAAAATATTACATTTATTTGGCATGTGTCTATACGTGTGGGGTGAGTAAGGAGGGGTGCATGTATGCCACAGTACACGTAGGGGCTTGTAAAACTGGATCTCCAGGATCTCTGATCGCCGGTGTCAGCTAGGAGACCAGGGTAGTCTATGGGGTCTCTGGCAGTGCAAGGATTTTGGGAGCCCATTCCACATAGAGGGACACTCTCTCAGCCCAGACGCATGGAGGAGGGCCTAGGCCCAGCCCCAAACGAAGTGACAGACTTTGATGATTCCCCCATGGGAGGCCTCACCCTCCCTGGGGAATGGATGGGGGTGGGATGGGGGTTGGTGGGGGGAATGGGAGGACTGGAGGGACAGGGAACTGGAGTCAATATGTAAAATAAGATTGTTTCTAATTTAAATTTTAAAAGAAGTTGGTTCTCTCCTGTCATGTGAGTGGCAGGGGACTGAAAGTAGGTTGACACATTTGGCTGCAAGCACTTTCACTCACTGAGTACCTTGATGGCCCTTGATTTGATGTGTTTTGAATTCTCTCTCCTCTCCTGGTCTTCCCCTTCCTGCTCTCTCCCTAACTCTTGGCTGTCCTGGAAGTCACTCTGTAGACCAGGCTGACCTGGAACTCTGGGATGAACTTGCCTGTGCTTCCTGGGATGAAATGCCTTCGCGACTACCACCCAATGAATTTTCACTTTCTCAGTTATACATTTTAAAATTAAACATCGGGTTTGGGATATATTTCAGTGGTTGGGTGTTAAACTAGTACACACTAGGCCCTAGCACAGCAAAAATAACCAAGATGTTGCTATTTTAATGTGGTCTGGTGTATGTATCTATTTTTCCTCTTACACAATTGTTCATTGATTCCTAAATACTTAAATGTTTTCTTGCTCCCCTACCCCGGATTCCCAGGGATTAAAATAGATTTAAGCCTTTACCATTAAAGCAACTTTTAGACTCCAATGGAGAAAGAGAGTAAACAAATATGTGTCAAGTGGTGATAAGTGTCCTGGAGAAAAACAAAGCTAGGAAAGTGAAATAACAGACCCATGTCTAAGGTGCTATGGCCCAGGGAGGTCCTGAGTGGCAAGGCAACATTCCATTCATTCATTCTTCAGATAATTTATCAAAATGCCTACTGTGCTGTAGGCCCTGGAGATAGGACAGATAAAGAAGAAAGACAAAAGTCCCTCAAGGCAACCACAGTGACAAAAATCTGTAGTCCCTTGGGAGGGAGGCTCAGTAGCGAGCTCAGAGCAGCAACCTTAGGTTACATTTTGAGATTCTGTCATAATTAAACAAGTTTGTTTCATGGTCAAGCCTGTGTGGTAGAGTGTACCTGTAGTCCTTGCTACTCTAGAGGCTGAGGCAGGAGGGTCACTTGAGTCAGAAATTTGAGGCCAGTTACCGAACACATCTGAGGAGGATGAGGAAGGGGAAAGAAGGAAGGAGGTGGGAAGGAAGGAAAGAGAGGAAAGGAAGAAAGGAAAGGAGGAAGGAAAGGAGGGAGGGAGGAGGGAAGGAAGGAAGGAAGGAAGGAAGGAAGGAAGGAAGGAAGGAAGGAAGGAAGGAAGGAAGGAAGGAAGGAAGGAAGGAAGGCTTCGTGTAGCAGAATGCATGAAGTCCTGGGTTCAATCCACAGGTTCGGTTAGCTGTTAGAGAAGAGTAACAACAGGGAGCGGGGGCAGGGAACGAAGGGCTGCATGTGCAGTAAGGAGGAAGACAGTGAGTTCAGACCTATAAAGTTGTTGAGGAAATAGCCCAGGAGACATCCTGAAAGAGCAGAAGAAACAGCAAGGGCAAAGGCCTGTGTGGATCTGCTCAAGGTCTGCACTGACACACCAGAGCAGGAGCGGGAGCGGAAGCCAGAGCCAGATCAGGAGCACGAGTGGGAGCGGGAGCCAGAGCCAGATCAGGAGCACGAGTGGGAGCGGGAGCTGGAGCTGGAGCGGGAGCAGAAGCCCCAGCCAGATCAGGAGCAGGAGCCGGAGCAGAAGCCAGAGCCAGATCAGGAGCGGGAGCGGGAGCAGGAGCAGAAGCCCCAGCCAGATCAGGAGCAGGAAAGGGAGCAGAAGCCAGAGCCAGATCAGGAGCAGGAACGGGAGCAGAAGCCAGAGCCAGATCAGGAGCGGGAGCGGGAGCTGGAGCTGGAGCGGGAGCAGAAGCCCCAGCCAGATCAGGAGCAGGAACGGGAGCAGAAGCCAGAGCCAGATCAGGAGCAGAAGCCAGAGCCAGATCAGGAGCAGAAGCCTGAGCCAGATTAGGAGCAGGAGCAGGAGCAGGGGCAGAAGCCTGAGCAAGATCAGGAGCGGGAGCGGGAGCTGGAGCGCGAGCAGAAGCCAGAGGTGCCATTGAAGAGGGAAAGGGCGCCAGGCGAGGGTCTCATGGGATCTTGCCAGAAAATCAGTGTGTGGAGGGAAGGCCCAGGAGAAGCCATTTCTGGGGATTTGGCACTGACCACACCTGCACCACCCTAGTTAAGCCTGGCAGAACTGCTCTCTGCTCCAGTGTTATTCCAGCATATTGTCAGTCACCTGTGTGGCATGTCACCTGGGGCCAATTGAGCAACAGCTGAGTATTACACACTGCTCTACTCATAGCAGGGCCTTTGGGTGGAGAGAGTAAAAACGGATGTTCCCTGGTTGATTAGGGACAAGACCAGGAAACCAGCGTCATTTCTGCTGCCCAGTAGTTTTTAAAGCAAGACTAGTCTCAAAAAAAAGGGGTGCAGGCTAGGGGTCTAGCTCACCAGACAGATGCACACACATACAAATATAATAATTGTAAAATGTAATTATGGAACACCCATATGATGGCATAATTAAAAAGAATGAGACAGGGCTGTATCTCAAGATGGCTCTGCAATAAGACACTTGCCACCAAGCCTGATGACCTGAGCTTGATTCCCAGGACTCACACGGTGGAGAGAACTATCTCCTGTAAGTTTTCTTCTGACTTCTACATGGGAGCTGTGCCAGTACATACATGGTCATTCAAAACAACCTCCCAAATAAATAATGTCTTAAAGAATGAGATACATGTGAATGTGATAACATGGAATTATCCCACACTGAAAAACAAAAAGTGCAGTAAAGTGTTAATCTAATGAATCATAATTAATAAAAAGGAGTCATGTGGGATCAGAACCTGGAAGATCAGAGAACTTAGGAGCAGCCACATACTTCTCCAGAGAGAGAGAGAGAGAGAGAGAGAGAGATGGATTCGGGCCTTTTTGGTCTAAGGATCACACAACACTGCAGGCTATATCGTACAATCCTGCAAACATAATTATGCATGTATACACAAATGCACATTTTCCCCAGAAGAAAATATATGTGAACAGAGGTCATCAATGGTGTGATGGAGCTTTACACTACTCCAAGACTTCATATAGCTCAGAGTTGCTGTTAATCCTGAGATTTGCATGAGAAAAAAACAGGTCAACAATTTTGAGTCAAATTTGAAGCAAGCTTTAATCAAGTACTGACTAGGAAAATGCACTCTGTTCAGATCCACCCTAGTTCCCACCGAGTGGTACAAGAACACAAGGCTGTAGGGCCTTTTAAAGGACAAAACCATAAGGCCACCATATATGCCATGTTTTTTTCCAAGAACTACGACTCCCAACATTCTAGGAAATTACCTGGCCCATGGGCAGGTGGGATTTACAGGCTGACAGGCTTTAACAGAACTAAATTTGAATCTCCTGAGTACTGGAATTATAGGCTTGTGATTTTCACCAGGTTTGAGGGGGCTTTGCTTGGACTTTCTTCAAAATGTTTCTCATAATTTCTTTTTTCTCTCATTTTTGATACTGGGTCTCTGTGTTGCTCAGGCTGGCCCTGTACTCCTGTCCTAAAGTGATTCTCCTACCCCAGCCTTAAAAAAAACCAAAACCTGAACACTGGTAGTCTTTGCTACATCCCTCCCTGTAACATGCAAATGGAATGCCCAACTTCCCTCTCTCTTTTAGATGCAAAATGGCATCTGACTGCACCTGGGAAGATGTGATTCAGAATTACTTGCAGAGAAGTCCTGAGTTATAATTGCTTTGGGATTACTGGAGGAGGTGTGTGTGGCCACTATGAAGGAGACTGCAGATAGTTTTAATTCTCTGGGTGGGTACAGAGATGGCTCAATGGTTAAGATGCTTTTTGCTCAGCCAGGTGGTGGTGCCTTTAATCCCAATACATGGGAGGTGAATCTATGTGAGTTTTAGGCCAGCCTGGGTTATGCACAAAGAAAACCTGTCTTGAAAAAACAAACAAACCAAACGAATGCTTACTGCTCAAGGATGAGGATCTGAGGGCAGAGATTGATAGAGGGCAACACCAAATGCCCTTCCCTGGCGTCCACAAGTTTGAGAATAGGCAGCTGTTCCAGGATATGTACATGTCTATACACCACATATACACATACCACACACACAAATATTCTTAATTTTCTAAATTCTCTTTAAATCTCTACTCTCCCCATTCCCCCGAGAAGAGTCATTGTGTTGCCAGTAGGTGGTGGCGCCAGCCTTCATCCCAGCACTTGGGATGTAGAGACAGGTGGATTTCTGTGAGTTCGAGGCCAGCATGGTCTACAAATGAGTTCCAGGACAGCCAGAACTTACACAGAGAAACTTCTGTCTCAGAAGAAGAAGAAAAAAAAGTGTTACTCCTTCTAGAAATAAACATCATGTTAAACAATCATACTTTCTGATTACTCATTAAGGACTAAATCATTGTTGGCTGAGTCCAACAATAAATTCCCTCGAAATAATCTTGAAACGAAGTCATTAGATTACTAAAGCACATCTTTATTTTTAATTGAACATTAACAGCTAGAGGTGTTTTATTTTTCCTTTTCACATTTGTACCTGAACAACTACTCAATCAAAATGAATTAAGCCCAACAAAACATGTGTAATAGCATTGCACATAACATAACATAAATTGATGTTAGGACCAAAACAGTTTCAATGCAAACTAGCATTTTTTATCCTGTTCACTGTTGGCATGTGTAGATTGCTTAAATACATGAATGGCAGGAATTGTAATTTTCACTGAAATTAGGACAAACACATAAGGCCTTTCGAACATACAGTAATCTGCAGTGACAAATGCACAGTGATCATTTCAAATAATCCAGTGTTGACCAAATTCAAGCTTACGTATTTGAAGTTTTCATTCTTAGCTTTTTTGCCTCTTAATCACGAGACCAAAGCACACAGAGATATCTTTGTACAAATGGGACAAAAGGTAGTCAACAACATCAAGGGACTAATTCCATTCTGCTATTAGTTCAGTACAAAACATGAAGTGGAAACAGAGGTGAAAAGTATTTTAATAAGGAAATAAAGTAGACTTTTAACCAAGCAAACTTTTCACTCCATATTTACATATAGCACCTATTACAAGAAAAGAAAGTTCCCAAAGTAAAATAGCCTCTACATAGAAATAATTTTAAAACTACTGCTTAAAAATAGTACTGATAAATATAAACTATCAGTCCTAACGTTAAACCTACACTGTAGAAAACAAGGACTAGCTTTTCTTATTTGAAAAGATTACAACATAGTTCGTAAGTAAGTAGCATGTTCTGATGCTGGAGAACACTGGGGTAGACAACTTTCATTTTTTACAGCAGATACACTGTACTGGCAGAATATGAAAACAGCTTAATATAAACTGTCACAGCATCATACATTCTGCCCTTTGTCTTCTATATAAACTATGTACTTGTGGTGCAGTATCTACTTAGCATCTAGGTACTACACTGAAAAACGGGAGTTCCAAGTATTCATGTGATATCCACAAAATACAGAGCAGAAACAATTTAAGTAAACCAAGCTTGGCTGAAGCTAGCTGAGAGAAAGGAATCCAGCAACACACTCAGCTGGGTGGGCAGCCTCTATTGTATCACACAAATTACAGAAAAGTAGCAGAGCTAAGATCGCATAGGTTGCCTCTTAAATACCAAGGAAGCTATCAAGAGATAACTATAAAGCATTTAAACTTGGGGCCAATCTAATAAATTCTAACACTAATCAATGTTTTTATATTTACAAAACTCCTAGGATAGATATTTTTAATGTATAAATTAAGTCAGTAGTAAGCATGAAATAAAGTGCTATTTGAAATCAATTTTAGCACTGAAATATGACCTACTCTATAGGATTCAGGAATGAGGAGTCTTGCTAACTCATTGAAAGATTGGGAAAGATGAATCCAAAGAAATCACAGAATTGGGCTGAAACATTCATGACAAATAACTGGAATACTATGCTACAAATATTGTTGAAAAAGGTAAATAGGCCCAATTATGAATTATGACAATAGTGGATGTAATGACATATAGTAGATCTAGAGAAACCACAAAGCAGCAACTATTTGGCCGAAGATTGAAGAAAGTTATTTCCTTGATGAGCCTTGGCAGCGACTTTACTTAACAATGTGACTTCTAAGTTACCAGAATTAATAGTGCCAAACTTTGTAACTGCTGGGGTTTAGGAAATCTGACACTAACCTTGGATTAACTTTTGTTTGTTTAGGTTACATCAGGTTACATCAGGATGAGTTAAAATTAGTATGGAGGGTTAGAAAGCATCAAAACAATGACTCTTCAATTCCATAAAGTTTGATAATTACTAGATGTAAAGGAGCTATTTAACAAATGAATCATGCCTACAGGCACTGGTTTAAAATGAAGAGTTTTCACTTATCTGAATAAACTCGTAAAGCATACAAGCCACCACTGTTGTAAGTCACGAGAGTTGGGCCCTGGGTCCTACTATCCATATCACTATCGATAGGAAGGGAAACTGGTTAGCAGGGTCAGAGGCCTCTGCACATAATTACTGCAGTGGCTCTTAAGCATGGGTTTCCGGCTTCACATTCTTATAATGATGCCCCCATTGGTGGCTGCGACATTAACAAAGCTTGGGAACTTTCCTCCATGGTAGACACATGCAGCAGCACACTTGGCCTACACACAAACACTCTTCCATACCCTATAAGTGTAGAATTAAAATACTTTACACTCAAAACAGTATGTACAATTTTTAAGGAAAACTTCTAGAGCCAAAACAGAGCAATGTGAAATGAATGTACACTATATGTGAAATATGCTTTGACAGTGATCATTTATAATGGAATTCCTTTCTTCCAACAATGCATATTACATAGTGACTTATAATGAGTCTTTTCAGTTCTTTGCAGATTTCTATTTTTAAATAAACACAATATATTTAGAATCAAGTAATAGCTCTAACATTTGAAAGAAACATTCATTTTCTTTACAGCATGAAGGACATACAAATATTATTTATCCCTTTTAAACAATGAAATTAAAGTTAACAGTTTTATTAACTTTCTGTTCATACAAAAATATTTTCTGTATATCATTTACATAATAATAGGAAAACTCTACAATGTTTAATTGAAACCTTTATGACCTTAACAAGGTTTTCTTTTTCATTCTTATACTGGAAGTTTTACAAGGTTCCAGAAAGTTAAATCTCTGAACTCTTCCTTAACAGTGTAGTTTTTAAGTTGCAATATTGCTAATAACGTTCTGCAAAAACAAAGTACTTCTGGTTTACCTGTTTATGTACTGAACCATACCTAGCTAATATAGACGGATGGCTGTCAAGCAGCTACCACTAATGGCTGCCCATTTAGCTTTGGAGGGCTAAAAAATAAACAGTAACTTTAGAAATCAACAGTATACGATAGTAGAAAAACTTGAAATAAGCAGCAACACATGGAAACAAAGTAACTGTATGGTAGGTACTCAACCAAACTCACCTAGGGCATGAAAATAAAGCAATTAGGGGCTAGAATACAAGGGTTGCTATTTCTGTTAATATAGGGGGGGGTTTATTATAGTAACTGCAACAAAGAGTAAATGAAATCCTTGAAAAATAAGAATTGTGGTTAAAAAGTAGAACTCAAAACATATAATTTTTGGATTGATTTCTTGTACCCTTCAAATTGATGAAATTATCTATTAGCAATTAGCCCTCAAAAGTTAAGATTAGGTGTGTGTATATATATATATATATATATATATACACACACACATATATATGTATATACATAAATATATATATAATTCTCTTAAGAATTTCACAAAATTCACTACAATTTTTTGATTACACTGAGACACAAATGAGTATCTGTCAACAGATCAGTAATTCTAAATATTTGATAAATTCAATCCACTGATAAGATAATACCAGCTGTTTTACTTGGAGGAAGCACCACAAATGGCCCAAGGAATGGCAGTTGGATGGTTGGTGCAAATGTGGGACGTGAGCAATGTTAACACGAAGTACTTGCTTTGTGGATGCAGCACCTTGTATGAGAGCAGACTGTGGAATCATTTTGATATGGTTTGCTATATTACTGAGATGTTTATTCCAGCAAATATTATCATCACATATTTACTATAAATGACTTAAATACAAATTCATCAGAACTACAAAATTAAGTACTAGAAAGAACCTGTAAACATAGCCCACATTATTGTGGTATAAAGAACTTACATGAATTCAAAACTACTTTGGCAACTTTACCATCAGAGTATTTTAAATATTCAAAGCACAGACATTAGATACCATATTGCTGTAAATTGTTTCCTTCTCTCTTCCTGATAAACAAAGCCATACTTCCATTTGATCACATGTTCACATTATGAATATAAATAATTTTGCAAGTAGATAGAAGTTGTAAATCTCAGGTCTATGTTTTCAGTGCTTCAGAGCTGCTTCCTACTTGGGGTTCAGTTTGCCTACTGTGTGTGTATCAGCCTAAATACTTCATAATGGCTTATATTCATCTGTTAGGGAAGCACAACTAGCAAACTCGACCCAAGTCCTGATTAGCATCACTTTCGAAGCATATTTTCTACTTTCAAAGTGACAATACTGAGCATGCTTCCCAAGTAGAAATAGATAAAATGAACAAGCATTTATCATAGTCACAATTTACTGAAGTTTTAATGGAATACAGCAACAGTAGATTGAGAATTAGAAAACTTGAAGATGACCAGATTCTATTAAATTAATTGCTGGGCCTTTGGTCCTTCCTACCATAAAGAAGTAGAGATTGGACAAAGACCTTCCTACTTCTTATAGCTCTCAAGTGTAGTACCACTTTTAGTCAGACGAGATTTTTTGCTTAAATAACAAATTAGACTTGATCAAGATCTGCCAAGAGATATAAACAACCCCTTTAGGAAGTACACATGCACACTAGTGCACGGATGTTTTTCTATGCAGGCATGCACAGTAGTACCCAAAACCTTCAAGTAACTGTCTTAATGGCTCAGCATAACTTTGTGCACTTAAAGTCAATTTTCAGACAATGTTATCTTTATTCTTAAGTCAAAATGATCAATTATTGTTCTTTCTCAATTACTGCCCTAGTAGGCTACACAAAAGACTTTTTTTTTGGGTTGGGGGAGTTTATTCTGCTTCAGTTTTGAATGGTGGGTTAGTTTCACAAGTACAACCTATTCTTTTTGTGAATGCAAAGTCTACTCCAAAATATTACTACACATATTTAGACAGTGCTGACAATGCTCAATAAAACATTTGATAGAAGCACAGAAAAATCATCTAAATTCAGAGAGGGAAGATGTTCACATCTACTTTTTAGCATGTACAAATGCCCCTGATTCACCAATATTAATTTTCACTTGTCAGAATAAATGCATTCTTTCTTCTGTTTGTCAGGGTTTGAGTCTAAGTTTGGCCAGTGAAATGGAAAAGTAGTTTAATTCAAGAAATTTGTTCTCTGTCACACAATATTACATCAGTATGTATGAAGTCTAGCACTACTTGGCTATGAAAACTATCATTATTTCTAGAAATCTATTTAGATTAATAAACTGAGTAAATACTTAGGTGTAAAGGACAGTGTTATCACATGTTAGATAACTAAGAGTTTAGTTAGCATATCCATATTAACAATTTGTTAAGGGTAATTTTAGCTTAAGATCCTAACAAATGTTCTAAAAGGACAGTTTGTACATGTAAAATACTGATAGAGGACAGTTCTCAGATGCGAAATTTAAGTCTACACTTGTCACTTCATATGGCAGGCATCAATGATCTAGAGGCAGCGATGCTCACTGCCAACGCCATGTTAACTACAGAGGTGTGAACAAGGCTGTAAATTGAAGAGCCAGTGAATCACATTGCTCTGTAACTTCTACACAGCTTTTCTCTTTTTGCCTGTGGTTGTCACATTCTAGCCACATGGCAAGGACAGACATTTAAAATTCAGACTGAAGTCCATCAATGAAATAAAGTAGCTCTATAATGTATAGATCCCACCTTGATTTCCCTTTTTAACTGATAATGATATCCTACTCGCCTAAATTACAGTTGCCCCCAGTAGAGAATGGAATGTTTGAGTGAAACTATTTTCACTATCTTATGTTGTCTTGCATGTGAAGTCAGAATAGGAGGACTTTTGTTTGACATAAAGTTTATGTTTATGTCTCTCTTTGAAAAATTAAGACAGAAAATATTTGTAAATGACAATTTATTTGGCACTCTGGCCATTAATGTTTCAGAGCTTAGCTTCACAGTTTTACTATCATGGATTCTGAATATGTGAATCATTAATTTAGATTTTACTTAAGATTTTAAATGTATGTCACCCCTCCAATTAAATAGCTGTCCTCCATAATACCTCGTATTGAAATCTATGTTTTATCAAGACTACAGAAATATTCTGAAACCACTAGGAAATATGTCTATTTTAACTATACCCATATAAAATATCATTTGAGTAGGTAAGCAAATTCTCACATTAAATTGGGCAATTTTAAAGATCCATCTCCATAGATTTAAAAACAGATGAAGCTGACAAGGAAAATACATACATCTGTAATAGGAGTTGAATCTTCAGTCAAGATGGACAATCAAAAGCCTCACTAAACATGCATATAATTTAATAGGCATATATAAACTAGATAATGAAATTGTATACAAAAATGACAAGAAAACCTACATTTTACTATTTTAGGAGTCCTATTTGGAAGAAGTCAATAGTATTTAATTCCTTGTCTGAAGAATTCCAATGAAAAAAATAGTGTGGCCAGGTGGTAGTAGCACACACCTTTAATTCCAGCACTCGGGAGGCAGAGGCAGGCAGATCTCTGTGAGTTCAAGGCCAGCATGGTCTATGGAGCGATTTCCAGTATAGCCAGGACTGTTACACAGAGAAACTCTGTCTTGGGGAAAAAAAAAAAACCCAAAACAAACAAACAAACAAACACAACACTCCCTGGGGGGGGAACCCCAAAAAACAAAAAAATAGGAAAAAAAAAAAAGAATAAAAGGAATGAATGCTGGAGGGAAATACTTCAGTTATAGGCAGAAATAAACCCAACTAATTAACTTTGTAACTGTAGCTTAGAGTGTTAATGCGCTTATCTCTAATGTGCCTGTTAAACATCACTGTTTAAGTTAGGGGTAAATATGAAATTTGAAGACTGAGCCCTCTTTCTAAGTTAAGCTGCTGAACTTTAACCCCTTCCTCAGTAAAGGAATGTACAGACTGAACAATTCCATAGCAGCAGAATATACGCTCAGCAGAACACAGATACCCTGGCTTTTATGGCAAAGTACAAGCAAGCACTGAGTAAGAAACAGAATTTCCTTACCCTTCTTTGTATAACTCTCAGCATAAGAAGATTTTTTTTACACTGTGAACTTATTAAAAATCCATAAAACTATAAGAATGTACAGTATGCATACCTCCTATGGGTCAAATGAGTGCCTTTTCATTAGACAAAGCTGATTCAAGGCACTTAAGGGGTTAAGACACGATGCATGCATTCCTTTACATCAAGAATGTGAAATCACATGATTTGGAATAAGCCAACCTTATGATAAATATAAGTTACAATATTAAATCCAAGAAAACCCATAGATTCATAGATATAGGCTCTATAAGATGCTGGTAAATGGACACTGTGCAGCATTTCCTGGGAACAGCATGTCCCATTTTTCTTCTCAACAGCAGGTCCCTACTGGGACGCCAGGGAGGGTGTGCTGCATCCACAGGCAGTGTACTGGCTAATGTTGAGAATGGTATTGCTAATGTTGGAAACATAACATCTGGTCATCAGTAGAGCAAGTACAGGAACCACTGGAAAGCCCGAGCAGACTCCTGATGTTTCCTCCTTTTTGCTTTCAGGGTACAGGTGTGTAACAGAGATGAGAATTCTGAGCCTTGTCAAGGACAATTCCACCAGAGGGGACAGCATGGCGCCACCTCGAAATTCCATAAATTACCCTGAACATAGTCAGTCCCCACTATTTGTTCAGAGCAAAGCACAGAATAGTCAAACACACGAGTTACAGGTTTTGAGTGACTTTTTAAAACATAAAGTGCAATAGTGCTGAAGTTTTCAAAGTTTGTTTGAGTTCTCTTTTGTGTGAGATGCCATTGCTTGCGAGCAGTATTATGGCACAGTGGATATAACAAAAATCAGTTTCCCAATACTTATCCCAATCTTTTTGTTTTCTTATTTATTTGATGGTGTTGTTAAGGGTTTAACAAAGCCTTCTTCATATACTTTCAAAATAGCTTCACAGACAAATCTGTATTGACTCTGAAAAACAAACGAAAAAAAACAGGATTATTAGAAAATCCAGAAAACCAAAAACTCACACCTCACTTATCTTGTTTATTAAAAAGAAGGAAGAGGAGGAGTAGGAAGAAGAAGGAAGAGGAGGAGGAGGGAAAAAAAGAACAGTAATAAAACAAAAACAAAAAAACCCACAAGATATAATTTGTTCTTGTTTTTGTTTTGTTTTTCGAGACAGGGGTTGTCTGTGTAGCTTTGGAGCCTGTCCTGGAACTCACTCTGTAGACCAGGTTGGTCTCAAACTCAGAGATCTGCCTGCCTCTGCCTTCCAAGCGCTGGGATTAAAGGCATGCACCACCACCAACCAGTACAATTTTATTTATTTTTTCTTTCTACCAATAGATGGGCAAAAAGTTAAAAAAAAAAAAAAGAAAGAAAAAGAAAAAAGCTCCTCACATTATACATTGTTGGGAAACTCAAGATGCTGCTGGTAGGAATGTTTAAACACTGAGACTATAAACAAAAATTTGAAAGCATCTAATAAAATGGTATTATTTTACCTTTGGATCAAGCAATCTTACTTCCAGAAAATCTAATTCAAAAGATAAACTTGAAAAGTAACTGAAAATATATGTTCAATCTCTTTTTTTTTCTTTTAAAGAAACCATTTAAGTTGCCATCAATTTGCTGTGTAGAGAAGGCTGACCTTAAACTCATAGAGATCTTCCTTTCCCTGAGTCTAAGTGCTGGGATTAAAGGTGTGTGTACCATGCTACCTGTCAGGGTATTTTCTTAAGTGGGACAAGCAAGGTAGTTCAGGCAAAGTGGCTCACACATATACTAACGCTTGAAAGACTGAAGCAAAAGTTCCGTAAGTTTGAGGAGAGTATGTGCTACATAGTGAATACCAGACCAGCGTGTTTCAAGAAGACAAGGAAAAATAAAGATGCAAAAAACAACAAAAGGCCAGGAGGGGTGGGGGAGCCGGCTCAGCAGGTAAGATTCTGTGAAGTATGAGGGGGGTTTGGATTCACATATCCATTACCCACGTGAAAAGCTGGACATTTATGGGGTGACAGGGAAGACACAGAGATCATCATGACTGTTGGCTGCCGGCTGAGCTTCAGGCAGAGTGAGACCCTTACTTCTAAGAGTCGAGCAGTGTGACAAAGGACACCTAATGCCCTCTGGCCTCCACACACATATGTACATTTACTCTCTGCCTCTTTCTCTGTGACACAGTCTCAGTATGTAGCCCTGGCTGTTCTGGAGCTCACCATGTAAACCAGGCTGCCCTCGAACTCACAGAGATCCACCTGCGTCTGTCTCCAGAGTCCTGGGATTAAATATGTGCGCCACTACAATCACTAGATTCACACTCTTTCAACTGTGTCAAAAGGAACAGAAGTCATTTGCTGGCACTGACTGAAATGACACTGAAAACATGGGCTGGGAAGCTCAGTGACAGGACAGTTGTGCAGAATGTGTGAGGCCCAGACGCCATGCCAGTACTGTGAAACACAATAAAAGTACAATGGCACTTGTAAATCAAGGGAAATAATCAAATATTTATCCTTAAAGAGTCATTCTAGGAGCTGGAGGAAGGGCATAGTAGTTAAGAGCACTATCTGTATTTCCAGAAGTCCTGGATTCGATTCCCAGAACGCACACAGTGGCTCAGAGCCATCTCTAACTCCAGTTCCAGGGACCCTGATCCCCACTTCTGGCTTCTAAGGGCACCAGGGAGACGCATGATGCATATACACATATGCACATGAAATAATACTCACACAGAAAGTAAAAATAAATACATCTTTTAAAGAAATCATTCTAGTTAATAAATGAATTGGCCTAGCCCACTGTGGATTATGCCATTCCTAGGCAAGTAGTCCTACTCCACATAACAACTGTAGCTGAATACATTTGGGAGCAATCCAGGAAATGGTAAAACCAAGCAAACAAACACAATGTCGCCACTCTACAAACTCCGTGAATAATGGATAGAGGCATAGATCACCCAAGGATGCTGATAACACAAAAACAAATACAATCAGATATCACGCGCTTGGTGAGGAAAGCATTACCAAGCTGAACTACCTGAACCTAGGGCCCCACCAGGCAGTCTGAGGGGAGAGCACTGCCTGGCGGTTATAAAAGCAAGCCGAGCCTGGGAACGGTAACAGCCCAAGTAACTTGGTTTGCTCATTAAATTAATTGGGGCGAGGGTGGGGGGGGCAGGAGATGCAGAAGGAAGTTTCTAATTAAAAGAAATTTCGAACTTAGAAGACATATAAACTAAATCAGACGTGCGGGCTTGTGGTACTTTGAAAGAAAATGGCCCCTGGAAGGAGTGGCACCATTAGGAAGTGAGGCGTGGTGTAGGTGTGACCTTGTTGGAAGAAGTGTGTCACTGTGGAGGCGGGCTTTGAGGTCTCATGTATGCTGAAGCCATGCCCAGGGAGACAGATCACTTTCTGTTGCCTTCAGATCAAGACGTGGACCTCTCAGCTACCTCTCCAGCACCATGTCTGCCTGCCTGCTGCCCTGTTCCCCACCATGACGACAATGGACCGAACCTCTGCCCTGTAAGCCGCCATGGTGTCTATTCACAGCAACAGAAAACCTAAGCAAGGCACGGCCATCATTTGAACATCACTTTCAAATAAAGTGTAAAAAGTACCATTGTGATTACTGTGAGCCAGCAATTTCACTTCTGAGTAGGGGTGTGAAAGTAGACAAACTGCAGTCTCACAGACATTTTCTATTTATACCCCATCACGTCAACCTGATTCATAATGGCCACAAGCTGGGAACAGGCCACGTGCCCACTGGTGGAGAAATGACTAAACACGGTGCAGAATGTGAGACAAGGGAATAGGGTTCAGCCTTGAAAAGAAGGAAATTCTGGCATGGGTACAAAATGGATGAACTGTGAAGGAAGATGGTAGCCATCTGAACTAAGGCAGTCACTGTGAAGGAAGACCGTAGCCATCTGAACTAAGGCAGTCAGGACACACAAACACTGGCTTGAAAACCAAAGGCTTCTCCAGTTTAGGGGAGTGCTCACTGACAGTCCTCCACATGAAAGGCACTCAAGAGTTAACATGCTAAGCCATTTACAGGTAGGGAAGACTGTTTCTGTAAAAGGCCAGATAGTAGTTTAGATACTGTCCGCAATAGATATCTGCTGTTTCTCTGTGTTGTTTCAGCATAAAAGCAACATATGACACCTAAGAAGATGAACACAGAAGCTTTCCACTGTGTTTATTTGTAATGCCAAGTGCTGGTGACTATTCTAATACGGAACACTAGCTTCTGCATAAGAATGTAAAGGATGAAAGTGTAATTTAGAGGTAGGCTTTATGACACATACTTGTCAGGAGGCGGAGGAGTTGCAGCCCAGCCTGGGCTACATAGTGAGTTCTAGGCCAGCCTGGGCTACATAAAGTAGTACCCTGTCATGTATATGTGTGTCTGTCTGTGTGCAAGAAAAAAAGATACAGAATGAAGATTGGTAACAAGATCCACCATGTTTAAGAGACACATTTACATATGAAGTATAGTGCTTACGGGTGTTTGGATCATCATGGCTCTTTGATCTCTCATTGTTCTTACAATATCCAATGGATAAATTGGTTGATTGCATTCAATGAGACACATGGCAGTTTCCATAGTAATAAGAACCCCAGTCCTTCCAATTCCAGCACTAAAAGAAGAAGAGAGAGAGATGCAGAGTTTTAGTGGTATAATAGTTATAGTTGTGGCTTTTCTGCAGAAATATCAAAGTATCAAATCACAACAAAGAAAAACAATTTCATTTTAAGGTTTATTTCATATTACCAAGTCATATGTTATATAGTTTAAAACCATTTTAAAATGCAAAGTAGCAGACTAAAATAATACACCATTAACAAATATATAAACAATAATTATGTTTTATGCCTTATATAATTAATGCTTTGAACAAATTTAATTTATATCAAACTCAACATTGAGATACTTAAAAATAAAACTGTTGGAGATATACTCTATGAGCATAACTATAGTAGCTATTGAAGATTTCTCTAATATAAAGAAGCCACACATATCTTATAATTCTTAACATTGAATCTTACTTGTTTTTCAAACAAATAGTTTATTTTTATGTGTATGAGTATAATGGGGGATGTCCTTCTGTATGCTGTGAATATACATTTCTCTGATTGGTTTGATGCATAAAGCTGTTTTGGCCAATGGACAGGCAGGATTTAGTCAGGTGGGAAATCCAAACAGGGATAGAGAAAGGTAGGAGGCAGAGTCATGTAGCTGCCTAGGAAGAGGCCCAGACATCACTGGTAAGCCAAAACCACAGAGATACACAGATTAACAGAAATGGGTTAATAATTAAGAGAGAGCTAGCCAATAAGAAGCTGAGCCATTGGGCAAACTATATTTAATATAAGCCTCTGTATGTTTACTTGGAACTGAATGGCTTTAGGACCAGGCAGGAGAGAAACTTCCATCTACATGAGTGCTTTGCCTGCATGTATGTAAGTACCCCATGTGAATGTGCCGGTGCTAGCAGATGTCAGAAGGTGAAATCTCGAGCAATAGGATTTCCAGACGGTTGTTAGTCACCGTGAGTCATGTGAGTGCTGGGTACTGAACCCTGGTCCTTTGTACAAACAAGTACTCAACTACTGAGCCACCAACTCTCCAGCCCCGGCCTCTCTTTTTGTTTTTAGAATACAAAATGATGGATTTCATGACATTTTTCATGCATAACACGTTACTTTGCTCACATTTAACCTCCTCCCATTCGCCCCCCTGCAAGGGTCTCCCTCTACCATTAGTCCCTTTTATACTTTCATGTCATGTGTACATATTTAAATATATGTATGTACTTATATCTAGATTTTCTATGATAAAAAAACAGAATATTCCCAGCACTCCGGAGGCAGGTGGATCTCTGAGTTCGAGACCAGCCTGGTCTACAAGCGCTACAAGTGCTCGTTCCAGGACAGGCCCCAAAGCCACAGAGACCTTGTCTTGAAAAACCAACAACCAAACCAAACCAAAACCACAAACACAGAACATTCTATTTTTCCCATTAACTTTCCCTCTTCCCTTCCACTCTGTTCCTTCACTGTTGTAGTCCCCTTCTTACTTACATGTCATATGTATTTTTATTTAGAGTAAATATCAGGATATTAAAATAGGAAAAGAACTAGGAAAATGGCTATTTTTTTTCCTGTCCATGGTTTCTGACACAGCAATGTTAAAATACCTCCTTTGCCTTCCACCTTCAGAGCACAGCTTTGGCTCTAAATATCATAGTATTAATTACAATAAAAGGCCAAAATACATTACGCATTCCCCCAAGCACCCAATTATTCATTCATTAAGGGCAGGAAATAAAATACCTGCAATGAACAACAATCGGCTCTTCCTTTCCAGCCCTCTTGTTTCGGACATGACAAACAAAATCCAGGAAGTCACTGGAATCATCAGGCACTCCGTGGTCAGGCCAGGCCGTGTACTGAATCTGAGTGAGTTGACGACTTTCATTTTTCTAAATGAAAATGAAAAGTTACACATTTTGAAATAGGAATTGCCTTTAAAGTCTAAACATTCATTTTAATTTTAGAAGGGAAGCAAAACCACCTTCCCTTCTCTTCTTGCCACAGTGTATAAACTCATTAAATCTAATGTTTCAACACAAGGGAGATATTTCACAAATTGCTGTATCCTTTTAAGGACTAGTTATTTATATTAATATACCTTTTTTTTGGGGGGGGGGAGTTGAGACAGGGTTTCTCTATGTAATAGGCTGGCTATCTGGCTGTCCTGGAACCTGCTTTGTAGACCAGACTGGCCTGGAACTCAGAGATCCACCTGCCTCCGCCTCCCCAGTGCTGGCGTGTGCACCACCACCTGGCATATTACTATAGTTTTACAACTCAGTCTCTATATTTATAAAGTGTTTTGAACATAGTAATCAAATAAACAGGCAGAAATAAATTAAGGTCAGACAAGTCCTTGAAGGATTACCTAAAGGAGATTCCGGGTGAACAAAGACGGTAAAGTAACTACTGTTGTGTATGAACAAAGACTGAGCTAATCTTTACATGCCAACGCAAATGAAACGGTGGAGATTAGACAGGAAAAGGCCCCAGGAGAGGGAAATGGTTCTCCAGCTAAGATTGCTTGTGGCCAAGAGTGACAATCGAAGCTCTAACTCTGGGCCCCACATGCTGGAAAAGAGACTAGAGTCCTACAAGCTGTCACGTGACCTCTGCAGGCGCACCATGACAAAAGCACTCGCACACACAGAGGTATCGTAACAATTTAAATAAAACCCCAAGTATACACAGATTAAAAATTAGAATGAAAACACAAAGTGGAATAAGGATCAATTCTACTTGGTGAGGGGTCGCGCAATGGTGAGTTATAATGAAAGCAGGAGCCTCGGCTGGAAGCTTGAATCTGTCAGTTACGGCATTTAATATTTCAGGGCTTCCTTCTTTCATGTGAAAAATGAAATGACACCTACTATCCCACAGGGCCATCTCTAGGTTGAAAAAGGCTCTATGAAAAGACTACATAAAATCAAACCACTTATTCACACACTTTAAAACAGGTGACTATCACTCATCATCATTCAATCTGGAGATCACAGAAGTAAGAGTTAACCAAGACGTGGGAGTAGTAGCTACCTATCCACTGTCTATTAGTGTATGTGCATTTATGTTTGTTGAAAATTTGTTCTGTCAATTATATTTGGTTCACCTTTTAAAATTAATTTATCTTTGCATAGTTCTGAGGTATTCAGCATATACAAATAAAAATGCTGTGGCTAATTATAGATAGAGTCAAAAAAAGGACTACACTGAAGATAGAAATCATTACACACAGACATACATCTACCTACCTTTCTCTTGGTTATCTACTGGGGAAAATAAAGATTAACATAAGCAACTATCCTAATGGTTCGACCTACAGATCACATATTTATATGTACCACCAAATCCTTAATTCTTATTTGAATGGATTTTAGCTCCCCACCCCCATAACTTTAACTTCCTTCAAAGATTCCTGCTTCCTTCCTTTATTGTAAGAGAGGTTCTACCCCATTTGTCACTTTCAAAGGTTTAACAGTTGATGGGGAAGGCCTGAGCCTTCACAGATCATGCTGCAGTTACTTCCTTCTTTTGGCCACTTTTAAAATGACAGGCAGCGTCCCTGGGAGTGGTGGTGCAGGCATTTAATCCCAGCACTTGGGAGGGAGAGGCAGCACGAGTTTCTGGCCAGCCCAGTCTATATAACCAGTTCCAGGCCAGCCAAGTCTATGTAGTAATACCCTGTTTCAAAAACAAAAGTGACAATGACAAAACGATGGGTTGCTGTCAGGAAAAGGATGAATTTCAGGCAGTGAATACGAGATACACAGTCTCTAGAGCCTGCCAGGACTAGCAGCATGATGTCCTTTACATGTACTCCAACTAGGGGCCCAAGCCATCACCCATTAATCAGTGTCTACTTTTGGTTTTGGAAGCCAAAAGGAATGACTAGTAGAACTAAGAGCAAGCAGTCAGAAAGTTGCAATCTGCTTGCTGTCAAAAGGCCTTGCCTGTAACTTTCTTCCCCCTATCTCCGAGACTGTGATGTTGCTCTTCTCCATTATTTGAAAAACATGAAACAACTTGACATTGTCCAACAGCTTTACTTATTGCATCAGACATATCCAAATAATTTTACTAATACTGATCGCACTAAATTTTTTATAAGCAAATGCTATGAATAAGCAAACTAGTAATAGTAATAGTATTTGCCAAACTCCTTTCACTAATTATATTCACATTTACCACTAGAAGTGAAATATACATTTATTAATTAAAATATAGAAGAGTAATATGTGTAAAGCAGACAGTTGATTCTTACACATGGGTGCATGTGTCTATGTGAATTTATGAATAGTAGACTAGTCCCTGAACCCAGTCCTTACTCATAGCTATGGTGGAACTTAAAAAGCCACAGGGAGCCTTGTCTCTGATTTCTCAGAGCTGGGGTTGCAGGCACTTGCAATTAATCTCAGCTTCTTATCTCAGTGCTGGCATCTGGCCTCCGGCCCTGAGGACTGTGCGCAAGTGTTCTTAACTGCTCAACCATCTTTCTAGCCAACAGTGGAGTAATTCTTATTTCCCAGTAACTACTCAGACACTTTCCGCTTTCAAAGTCTTTACAGCAGGTCTTCCGAATGGACACTCTTAACTTCTTACCTCTTGGTTAAACAGTGTCATCTTTCTGAAAGTATAGGCAGGGTTTCCTTCTTCAGAGTGACAGGTGACTTGATAGCATCCATAGGATGAGCTTCCTGTGGGATCTGGCCAATACTGGTGACATTTAACCTGATTATCAACAGAATTAAACACACAAAATTACATATTTAGGTGTAGAAATTTAAATTCTCCAACTTTCAAAGTATTTTAATTTTTAAGAACTTTCAAGTTTACAGAAAACCATTCAATTCTCATACACCCTTCACTTAGATCTCCAACTACCAATGTTTTTATGTGTGCATGTTTATTTCATGAGTGTGTGTGTGTGTGTGTGTGTATGTGTGTGTGTGCGCGCGCGTGTGTGCGCATGCATATATATGGGTGAGCACATGCACACATAGCACAGTTGTCAGTAGTGGGTGCCTTCCATCACTCTCTAACTTTCATTCAGAAAGGGTCTGTCACTGTACTTGGAGCTCATCCTATTTGGATAGGCAAGCTGGTTGGACAATGAGCTCAGGAATCTGTATCTGCCCCGCCCCTCCAACTCTAGCACTACAGGTACATGCTACCATACCTAAGTATTATAAGGGTGCTGGGGATGTGAACTCAGGTCCCAGGCTTGCATTCCAGGCACCTTACAGACTTGGACATCTTGCCATGTCATTATTCACATTTTTACAACCCTTTGTAATAATAATAAGCAATCAGTTTGGCTCTATCATGAATAGAGTTTTACCACAGGTCCATGTGTGTGCATATGTGTGTGTACTATTTAATCCCAGTCCTATTATCATATAACCGACCCACAAGTGCAATTGCTTTTGGCACACTCCATAGAACCGTGCAACCATTACCCTAACCACCTTCCGACATTTTCACCATAGCACACATCCCCCTATACTCATTAATAGTTGCTGTGAATTCTGTCCCAGTAAATCTTCTTTCTCAAACATGAACTTAGGCATCTACTAATCTATTTACTATACTTATGTTTCATAAAACTGAAATCATACAAAAATTTTTGTTGTCAGAACATTTCACTTAGTATAAAATCAGTACCTCAGCTATTATTATTACCAAATATTCTTTAGTAATTTGAACATATTACAATTTAGTTGGAATATATGAATTTCCACATCATGGCTAATGCTGTGAAGGCATGGACATATTTTCAACTCCTTGGGTATATATATAGTGCTCAAATTGATGACTTACAGAAATACTGTAACTTTTTGAGGACTGCCATAGTTTTCCAAAGTGAATGCATATATTACCAATCCGTAAGCTGCACAGGGTTGTATTTTCTTGAGTCTATTACTAGCACTTGTCATTAATGACGTCTGCCTCAGTCTACTATATAAAGTAGTATCTCATTGTGACTTTGATTTACATTTACTTTTTGATATACAGTATCTTATGTGCTTAACAGACATTGGTGTATCTATCATCTTCAGAATTGTCTACTTGGACCCTTTGCCAGAATTTTAAATGATCATGACATTTAATTGTTAACTTGTAAAAAATATCTTTACATATTCCATATACAAGCCTCTTAGATATACCTGATTTTAAACAAATACAGTAAGAATGGTAACATTTCTATCACAAGTATTGTGTTAGGCACAGTCTGAAGTATTTAGCTGTAATAATTCAAAGCATGGAACCACAAGAAGAGATTAAAGGCTATAGAAGAATATTCTGAGTACATAAACACAGTGTAATTGGAAAAGAGCCCAAGTAATGGATAAGATTCAACTACAGCTTACTCTGCCACGTTCAACCTGTGTGGTCAACATCACCACCATGGAGGAGCCTTGTTCCCAAGTCATTTGCCAAAAATCTTTACAAGTGTGTGGTAATGGCCCTTGACAAGCAATGTACTGATTTATAATACTTGAAGAAGGAATTTCCATCTACAAAGAAAAAGACATTAAAAATTTTGCATTTTGACTTTTTACTATGATTGGGAAGATGAAAAACATTCATTAATGTTAAACTGAACACAACTATCTCAATAAACTGATGAGTACAATAATCTTCATTAATAATTTCATTTGTAAAAAAAATTTCCTGGCAATGTCCAAAGTCATACATAGTCATCATTCAATTGGTGGGAAGAAGAATTTAAAAAACAAATATTTTCCAAATTCTTTCTCTTCCTTCCTTTTTATTTTCTTTCTTCCTTCCTCTTTCTTTCTTCCTTCCTTTCTCCCTCCTTCCTTCCTTCCTCTTTCTTTCTTTCTCTTTCCTCCTGGAGACAAGGTCTCACTATGTATCCCAGCCTTACATATATTATAGAAAAGTATGATCATATCTGGCACTACTATGACTTATAGGACAGCTTTACAGAGAAGTCTGTTTTAGAGGTAGAGAGCTTGCAAGACAAATTTTTAAAAAGTATCAAATAGTTTATTGGTAAATTTCCTAAGAGAAAACTCTGCATTTTAGATGTATTATGCTCATAAAACAACATAAAGAGCTATTAGAATGATGTTTAAAATTGTTTATGGAATTGAATAAGACAAAAAAATAATTACAGGGGAATCACAGTTGAGTTACAGCTGAGGTTTATTTTAACAAGGTGATATCTACACGTAGTAATTCAGAGAATACCAAATGGTGCATACTTGAAGTCTCCCCGTCAAACCCGCTTCCAGTTATCACCAGAAAGTAATTTGTTTTTTTTTTACACCCCTTTCACATAGACAGTCTATGCACAACAACTACTTTTCTGTATAACTATTTTTAAAACGATAGCAAAAGATAATGCCAAAATTAGTACCTAAATGTCTTTCTTTTAATGCCCTTCTTTAAAAAAAAATGCACATCTGTAATTTATTTAAGAGACATTTAAGGCATTGTTAATGTTTGTCAGCAGTAAGAAGGTTAAACTGAATACTTCTCTAAACTTGACATTAGCAAATGTAAAAATGCACCTATCTATAAGGGCAACAGGAAGAAATGAGGCCATTGCATCAAAATGTATGCACACTTCATATTCTGACAATACCATACATACTGTTTTCCAGAGAAGTTCACCCACCTATACTTCAACCACACCACTCAGGAACCTATTCCCATTGGTACTTGCTAATATATCTATAATCCCTTATCTGTAGTTCTGAAATTACCAATACTCTGAAATACAAAACTGCTTTTAGTGTTTTAAAACTTGTCCTGACTTGAAGGCATTTTAAACTTGACCTCACTTGAAAGCATTTGACAGCAAAATCTGACTTTAGATTGACCTAAAGGTTATTTATACTCTATTAGTATGACTCAGAATGTTAATATAATATCATTATAAAAATTAAAGTATCCTTATCCCATATCCTGCTAGGGACATTACTTCCTTCCACAGGACTGGTACATGGACTGAATTTCTTTTTTCTTTTTTTGGGGTTTTTGAAACAGGGTCTGTCTGGAACTTGCTCTTAAAACCAGGCTGGCCTCGAAGTCTTAGAGATCCACCTGCCTCTGCCTCCTGAGTGCTGGGATTAAAGGTGCGTACTGAAAATTCTTTAAAAAAACAAAATAAAAAATTTTTGAACCCACAGCATACTTGAACCTAAGGCTTCAGATAAAGAACTAGACTTGCATGTTATCAGCAAATCTTTGGTCTTTCAGTTTCATAGGTAAATAACAGTACTTCTATGTAGTTTAAATTTGTACTCTGTTTTGAAAATGGATTACACTTTCATTTCATTGTGACATTTTTTCTCTAAGTTTTATAATAGTATTGTGGTTTTGTTTTGTTTTAAATGTCATTGGTGTTTAACCTGCATGTCTGTCTGTCTGTCTGTCTGTCTGTCGGTCTGTCTGTCTGTCTGTCTGTCTGTCTGTGTGTGTCAGATCCCCCTGGAACTAGAGTTACAGACAGTTGTGAGCCACTATGTGTGTGCTGGGAACTGAACCCAGATCCTCCACAAGAGCAGTCAGTGCTCTTTCCTCCTGAGATATCTCTCTAGCTCTGGGTTTGCTTTAAAAAAAGAAAAGAAAAAAAAGAAATCTCGCAAGTCATTATCTAAGGCCAGAGGAGGAGTTGTGTGTCATCTTTGTAACACTCTCTTCCTGCACCTTTGATTCTGGAAGGCTCTCTCCTTGCACCTGGAGCTTAGTCTACTATTCTGACAGACGCCAGCGAGCCCCAACAATCCTCCTAACTCTGACACCTCAAAGCAGGGTTAAAGGACACCCATCTTGTTATGTGGGTGGGTGTTAGAATCTTAACTCAGGTCTTCATGACTGTACAGCAAGCTTAACTGCCTTATCTCTCTCTAACCTCATAACTGCTCAAGTTCCTAGGTAACTTCAGAACAGGAAGAGAGCTTTGTTGGTCATTTGTAGGCATTCTAGGAGACAATAAATAATCTGCGTCACTGGATAAACATGTTTCCAGCTGACACCAAATAAGACAGTTCCCTCCTATACTACCCACAAGCAACACCAGTACTGCTCAGTATCATACACATCACATTTTTATGTTTATTGTGGGTAAGTGCTCTCTAGTGTTCTGCTGCAAGAAGGCTGTGACGTTATTCATCATGGAGAAAGGATAGATTTCTTCAAACATGAGTTACACTTCAATGCCACTGGCATTCAAAGTTAACAAATCAACAGTGTTAATATTAAAAAGTCTTTAAATGTGATTATGTATTGACTAGCTGATGGAAATGTAAATATACACTTTAAAAACTATTTACTCTAGAAGTGATGATTCATTATTCCCTAGTTCATCATTTGTACAAACTTTGAGGAAAGAATCTACAACTACTTTCAAAAGTGAGAATTAATTGTACATACGTATATATAAAGTGATATATTTTGGCTTAAAAATAATCTACAAGGACTCACTTAAACAATATTGGCCAGTGTTGACAGCCTTTAAAGCTAGGTAACAGATACACTAGATGTTTTCTCTTCTTTTATAGACATTTGAAAGTAGCCATGCAGTTTACAATGTTCAATGTTGCTTATATTCCCTCCCCTGCCTTACATCCATTTTACTTTAATTGAGACAGAGCCCTGCTTTGTAGTTCCATTAGCTCCGGGAACTTGGGAGTCTTCTATTGCAGCCTCTCAAGTGCTGGTTTTACATGTGTGCTTATCGGCCCAGCCTAGGTGTAAAATTTTAACTAGACGGCATTTTAAAAATGCAGACTGTCATCTGACCTTAGCTCTCTTAAGTGGACCAAATATAAAGATTTTCCATTATCATTATTATTTAAAGTTTTTGAGTGAAATTACTCATTGATTAGCTGACAGAATACGACAAAATGTGACTCTGATTGTCCTTTTGAGATGAGGTCTTGCTGTGCTGCCCTGGCTAGTTTTGAAATCTTGAACTCGAAGGATCCTCAGTCTATCAAATGCAGAGACTATGTTCACCAATGTTTGTAGATTATGAATTTATCCAATCCATCCAGCTTAACAAAATCCTTCCCCATCTGAAATATTTAATAATTGTCACATATTTCTTTCATGATTCCATTTTTCAAATTTATATACTGATGTATTTTCAACAGACGTAACCGTCAAAGTTGAATAGGTGAAGTACTTATAGATGAGAAAGTGGTGTACAATTATGCTGTATAACACTCTAGATGTGGGAACATAGGGAGTAACTGTGCCCATGAGTTCAACGGTCCAAGTTAAGTGATGTGTATGTGAAGGCTGACTTTACAGTATAAAACACAAAAACAAAACCATTTTTATTTGTGAGTACCTCTCCTCCCTTCCTGCCTCTCCCCCTGTCACACACACACACACACACACACACACACACACACACACACATAGGAGCATGTGAAAGTTAGAAGAGGGCTGCAGCTGGGTGCTAGGAACTGGACTCTAGTGCTGAGCAGAAGCAGCCAATACCCTCAGACACCTGTCCTGTCCCTTCATTCCACTTTCTGCTCCAATTCTATACATTTGAAATTTCCTATACTATGAAATTAAAGAAAAAGTGGTCTTTTCCTTCAATAGTTGGGGGAAATAATCTTCCTTACAATGAGACATGATCCAAATAACTCAGCAGATAGGTTGTTTTTATTGCCAGTGATTTAAAAGGCTGCCACTGCTATAAATGGAGCCTATGGTAGCAATAGAGTATTCTATTTCTGGAGCTGATTAGTCTGTTGTACTGTTCCAACTACATAGTAATATAGCAGAACCAAATTACTTTAGCTTTCTTGAGGGAGTTGGGGGTGGACAAGGCCCCACTGTGAGGCTCTAACTGACCTGACCTGGAGCTTTCTATGTGTATCAGGCTGGCCCTGAACTCACAGAGATCCTCCAGTCCTGCCTTGAATGCTGGGATTAAGAATATGTGCTGCCACACCTGGTTTGATTTTTTGTTTGTTTGTTTTGTTTTTTTCAAGACAGGGTCTCTCTGGGTAGCATTGGCTGTCCATAAACTCATTCTTATAGACCAGGCTTGCCTTGAACTAACAGAGCTCCATCTACCTTTTCCTCCTAAGTTTGGGTTTAAAAGAGCGCACCACCACAGGTCCTGCCTTACTTTTTAAAACATTAATTTGATAAAATGTTCCTATCTTCAAGTTTTAATATTCTATCAAAGCTAGGCCTTCAATAAAAAGAATTAACCTTAAAATTTACAATGGTTCCATTTATTTCAAATAACAAGAACAAAACAAAAAACTTACATTTATATAGTTTGCATTGATGTAGTCTTCATTACCTTTTAAAAGGACCCGCGTAGCATCATCTAAAAAATTTTAAAAGAAACAATGGATTTCTTCTTTGTTTTGATATTTCAGATTAAACCGTCAAAACCTGGCACATGCAAAGCACAATGCTCTAACATTAATTTACACTCTGGCCATAAAAATATTTAATAAAGTTTTATTTCAAAGATTAAGCTTATGATAGTAAGAGTTAATAGATACTTACAAGGCGAAATATCTCTGTATCTATTTTTGGAAATATTCTGAGGTAATTTGGCACAAGACATTGTCATTCCAGGTTTTTTCCGATACAGTTGCTTTAAAAACAAACAGTCCAATAAGTCATGAGTGGTTCTTCAGATTAGCTTCTATCCTGACACACACTATGATACTCTTCAAAAATGTAGAGTGCCGACCCAGAACTGTATCGGTCCTGTAACTTTTGACACGTATTACATAGCTATGATGAAAACTCTGAAAGCAGTTGTCATCAAAATACCTGAATAGCAAATCTGCAGATTTTAGAAGTACTCACAATAAACAAACTGAGATTTTTTTTAAAAAAGAAAAGATACATGTCTTGTATGTTTTTATATACAACATATACTAGAGAATGGCAAATATTGATGGCTATTATTTTTTTACACACATGGAAAAATTCCTAGATTTAGTAAAGATAAATTAAGTTTACTATGATAGGATATTGCCATCTACAAATGTGGCGGAGTGTACTTAAAAATTAACTATCCTGGATGGATACAGCCTGTGGGCCACAGGCTGGACATGTCTGTTTCAAATACAGACTTTCAAAATTCACTATGTACTCACTAGTCAAAATAAGAGCAGGATTGAAGAAACATCTTTGTTCTTCTGAGATAATGATTTGAGGGGTTTTAAAACTTACAGACAAAACCAAACAAAGGCTAAATACGGCAAAATATGAACTTGAAATACCAGCTATTTCTTTTAAGTTCCTTTAAGTTCCTTTAAGTTTCATTTATTTTGATTTTATTTTTTGAGACAAGGCCTTTGATACATGTAGCCCAGGATAGCCTCAAGCTCAGAGAAAATTGCATCACTGCAGATGTGAGGACAACAAATGATGTGTGCCGTCACATTTGGTTTTGCTCAAGCTCTAAGTATACAACACGCTATCCTTACCTCCTACCTTTCATAAAAAGAGCTATAAGTTACAGGGAAAGCCACTTAAGATGTCTTTACTACTCGTAAACTTTGAGAGGGCTCTCACTATTCTGGACTGACTTTGAACTCATGAGCATCTTCCTGCCTCAGCTTTATTGAGATTACAGGTATAAGCCACTATGACTGGCTCTTATACTTTTTTCAAAAGGTATTTATGTAGTTATAATTAGTATTATGAAAATTTAAAAACTACATTTTAGAACTTTTGACATCAACCAGTTGGAAGGCTAATGCATACATAGTATGTTAGGCTCTTACCATATTCAAACTAATTAGCAAATACTGTTTTAATACAACGATATCACTTACATCAAACTGTGCCAGTACTGTTCCAGTTATAAGCCCCTCAGCTAGTTGGATCATTGACTCCCGAAGGGAATGGTCATCTTGATGGACACTATCTAGTGGGGCTTTCTCAGGAATATACTGGAAGTCTGGCTCACTTTCTAATTTTTCTTCCACTACATCATATACAGCTAAAATAAAACAAAACACATACATGAGAATCTTAATAGAATTCAGTTTACTAGCTATTTTCTATAGAGTCAGTTACCAATAATTCCTCTAGATCTGGCTGATGCCATTGTGTAAGAATCAAGAATGGCTGTGGGGCTGAAAGGCTTTCCTATTCCTTTGGAGAAAAGAAGGGTTCTTTAGCCATGTGCTTAAAATTTGAAGAGATATTAAGAAAATGAGACAGGACTACAGAGGTGGGTGGCTCAGTGCATTTCTCTTTCTCTGTGTAGCTCTGGCTGTCTTGGTACTTGTGTTAAACACAGAGAGATCTGCCTGTTTCTGCCTCCCAAATGCTAGGATTAAAGGTGTGCACCTCCACCCAGTGAGATTTA
Source organism: Cricetiscus sungorus (assembly GCA_030556225.1). Taxonomy (NCBI): domain Eukaryota; kingdom Metazoa; phylum Chordata; class Mammalia; order Rodentia; family Cricetidae; genus Cricetiscus; species Cricetiscus sungorus. The sequence goes on along the minus strand of JANBXA010000367.1, from coordinate 19,108,313 downwards.
CGTGTTCACTAAACAAATGCTCACAGACTACATAACACTGTTATGAGAGTGGTTAAAGAGGAAAGCCACGTTAGGTGTGGTGGAATAAGCAGAGAAAGCCTTCCTTAATGACAAGGACATGAGCTACATCAAAACCAAGAACTGTTTGCTGAGCAGAGGACACAGCAAGTACGCGGGCCTAAAGTATATCAGCTTGGCGCTTTTGGGGAACAGTAAGAAAGCCACTGCACCAACAGAAGTTAATATAGTATGAATGGGAGGTAAGGGAACCAAGATTTTGATTTTTTTTTTCTCTAGGAACGATAGATGTCACTGTCATATTTAAAGAAGCCTACTCTGGCTACCATGTCCAGTAATAAACTCACAAATTATGTCAAATAGTGCTAAACAAGGTACTTACCATTAGGTCGAACTAGAAGCACGAGTTCCCCAGAATGCCTCTCACAGCTAGCTTTAATAAACAAGACTACTTGATCATGAGTATGTTCTGCAATGTCCCGACCATTAATCAGTACCACTTGGTCTCCTTCATTCAATCGAGGGACACATAGGTCAGCCTATAATATAATGTAGGGAAGAGCTGAAATATGGACATGGCATCCTGAAAATATACTACTTTACTTTTTATACACCACAGCAGAGCTTAAACTACATACAGCAAAGCATCCATGCAAGACTAGGCAGATGGCTCAGTAGGTAATGTGTTTGCTGGGCGAACACAATCCCCAGAAAGCGCATGGCCATCAAGTGCTGCAGTAGAAACGTTTAATCCCAGGACTGAAGGCTAAGCAGAGTCCCTAGAGCCAGTACAGCCAATCACAGAGCTCCACATTTGAGGTGGTGCAAGACACCACCTCAAAAACTAAGGTGACACGGTGGAAAGTGACTGAGGAAGATGTCAGCCTCTGGTTTAGACACACACACACACACACACACACACACACACACACACACCCCTTTCATCTATTTGAAAAGCACAGATATTCTATTTTGGTCTCTGTTGCCCTGCTGTGCTGGAACTTGCTCTGTAGATCAGGCTGGTCTTGTGGCCTCAAACTTACAGAGATCCATCTGTCTACCACGTGCTAGGATTAAAAGTATGTGCGACCACCAACTGGCCCCAAAGTATATATTCTTTTTTTAAAAAAGATTTATTTGTTTGTTTGTTTGTTATTTATTATGTACATGGTGTTCTGCCTGCGTGTGTTTATTTGTTTATTTATTTATTTATTTATTTATTTATTTATTTATTTATTCATTTATTTATTATGTATATGGTGTTCTGCCTGCGTGTGTCCCTGAAGGCCAGAAGAGAACACCAGTTCTCATTGTAGATGGTTGTGACCCATTATGTGGTTGCTGAGAATTGAACTCAGGACCTCTGGAAGAGCAACCAGTACTCTTAACCACAGAGCCATCTCTACAACCCCCAATGTATATATTCTTAAAGACAGTATTTACATAAAGTTTTGGATAACTTACAGGTGTTCCTGGTGCTACTCGGGACACAATTACAGGCATCTTCTGATCATATCCTCCCTGGAAAACATACAAAAAAGTCAAATACTACCAAGCTAAGAACATCTTAATTTAAAAACTAAATACGACAAATTCTAGATTACCTTTACATTGAACCCAAACCTTCCATTTTCATCAGGCTTCATTTTAATTAGAACAAGATTTTCATGTGGAAGGCCACCATTAGGCTGAAAAGGCAAAAAAAGGAATTTTCAGATTATAAAGTATATATTTTATCTGCATGTATTATCAATGGCATATAAATAATTATAATTCTAAGAAAAAGGTTTGTTGAAGAAAATTAGTTTCTTTGCCTAATAACTTGAAGATGCATTCTCTCATTCTTCCTTCCATTCTACTGGCAAATGTGTTTGCAGCTGTGTGTACAGGTGAGTAAGCCTAATTGTGGAGACTCAAGGGCAACATTGGATAGCATTCTGCTTTTTGAGAGCACCTCTCAGTGGTATGGACTTACCATGTAGGGCTAGGCTGGTAGGCCAATGAGCCCCCCAAGGATCCACCTATTTATACATTCCTAGTGCCTGTGTAGTCAGCATTTAACAAACTAAGCTATCTTCTAACCTCTACTAAATATTTTCGGAAGAATCAAACTAGATTGCAAGTTATATAACAACTGTCATATGTTCATTATCTTTGCATACCTACCTTCATCAAAATACAAGTGCAGTAACCATGAATAAATCAATGCACGCAGGAGGAGACACATAAACATTACCCTAGAGTTAGCACTAGAGTCATCGTTTTTGTTGATTAGGTCTATTGTAGTGGAACAGTACTTATGAGAAAATAGAATGGTTTCAACTTTTGGTAATGGGAGAAACTCTGAGTAACCAAGAAGGCAGGGAGTACAGTAATCACCAAAGAACTTTGACACTAAATGCTTATGCCTATTATTGATAAAATTTCCTCTGTGTATCATATTCAATTCCCTAATGTCTCTTTAAATTTCCTGAAACATATCTACATATGACTGAGCTTGCTTTTTTAGGAATACACTGTATTCTTACACTGATAACCCCACTTTTGGCTTACTTAAATGTTCTTGAGAAATAAAATTAATACATCATTAAGATTTTAAGAACTCATCATTTATTGTATAAAAGCATATTCTGGAGAAGCAAAAGTTATAAATTATTTTAAAATGTTGAGTGCAAATACACTATCAGAATCTGTACTCAATTTTAAAAGGTTGGGGGATATATCTGCCTAAGAAATTACATATTTAAGTGTTTACTGAATTATTAGTATTTTTTTGAAAGCATATATATATATTTTGTATACTGAAATTGTAATTAATTTGTTAAGACATTAACTCAAAACAACAGGTACTTTACAAAGGAAGAAAAAGGTAACTCCATAATGGTATGAATCACAATCAAAGAATCAGAAAAAAAAAAAAGACAAAGTATTATAACTTACAACTAAAACATGCTATAGTTCAAAATAAACTGCATTAAAGATTGAAAGATTCAAAACAAAGTGAGGCTACCTACAGTGGACTTTTCTGGGGAAGAGGGCACATCAAAGGTTTCATTACTATGGTTGACTAGGTCTTGTTGAGAGTGGGAAAAATTAATTTGGTTCCAACTGTTTTTCTTAGATTGCTTGGGTGGTAAAGCTGGAGGTTGCCCATCTTCAGGTGTCTCTTGTGATCTAGGCAAAAAAAAAAAAAAAAAAAAAAAAGGAGGGGGGGTAATGAATATTTTTAGTAATCATCTGCTGGAAATACCTTATTCTAAATTAGGTCAAGCAATCCAGATACCAAACATGACTAATGTGGAGAGGCTTTGAATATATTTATTTGGAAATGCTACCTTTTAATAAAAAAAAATCATTTTAAAGTAGTAAATCTGTTTTAAGTAAAACCAATCAATAAGCAGCCCTACCTAATTACAGCTCCTATGAACCACAACCACCAGAAAGGCACAATAACCTCAAGGGGATATAGTGGCACACATATCTCAGTAGTAACCAACAGCTTTCTGATTGGACTTAAGATCCACTCAACAAGAGAGAAATCGTGATTGGTACTGGAAAGCTAGCCTAGTGGACTCATGGATCTTGGACAAGAACTTACAACCACTACTTTACTAAACTAGTATAATCCCCTACTACACTCTAAATATTTTTACTCTTATACACATAGATAGGTGTAGTTCTCATCCCTAGTCAAGGATCTCTTTGCAACGGACAGAGAACATTACAGAAAAACCTAACCTATCAAAAAACAGGGCTGTGGAGTCCAGTCCCACTGGATACATCTACAGAATAATCTCTGCAACTGAGGTTCAGGGAACATTGCAGAAAGGAAGGTGCAAAGAGCTAGAGGATGGGGAGTTCTGTGAGTCTGTGCCTCCCAGTAACATCAGAAGCCTCACCCACAAAGTCTCTTAAACATGGCTGCCTATGCATGAGCGGAACAAGGACAACAGCGGCAGACATGCAAAGGGGAAGGGGAAGTACGCAAGGCCTGAACTCTACACAAAGAAATACGGGCAACCAAGGGATGCAGAGAGTAGGAGAGATACTCTTCCAGGGAAGAGCACACTAATTACCCAAGGCCAAATGGTCAGCCCTGGAAGCATGCAGACCAGCAGCAGACAGTCCAGGCTTTATACAAACACACACACACACACACACACACACACACACACACACACACACACACACACAAAACAATTAATGTAAAAGAGGCCATGGATTTGAAAACAAGTGGGAGGGGGCGTTATGGGAGGGTCTGAAGGAGGAAATGGAAGAAGTGATGTACTTACAACCTTGAAATAAAAGAAAAAACATAGGAATTGGGTGTTGAACAGAAAAAAACCTCCTGGTAGGTATAGTCTAATAATCTATTGATTGTCCTCCTTTATCAAAGCTCATGAAGTTAATAAATGCAATCATGTGATAGAGATTAGAATACTAAGGTCATTATTGGTGAGACAAAACTATATAGAATCTTATCAGGTCAGAAAACAACAATTTATAAACATTAAAAAGTATAACTCTAATTTGTGGCAACAGGAACTCATAGCTAGGTATTTGGGGGAGATTTCAAGGTAGAAATTATAACTTTTAAGAACAACCAGTCTCTAGAACATAATTTGTGATTTTCCAGAAGGGCCAGAAGGAAGAAGCAATGGTTCAAGTTCTATCCTACTACGCTGGCACACATGAAAGCAAACTTAGACAAAAGAGCAGGAACAGGTATCTTTTTTCCTCTTAAAAATTAACATGTATTAATTGCAAAAATTAATAGAACAAATGTTTTATAATGGTATTTTATATATATATAAAATGTCTATTATGTATTTTTATCACATTTGTTCTCCATTATCTTTTTGTGCTAATCTCCTCCTTGTATTTGGTCTTTTCTCAACAACTACCTTTTCAATTTAGATTTCACACATGACAGAAAAATTATTTCTCTTTCTGTGTCTGGCTTATTTAACACTATAATCTCTAGTTCTATCCAAATTCCTCCAAACAACATGATTTCATTTTTCCCTGAGGCTGAGTAATATTTCATTATATCTATATTCTACAGTTTGCTTATCCATTTTTCTGATGGGCACCTTGGCTGATGCCACAATTTAGCTACTGTGAATATCCCTAGTGAACACGGGTACTCATCATTAGTGTATGATGACACTGATCCGGGGGTACTGAAGATGAATCACATGGTAGTTTTATCTTGAGGTTTTTGAAGATCATCTGATTTCTGCAGCATTACTCTGAACTGCCACTAACAGAGTACAAGGTTCCTTTATGCAACCTCCACTCTGCCAGCACTTGTTTGGTTTTTGTTTTCGCTTTTTTGAGACAGGTTTTCTCTGTGTCGCGTTGTAGACCAGGCTGACCTCAAATTCACAAAGATCCAGCTGTCTCTGGCTCCAGAGTGCTAGGATTAAAGGCATGTGCTACCACCACCTGGCTTGTTTGTTATTTTTTCTCATAATCATTCTGATTGGGATGAAATGGAATATCAATGCAGTTTGGGGTTGTAGTTCCATGGTGGCTAAATATGTTGTTGATTTTTTTTCGTGTGTTTATTGGCTGCTTGTACTCTTTAAATTACAGTAGCAAACATAGCTTTATTCAAAGCAAAGAGGTATGTCAGATGATGATCAAGAGTGAAAACAAGCCTCATGAATGAAAATGCTCAATGGCTTGTACTATGTTTTAAGAACTATTTGGTCAGTTCTTCTGCCCACTTATTACTGAATTATTTGGCTCTTTGTTGTCAAGTTTTTCAAGTTCTTGTTCTGGACACTAGTCCATTAGATGAGTATCTGTAGGCTGTCTCTTCACTCTGAAAATTGCTTACTTTGCTAAGCAGAGCTTCTTAATTTGATGCAATTCTGTTTGTCAGTTTTTGCTGTCCTATTTTCCTGAGCTACTGAAATGCTTTCCATTTGTCTTCTGCTATTAGCATCAGGTCTTGCATTAAGGTCTTTGATGCATTTTGAGTTGATTTTGCATAGAATGAGATCAAGGGAACTAGTTTCAGTCTTTTAAATGTAAATTTCTAATTTTCCCAGCATGATTTAAAAAAAAAAAAAAGGTTATTTTTGCTTTGTTTTGTTTTTCTTGATTGTGTGTGTGTTCCCCTTAGAAGACAAGATCTCATTGTGTATCTCTGACTGGCTTAGCACTTACTATGTAGACCAGGCTGGTCTTGAACTCTGTCTCCTGAGTGCTGGATAAAACTGACTCTTAAATTCAATATGTGTGTGAATGTTTCATCTGCATATATGTATGTATATCAAATGAATTCTTAGAAGAGGGTACTGGATTCCCTAACACTTGAGTCACAGTTTTGAGTGATCATGTGAGTGCTGGGAACTAAATCTAGATCCTGTGTGAAAACAGTAAGTGTTCTTCTTATGTGAACCATCTCTCCAGCACTAAAAATGGCTCCTGATATAATCAAGAATAGAGCTGACCAGACATTACTCGTTTTCAAGGACTGATAATAGATATCTAAATGATGTTATCACTACCCTTTATGCTTTTCCAGGGATGACATCAGGATTGCCCGTATGAGTTGCTTTGGTGGGTAAAATATGGATTGAAGTAGCATGTGTCACCTCCAGAGCAAAAGGAAGCTTTAAGAAGTAGTTAGTGATTCATGATGACTCTTCTTCCTTGAAAAGACTTCCATGCCATGAGATTAGCCATGTACCAAACAGAGACTTGTCACTCAAGAATCCTGGCATGGGACAGAGCCACACTGACAAATGATGAACATACAGCAATGATAACAACAAACATTTCTTTTATGTAAGTGAGGCTCAATTGCTGTAACAGCACAATCTAACCCAAGATAACTGAAAGGTTATGACCAGAGCAACCTTGGATACATTCTCTCCCTCGGCAGTAGAGGAGTGGCTGCTATAGACCTGCCAGATTGGGGGGGGACGGGACGGAGGGGTGGGGTGGATTGAAATTGGATAGTGTGACTCCATGGCTTCCCAGTGAAGTTTCTGCTAAGGGGACAGTCATGAAATTTTCTAATCTGGCATAAAATAACTAAGTTAAGTAAGTCCACATTAGTGCCCACTCACCTAGGTGTCTATGTAAAAGCAATTCAGAGTGCAAGCACTCCAATTTTTTTTTAAAGAGTATCTTTTACTTATTATTTGACAATTTCATACAAATCCAAACTTGCTCATATCTGTCCTAAATCTACACCCCTCCTAACACTTCCAACCCATCTCCCTCTCTCTATGTTTTTGGTAATCCACAAATGTTCCAAATTCTAGTAGCTCCATTAATTACTGCATCAGGTATGTACCCTTTCTCTTCAATAAAAGCTTCCTTAAGATCTGCCTTCATGGCCAGGGATCACAGGTTCCTCCCCTTCCCCCTTTCTGTTCCTTGCCACTGCCATGAAGACAAGCCTCTAAAGCTACTGTATTCAAGCACTGCTAGTCCAGAGAAGCATTTCTATGATCCTGAATACAGGCCTGGACCATGGCCTGCACTGGTGTGAAGGTGAATTCAATCAGACATCCTTTGGTAGGAACCCAGAGGTGTCTAAAACGTGGGCATTAAGTGGCTTCCAAATCTAAGGGTTATCTGGCCTTGCTGTTAACTCAGGGAAGATTTACCCTCAAAGCCAAAGGCTTGGAAGGAAAGGGTGTGTGCAGCTGAAATTAGCTGGTAATGGAGTCACAGAAACTTTTCTTATTCTTGTTCTGGCCAGAACACATAGCAGGCTCAACTGAAGCATGGTCTGCTGTGGAATATCTGAGTACAGAAAGCTGATGGGTACAGGCATAATGGTAGCAGTGTTCTGCTATGTGAGAGGGATGGCATGGATCAGAGAGAATTTACAAAACTGTTAAATCCACATTTCTGTGGGTTAAAACAGACTAAATATAAAGATAAAAGCTGGGAGGGGAGCAGGGTTTCCACAATGTACTTCTGATTACCAGTGCTATCTCAAACAAAAGGTAGAAAGTATAGAGGACTGACAGCCAAGGCTGTCTGTTAATCTGCTATCCTCTAAAACAGACACTAATATCAACCTGGGTCACAAAAAGGTAGATCTATCAATGACTCTCATTTTCTAACATGTACATCTAGAGATGATGTCACATTTGACTTGTCACTAGTGTCAACCCTGCTATTACCAGCTGTTTAACTTGAAACTTCACTTAAATTATAAAACTTTGGCTTAAAATGTAGGTTTCTTGACTCTGGCTGATTTGTACTGATGCTGAGAGGACTTTTTAAATAAACACTATTAGATAGATGACTGTTACTGTTTGGACATGAAATACTCCTTTTAGGCTCAATGTGTTAAATATGTGGTTCCTAGCTTGAGGTGGCTATGTTGGGAGGTTGTGGAACGTCAGCTCGTGGAACTTCCTGCAGACAGTTACTGGGGGGGGGGGGTAGATCCTCAACAAGTACCTAGTCCTGGTCCCGTCTGCATTTATTTCTCTCTGCTTCTGGACATCTATGAATTGCATGCCCTTGCTGTCATAACGTTCTGCTTTACCATGGGCCCAGAATCACCCACCAAGGACTCTAGATTGAAATCTATGAAACTGTAAACTTTCCCCCTCATCTTTCCCCCCATTTAAGTGACTAAAACACTAGTGCTCAAGGTAAGTGAAACAGGCAGTTTAGGAAAACATGCAACCTTTCAAGGATATAATTAATATAAAAAAAAATAGAACTGTTTGGTTAGGTCTTAAGATTTACTTCATACTTTTAAAATTTCAAAATTAGAAAATACAATTGTCAAAACCTAACAAAAGAGTTAGTTATAATTTTCAAAGTAATATTACATTTCCATCATTTCTATCTCTTGTCAACTCAATTTTTACAGGTTCATTGTATATGGTATATTTGTTATATTCCTCCATTCCTTATAACACAGACATACAAAATGTCTTTTTACAATAATATAAGTTACCAAGGCTAGACTTTTAAATGTCTTAGCAGCTTAGCTTTGTGTAGCCTAAAGACAACCATGGCTGACATAGGGTCATGTTTTCCTAGAATAGCTATAACACTATAACACTTCATTTCTTTTTACTCCTTACTCTAAGACATATTCTTTCTTAAAAGACTGATCACATACATTATATATTGCATCATATACTCCTTTTTCTTCAACAATATATTTCTTACCCCTCTGTTACTGTATAGGTATTGTCTTCTAATTATGTAAAATGTATGAGTTATTTCCACTATATAAGGCTAATATAGCAAGACATGGCATATTAATATGAGGATATATAGAATATGCATCAGACTGATAGTTATCAACACTGAAACAACAAGCTGAATTTGTCAATCAGTATAAAAATAATAGGAATATACTTTAGAAATGATGTGGATAGCCAGGAGTTGTGGCACACAGTTTGGGGTGGGGGGAGAGACAGGTAGATTGTGAGTTCAAGGCTAGCCAGGACTACATAGGGAGACCCTGTCTAAAAATATGAAAGAGAGAGAGAGAAGGAGAGAGAGAGAGAGAGAGAGAGAGAGAGAGAGAGAGAGAGAGAGAGAGAGAGAGAGAGAGAGAGAGGAAGAGAGAGAGAGAGGAAGAGAGAGAGAGAGAGGGAGAGATGTGGTCATGCTTTCTATAACTGATTGTAATAGCCATCCCATTTATTTTTCTTTGATTTTTTTTTTGTAACATATTCTGTTCATACTTATGGTTTCTTTCTTTTAAAAATTTTAAGAAGACTGTCTTACATTCTTCTACTCCCTGATGACTACACTGATTTATTACCTAACAAATGTTTGAAGGTATACACTAAAAATTAAAGAATAGTCAGTAACCGGAGGGGGTAAAAAGAAGAGAGGCAACAAAACATTTAAAGAACAAATAAATACATTTACAAATATGTATTTATAATTATATAAGTAACACCTTGTATCAAGTACTCTAATTTGCAAGATTATTTCAAGTGAAGCAATTTAAGGTATTTGAAAATAAAGACTTAAGAAAAATGGAAAAGGGGTCTTACGGTGATGATTCCAGAACTATGCTATTAGCTTGTGTTGATGATGGAGATCTTTGATTTACAAAATCATCACTGGGGGATGTGTGAACCATGTGGTCTACCAAATGACCAACTGAAGACGGTCGGACCCGGGTGCCCTCTTGTGCGAATGCAGAATTCCGGCTAAATAAAGAGAAACAAAGGCTAAACTTTAATTTGAGTTTTCCGTGTTTTGGGATTATATGGTTTCATGAGAAAGTAGGTATATGTTTGTGTGTTATAAAGACTACGTTGGGCATTCCGTATTAACTCAATCTGCCCTCCAGACATCTATTCTGTGTCTCCCTTTAACATCTTCAGCTAGCTTTCCTTCAGTCCACACTCCCCCTTTCAGCTACTCTTCTGTTTTCAGGTTTACGGAAACATATAGTCTTGCCACCAAATCCCCCAAAGGGACCTGGAGGCAGAACAAAGCACCCAGCATCGGCCCCCATTTCTGTCTTGCCCCTCCAATCTCCAGTAGAGAGGAGAGGGAGAGACCCCCACCTGCACCCACTGCAAGAAGAGATGGGAAGACAACAGTGTCAGACAGAACACGTCCAACAACAGAAAGACCGGTATGACACTAGCAGAGTCTAGGGATTCTATTACAGCAAGACCTGTACATCCCAACACAGATGAAGCAGAAGAGAACGACCTTAAAAACAACTTCAGGGAAATGATAGAGGCCCTCAAAGAGGATATGAGAAAATCCCTTAAAGAAATGGAAGAAAAAACAAACCAAAAAAATGCAAGAAATCAACAAATCCCTTAAAGAAAGCAAGGGAAGACTATGTTGACTATGCAGAATCTCCGGCAGCGATATAAACAGGAGGAACACAGTCAAGACATGACTGCAGTCTACAACCTGCAATAAGGCCTTTATCCATCCCAATACTACCTTTACCCAATATGACTAGGTGAGGCATACTAATCTTATGCCTTATTCAACATTTATGAAACTGACTAGAATAAACATTCAGAAATAGATTCTAGTCTTAATTTTTTTTCTTCTTAATGTTTTAAATTTGTGGAATTTGAATTCCTATGGCTAGATGATAAATAAGCCAACCACCCTAACTGGTGGTTACAAAAGCATCATCATTAAATCAGTAATTGCAATAGTTAATAATTGAGCATTTGCTATGTGCTGGGTATTTTTCTAAGTACCTTTTATTTATTACCTAATTGAATAGCATATTAAGACTGTAGGACACTTCCTATAACAAGAATGCTGGGATTAAAGACACATGCCATTGTGTCCACCTATAAATAGGATTGTACAGATGAGGAAATGGGATGGAAATTAATTTCAAGATTTAAACATTGACTCTAAGCCACTGCTTAATCATTGTGCTGTACTGACTTTTCCCCCAGATCATCCTTAAAATTATTTCATTTCCTAGAAAACTTAATCAGAGCTATTGTTATTTAGATCACCCCTCTTGTACTCCTTCCTCCCTTCCTTTGTGCCCCCTCCCTCTACATCCTCTCTGCCCCTTCCCCTGCCTTCCCTTCTTGTATGTAATTTCTGAGGAAGTCTTCCCTTTCTTCTTTTCATCTATACTAAAACCTGGCAGCTTTGTGAGAACCTTAGACTGCAGTACACACATGGTTGGAGCTGCACCACATGGTTCTTGGCCCAGCTCAACCTGAGCTTATACAGTTAGACATCTTTTTCTAGGCCACTCAAACAGCAATCACTCAAACAGCATTTTGAAACAATTTATACCACCTTAGAAATCCTGGTGGAGCCAGGGAGTGGGGACACACAACTTTAATCACAGCACTTGGGGAGCAGAGGGGGCAGAGGGAGTTAGATCTATGTGAATTCAAGGCCAGGACAGCCAAGGCTGTTAACACAGAGAAACCCTGTCTCAAAAAATAACAACAAAAACAAACAAACAAACAAAAAATCCCGGTGGAAATCTACATAGAAATGAACTACATAAACAAGAGCTCTATGGAACTGTAGCCATAACTAGATCCTTGATTACCCTTCCTGTGAAAGTCAACTGCTGAGCAAAGCGAAGGCTGCCCTTCAATCTTCTACTCACTCACTCCCTGAAGCTACTGTAGGCCACTTTAACAGTGAGCAGCAAGCCAAGAGGCAATAATGCTTGAAATAACAAAAACCATGTTTGGGTCTGGAGAGGTAGCTATTCAGGTAAAGCATTTGCTACCACACATGGCAAATCCAGGGGACCTATATACTGGAAGAACTGACAGCCCCCAAGTGTCTTCTAATCTCAATATGCCTACTATTATACATGCATATGCCCTCATATATAAACACAGACACACACACACAGACACACACACACACACACACAGACACACACACACACACACACACACACACACACACACGTAAAATAAACCTATTCTTTTGAAAAATTGATCAAAGGACTTAAATTTTTATATATTATGGTCTCTAGACAATAAAATATGTAGTCAATAAGTTAGAAAATAGAAAAAATGCAAGCACAATGCTGGCTTGCTACTTACTGATTGGGAGTTCCAGGAGGAGACCGGGATGGGAGGCTTTGTGTTTCTAACCTGTCATCAGATAATGAATTTCTGCTGACTACTTCCCAATCCATTAATTTCCGTGCCAAAGGCTTACTTGGAGATCTGTAGAAAAATTTGAATAATACATTGAAAAGTTTTGTTTTTATATAACATAGCTATAAGTCCAATCTTAAAATTCATTAATAAACTACATTCTAAGAGTTTGCTTATTTAAGAAATGAATTGCTTTGATGTTTGTCAAATAATTTCAAAAGGCTATATTTACTTTATATGACAAAAAAAGGAAAAATGGGCCTATGAAGGAAAAGATAGAGAACAAGGAATATTAAAATCAGAAATAAAAAGAAGGAAAGGAGTAGTCTGCTACCAAATATTTCCTTGAATTACAAAGTTATGGGTCTTTGTTCATTTATCTAAGCTGGGGTACTTGGAATGCTGCTTGCTTATTATAGGGTGTACTGAACAATTATCAATGTAACGACTTTTAATTCTGAACCTCAGCTTCAGTGAGGAGAGAGCCAAAAAAGATAATTGTACATACTGCAAATACAGTATTTTTTATTTTATGTAGAGTATGACCAGTGAATTTCTTTCCCTTTCTTTTTGTTAAAAACATTTTTAAAAAACTTATGGTGGCCAAAAAAAAAAAAAAAAAAGGATATTTAACCTATTTTGAATTATGTGTATGTGTATGTATGTGTTCTTCTGTATGTGTATGCATGTAAGTGTGGGTGCCTGAGAGGCAAGAAGAAAGCATCAGATCTTCTAGAGCAGGAGCAGAAGGCTGCTGGTAAACTGCCTGATATGAACTCTGGGAAATAAACTTTAGTCCTCTGCAAGAACAGCAATGGTCTCCCATCCACTGAGTGACTCTCCAGTACAAAAGATTAAGTTTTATCATCTATTGTCAGCTATCATATAAATAAAACAGAATTAAGTGATCTGCCAAGAAAAAAGATGCTAGTCTCCACAGAGCAAATGATATAACTGTATTCAGAGACATAAACCCTTAGAATTTTAGGAATATTAGTAACCACGGTTTTTAATATGCAAATTCAAATACTACCCAAAAAATTCTTCTACATAAATGTGCACTTTTCTGATATGCAGAATTATTCTGGAAGTTAATTAAATGAGTTTAGTGACAAAACACATAATAAGTCACCTAACATGGATTTTAATCTCAGTAATAAATTCCTCAAGACCCACAAAAATCATGCATGCTATTTTCTGTTACATCACAGTAAAACAGATACTATCATATTACAAAAATCAGATCATAAAAATTTAAACAGAAAGACTTATTTGTATAAAGTAGTGCAGCAGGGCAGCCACACACATGAACTCAAAGTGGTTGGGACAGCACACACAAAAGCTGTTTCAGCCCAAGCCAGACGAAATCCCACCCCAGCTGAGGAGCTGCTAGACGTTTAGCTTTCTCTAAGAGGATCAATTTTCTCTAACAGTGTAGCTGCTGGTACGTCTACCATGCTCTAGTGAAAGGCTTCACATCCAAGAATAATTGGGGCAGCACAACTTGGTATTGACGGAGAAAACAAAACAAAACCAAGACAAACACAAAATTGGAGGGTAAAAGAAGTAAGGAATGAGTCTAGGAGGAGATCAAAATACATTATTTAAAATTTTAAAAAATTATTGAAACATTAAAAGGCAACAAACTTTTTTCAGTGTTGGTTCATTATATTCAAAGATCGTCATTCTGGGAGTTTTATTTTCAAATTTCCAATAATAAAAACTGTACTTATTACTAGAATATTGGAAGGTGTTTTTTTTTTTTTTGCCTTAAAAAACTGTCCATAATTTTCCCTTCTTGTCATGTACTATGTACGTACTTTTATATAAATTAAGAAAAAAATACTAGGCAAGGCACAAAAAAGTGCAAATTTAATTAATCCAAATACATATAAATAGTAAGATCAATATGTACCCTAATTCATTGTGTTTAACTTTCCAGTTACAACCTGAAATTTCCTTTGTGACACATCAACTACACAAACAGAATGGCCTGAGAAGGGCAATGCTCAGCCAATGGTATTTCACAGTGTTTTATGCCCACAGCAGCAAACATTAAAATAATCATGCCTATGAGGGACGTGGAATGCTAATTCTGGCCAATACTGGGAAACTATTTAATTGTCTATACTCAGTATCTAATTTCATCAGTGCAATAAGGTCATTACATCCTTCCTTACCACTTCAATTTTATGACTTAACAGTGTCTGAGTTTTCATTGCAATGTTTTAGCCTCTTAAAAGTTTGTTATGAATAATAAATACCTAAAATCTAAATTATATTAATGTATCAATTCAGTATTTCATAATCAAACACTCTTAGTTTGGTCTGATCTCTTTTAACTCTAAAACCAATGGACATCTTCAAAAGAGACATGATGCTACTAGTAAAACAAACCAACAAGCAAAAACATGTACTTAAAAGTCATTTTCCAAACATAAAGTCAAAGTAATTTAAGCACACATGCTTCTTCCTATCATTATGAATTTAAGTTACAGAACTTCTTGACTTGAACTCAGGATATCAGTAGAGTGAGTCCCTCACAATGGATGGCACATATTTCAATCACACAG
The DNA here is from genome assembly GCA_030556225.1 of Cricetiscus sungorus. Lineage (NCBI taxonomy): Eukaryota > Metazoa > Chordata > Mammalia > Rodentia > Cricetidae > Cricetiscus > Cricetiscus sungorus. Next base: position 19,093,135 of record JANBXA010000367.1, on the reverse strand, counting down.
ATGACAATATATTATGTAATCTTCAATTTAAAAAACAAAATCTTAAAACTTACCATAATTTACCATCTCTAGTTTTTAGTGTCAATCCTTAATATTCACAAACTATTATTTCCTCATACTCTAGACTAAATGTAAGCTGTGAGAACAAACTAAGATCAATTATTAAGAGAAGGGAAAAAAATCATTTGAAAAGCCAGGATACTTACCTAGTACAAACTGTCTGAACACTTTATTCTTGGAAATGAACTAAACATGTTTGGAAATGTCTTGAATTTAAAACTAAATTTCAGGCATTTTACTTTATTAACAGTTTTAACCTCAGAGACCCACCCACTCAAGCTTGCTGTCTATGTTTCCTGTTCTGTGCGGAAATTTCAGAGAAAAAAATACCACACTGTTAGCAATGTGGTGAGTTTTTTCTGACCATGGCACATTATTTTTCTGTTGATGAGAACTTTGTTCTCCTCTCTTCCTCAGATATTATTATATGATAACTGAGAAAGTATGAAAGCAACTCAAAGAATTGATATATATGTATAAAGAAGAAAGTATTGGTCAAATTTTTCATATAAAATTTAAAGATCTTTTTAAAGTTTCTGTTTATATTGCCATGTAAAATTCTGAGAGACAAGAAATCTGAAATTCTAAAATAAAATGACTTAACACCTCATAAAACCATTAGAGAATTTAAGTAGCTATATATGAGGTAAGAATAAAACAATTCCAGGAAAGTACAGTCTTTCAGAGATAGAGCAATCATTAGGATGGCCCACCACTATTAAAACTGTTCCCCAGGACAAAACACAAGAGCTCCACAGTAGAACACTTGCCTAGCATGTGTAAGACCCTGGACATGGGAACCCAGTACCTACATCCCCATCATCCACACACTCCAAAATCCAAAGACCGTCCTATACAAACTTTGTAGCATTTTAATAATGAATATAAAAACAATGAAGACGCAGGCATATCTGCATATTTCTAAAATCTATTATGTTCAAAACCATTAAAATTACGCAATAATTTGATTTTCAGAAACAGGGGAGTACTGCAAATAAGAGACAGTATAAAAAGCCAGAACAAATTCTTCCTAAATTAGAATAATTATGTTCATAAGAAGTAAATGGACAATTATACAGATAGTCACAGTGTGCGCACGCGCACACACACACACACACACACACACACACATTCTTAAGCGTATTCAAGGAAAAATCTTGAATACCACAAAGTATCAGTTCTGTCACTAAAAAGCAAACAAAAGAAAATTAAAAAAGGAAGATTTTAAAAATCGAAAGAAACGTATCTTTTAATCGCATGATTAAATATAGAAGTGAGCTAGATAATAGAAATCAGTACATTTATCAAAAATACGTAACAGGAGAGTAACTTTCCAACAAAAAGCTGTATTAGTGATACTTGATTTAGCCTATTCAAACCTATTGTATTCAATGAATTATTAATGCTCATAAATACATAACAAAAAAGGATCAGGATACTAGACAAACTAGTTTCCATTTCATAAACATAGTATATTATGTACTTCACAGATTGTTTAGAAAAAATGTTTATGGGTATGTGTGTTCGCCTGAGTATAAGCATATACACTACATGCATGCAAGAGTCCATAGACCAGAAGAGGAATCAGATGCCCTGAACTGGAGTTACAGGCAGTTGTGAGCTACCATGTGGGTGCTAAGAACTGAAATGGATCTTTTTATAAGAGCAGTAAGTGCTTTTAACTACTGAGTCATCTCTCCAGTCCCCATTTCTAAGAACATTTACCCTTTAAAAAGCTCAGATACCTGTTGGGCTGGTTTAATCCCAGGACCCACATAATGTAGAGAACCAACTCCCCAAAGGTTGTCCTCTGACACACACACACACACACATACACACACACACACACACACACACACCGAGCTCGGGTATGCGTGAGAGGGCTGAATATAACACAAAATAAAATCTTAAGATGTAAGAAGAAAAAACAAAACACCCAAAATACCTCAGATACTAAAACAGAATTGACTTACCTCGCAAATACCCTGTCTTTATTTGCCTTTTCTTTGCCATATTGAACTGACTGGACTTCAGTTCTCCCACTGAAATGTATAAATATGCATAATATCGTAAAGGGGACTACAGAATAAAATGACAACATACAACATGTTCATATTTCAATTTCGTAAGAGACATTTCTAATGACAAGAACAACAATAAAAGCAGCAGAGTAAAAAGGAAAAATGACTGCTTTCCAGTTCCATGTGGATGGGCAGTCCTTCAATTTACAGGATGTGTCCAATAGGCACGTGTTTGATGCCTGGAGCCCGTTTCCTATTGTGCTTGCTAACAGACTCTCTCTCCCTAGAGTCAGAGATGCTCTGTATCAGACAAGCTCCACAGCCCTGACTTAACCTACAGGGCAGAGTCAGCTAATGTCTCCATTACTTCTAATTGATGGGCTGAACTATGGGGTATCTTGGATAACTCCTCTTTCCTTTTCTACTACTAATTATTACATGAAGACAGCCTATCCCTCCATGTCCCAATGCAAGAAATTTTAGATTTTGGAATATAAGAAATGGGGTTAGAAATATTGTGGATGCTGGGCACTATTTTTGCCTTGAAGCTGATTTGCCTAGAAAGCACACTGTGTATGCTGAAGAGATATCTGGCACTTCTCCTCCATGGTACATCAGTGTATCCAGCTACCTGTGTTAATGAAAGAGTAGCTCTCAGTGAATCGTGAAGGCACCCTGTTACTGAGCTGTGACTGCATATAAATTTCTAGTACAGAAAGTGGAACCATTTATAAATAAATATATATTTATAAATAAATAAATATATATATAATAGACATCTCTCTCTATATATATAGATAGATATAGCTACAGATATAGATATAGTAGGCAAATAGATGTTCTCAAAATCCATACAAACAAATTTTAGACTATATATATTCCTAGGACAAATTTAAATAGATGTGAACTGATGGGGGATGTCATTCTGTAAATATGTCTATCATATTAGTTGATGAATAAAACACTATGGCCAAGAGAGCAGCAAGACAGGCGGGTCTAGAATATGAGGATGATTCTGGGAGGTGTAGGCAGAGAGCAGTCGCCAGAGGCCATGCAGGATACCAGAGGAGTAACAGGGTCCCCAGATCTTTCTCTGGTAAGATAAGACCATGTGGAAATACTAGATTAATAGAAATGGGTTAATAATTAAGACAGAGCTAGCCAATGTGAAGCCCTAGTCATCAGTCAACAATTTTATAACTAATATAGCTTATGAGTATTCACTTAGGGCAAGACTGCTGGTCGAAAAGAACCATCCATAACAGTGAACTAAACAGCGCAATTGATTTTAATAAAAAAAATAGGGAACTTTTCTTAAATGTTGGTTAAGTTAAAGTTTTCTAGGAAAATACATTTTCTCTAAGAAAGATATATATCCAGGTTTACTAGCTTAATGCATTTAATTCCTTGGATATATAGAACAGTAATAAGCACATATGTAAACAGAAGTGGTTAAGAAAGCAATGAACCGTGTCAATATTCCCAGCTCCATTTTCTTTTCAGTAATATTTCAACATGTTAAGTATAACAATAGCATCAGTATTCCTAGCCATTGCTTGCTACAGGAGGAGGGGGTCGATCAATATTTATTTTGGGCATGTCCATTAGGAAAAGAATTGTGTGCAGTTAGACATTTGTCATGCTTACTTGAGTACTTCATTTGTAAGACTATTCATATTTAATAATTTAAAATGCTTCAGATATATTCTAAAGAACTACAAATACAGAACTTAATCTTCGAAACTGTAAATATATGTGGCCCGTGTCCAAACACTAATGTGAAATGGGCTCTCACAGGCCCTAACTCTATCCCACTGTGCTTTGCTACTTTTATCATACAACAGTAAGTGAACACACTCCATTTTCTAGATTCTGTTCTCACTTAGCTTTCTGCTAGGTTCTGCTTCCACAATGTATAGGAGGAAAATCAAAATAATCCTAAGTATCACAGACTCTGAAAGACAAATATGGTATGTGTTGCTTATATATGTTTAATAGTTGTGAAGTCAACAATAGCTATGCTATAATCCATATAGAAAGACAGAAGGTATAGAGTAAGGGTCCTCAACCTACCTAATCCTGCAACCCTTTAATACAGTTCCTCATGTTGTGGTGACCCCCAACCATAACATTATTGTTGTTGATACTTTGTAATATAAGAAGCACAATGTAAATATCTGATATGCAACTCCTGTGAAAGGGTCTTTCCATCCCCAAAGGGGTCAGAACCCAGACGTTGAGAGCCACCTGTCTACATGGACCAGATAGGAAAGGGAAACAGAATAGTTACGAATTTATGGGTGGGTGGATGGGTGGGTGGATGGATGGATGCATGGATGGATGGATGGATTAAAACTTAGCCAGTAGGATAAAGACAACTACTGAACTGTTACATACTGCTGGAAGAAGGAAAATCAGTTTTCTCTAACAGAGTGACACTGGGTATATCACAGTCTAGGAGAAGCCTCATGCTCAGGGGTAGTTGAGCAACATATAATATGGACTCTACAGTGTGTGTGTGTGTGTGTGTGTGTGTGTGTGTGTTGTTTTCTTGCTTTTGGGGGGTTGCTGTTGCATGTGGGGAGTTTGTTTTTTGAGAAAACTTAAAGTGGGTGTATAGGGAGGGTGAAAGGACTTGGGGAGGGTAAAAATATGATCAAAATATATTTAAATAAGAAAAAAGAATAGAAGTGATGTTATAAAAGGCTTACTAATAGATTTTCTTAGGACACATTAAGTCACACAAAATTTAACAAAAGGAGCCACTCCCTCCAAAATACCTCCTAAATAAATATGCTAACTAGGACTGTTGGAGATAAGTAAAATTTAGGATGCTAATACATAAATGTTTGTTCACTAATAGTTTGTTGACTTGCTATTAGGCTCTATTCCTATAACAAAGGAGACACGAGACAACCCTGAATTATAGCCAGCCATTATGTCTATCCTTATATGAAACAACATGCCTCCAACAGTAACATTAAAGTCATAGTCTATCATAAAGCCCCCAGTTCTACTCTTGAGAAAAGCATAATTCTGCCAGATGGGCAAAGTGGCCTTGGGTACAACTATTTGAAAAAGAATGACACAGGTGTACTCAAAATAATTTGGGCAATATGCAATATCTTTGTTGTGTAAATCTCTTGGGTGCTAAGTGCCTAAGAAGAGTTGTAGTCTGTTGTCTCTGTTTACATTGTTCAAAGTGTAACCTGGCCTATGGTTGGAGCTGGAAAGAGTTTTAAAGGATGACAGCATTTACATCGTGGTTTAACCTTTAGTGTAAATAAGTTAGCAAAATCTTCTAATTAAGGCCAGCTTCTTTTGGGATGTTACCCAGAGTCAGATTATATTAGATGAAAGAGCTTCTTCTTTTATTAATCTCTAAGTGCACAGAGTCAATTCTTACTGGAAAAGCATATTAATTTTAGAACATCAGAACCTCTGGAACTGAAGCTAGTTAGTTCTGAGCTACCATGTGGATACTGGGATCCCAAACTGGGTACTCTGAAAGGCAGCAAGTGTTCTTAAGCCCTGTGTCATCTCTCCAACACCTGATTCAGAGATCTTATGGTGCCTGAAATTTTACACAGTGAATAATGTCTCCTATGTTGGTTTTAAACTTACTTAAATGGCAACCTGACTGAGCTTACCATTTCCAGGCACTTCCATACCCAACTCATTTTAGAACTGCACTATGTTAAATCTGAATAAAAAAAAATTTATTTGGCATATAGAATGTTTAAAAATAATCTAATCTGATGATTGGGGGGAAAGGAGACAAAACATACAAGCAAGAATGAAAGAAGTAAAATTCCTAAAAATTCTAGACTTAAAATGATAATGAGGGTCATTAGGGACTTTATGACAACAAAGTCAACAACCTAAATGAAATGAAATACACCAACTACCAATGTTTCCTCAGGGGGAAAAACAAAACAAAACATCTGAATTGGCTAATCTAGTAAATTATTTGAATATGCTGTTTTCTAGAAATAAAATTACCCCTTGATAAATTCTATCAAGCATTTACTAGACTAACTTCCTTTAGTAAAAAAGAAAGTAAGAGCCAGGTAGTAGTAGCACATGCCTTTAATCCCAGCATTTGGGGGGCAGAAGCTGGTGGGTTTCTGTGAGTTTGAGGCCAGCCTATTTACAGAGCAAGTTCCAGGACAGCCACGACTACATAGAGAAACCCAATCTCAAAAAACCAAAAGGTAAAATAAAGAAACAAATAAAACATATAAAGGAAGAGCTGGAGAGATGCTTGTCACACAATCATGAGGACCTGTGTTCATTCTTCTGGAACCCAGGAAAGGCCAGTGCAGCAGCCTGCGCTTCAAATGGCATCACTGGGAAATGGTATTTTGACTATGCAAAATCTTTCAGAAAGTTGAAATTTTTCAAGTCTTTCACTAAAGCCAACCTTACCCTGATTCCAAAACCTGACATAATTATATGAAAGACAATTATAGAACAATATCTTCACAGGTATGGATGCAAATTTCCAGAAAAAAATTTGGTTATGTCAAATCAGGCAGTATATAGAAAGGACTCTCTGAGCAAATGAGGTATAGCTCAGGAATAAAGAACTTGTTTTCCATTTGAAACTCACAATAAATTCCTTATGTTAACAACTACAAGGAAATCCATTATAATCATATCAACAATTACAGCGGAAGTATCTAACAAAAACCAATATCTAATCCTGTTAAAAACATTTAGCAAATGAGAAAGAGAACTTCCTCAACATATCATATATGGATGGGTCTTTTTTTTTTTTTTTAAACTTCACAACCAACATGATACTTAATACTGAAAGACTACAGGATTTCCCCTAAGAGGAAAAACTTGAATGCACTATTATACAACACCCACACACATAAAATAAAAAGGAAAAAATTTAAAAGATAATTTTAGGATTTATGCTGTACTATAGACAAAGAAAACAAGAAAATATCAGGATCTGGGGTTACTAACAAACTAATCTTTTTTTGTTTAGTGGTTGTTTTGAATTCTTTCAGGTTGGATAGCTCCAAAAACTGCAGATTAAAATAAAACAAAACAAAACTGCATACCTATGTAGAATATATCTTAGGTTTTACAAATGAAATGAACATATCTTATAGAAAATTTCTATATTGGTAATAAATACACTGGGAACTGTAAAATGTATAGACAGTGTAACTATGCAAATGTGGCTAATTAGTTTATAAAATAATTATCTATAGCACAATCAAAGGCACAGGGCTTCAAGCTTAGTGTGCACCACAAGATACCATAGGATGTACTGATACAGACACACAGACAAGATTCAATAGGGATTTTGACTCTGTAGGTTTTGTGACTAACAATGATTCTATTGCTTTGTGTCTCGGTCTTTAATGAGTTAATATTTTTAAATGTTATGTATATGGGTGTTTTGTCTGCCATATTTCAGTGTGCCTTATGATGCCTGGTGCTTCGGGGCCAGGAGAGGGTGATGGGTGATGGGTGTACTGAACTGGGGTTACAGACACTGTCAGCTGCCATCTGGGAGGTGGGAGTTAAACCTGTGTCCTGGAAGAGAAGCCAGTGCTCCTCGTATCCTGTCAGCCTTCTCTCTAGGCCTAGAGACCTTTATCTAAAGGTAAAGAGGAAAATCTCCCCAGATAATGTCTTAGTATAAAAGTAGCACTTACCAGTACCGGAATTTGGAACCCAGAGTAAAATAATGTGCAAAAAAATTCTTTTGTGGTGGAAGTGGTCTATCCAGGCGGAAGAATGTGTGATGTTCTACACATGCTTTCCACAAGTTTTTACATGCTCTGTAGTTCACCATATTAAACCCCAGTAATGTTTCTCTAGATTCATGCTGTATTAAATGACAAAATTCAGAGAATATAGAAAAACATCAGGTCTGATAATGCTTTTGACATATAAATTATGCAAGCCTGGCAAATGCTAATCTTTCCCTCAATGATTCTGTGAACTAAATGAAAAGATCTGTAAAATGTGCAAAGTCTTGCCATGTAGCTCTACCTGGTCTGAAACTTTCTCGGTAGACTAGGGCTAGACTTGAACAAGCAATTAGCCCACTGGCTCTGTCTCCTGAGCACAAGGATTGTGAATCACTGAGCCTGGCTCTAAGTTTAGATAAAGACAAACAAATTTTACAGGTAAAACATTGGCATCATGACCTTCTACAGAGTATATCTGTATGTGGTCTTTAACCTCTCACTATCTGGCTTATGATGCTGTTGTTACTTACAGATAATCACAATGCTAACTGATATAAACTCTCAAAACAAGCATGAGAACTAAATAACAAAAAATGAGTCATATATTACCAGGCACACACATTGTTTTCAATAAATGTTACATTTTATAACTGTTATTATTACTGATAAGACATTCCTCCACTATCAGGTGAACTAGAAAGGCTGTCTTCTACAATGCTCTCTATAGTTACTCCAAGCAAAGTATCTATTTCCTAGTTTCTGGATAACAAGATTTATTATACGTTCTTCTCTGGATATTTACACACACACACACACACACACACACACACACACACACACACACACACACACACACAAGTTATGACTGTTCTATACCACCATTAGTCATAATATTCCCTGCTGGGAAATGATAAAATTGCCTATTAACAGATGAAAGAGCTGCTAGTCTATGGCATATGTATGTATGAGTGGAATATCACACATAAAGGGACAAACCGTGCAACATCATGAATGTCAGTACAATAATATGAAGTTCACAGAGTTAAAGAAGGCAAGTACAAAAGAACATGCTGTATGGCTTCATCTACAGGCCACGAGTGTAAAGTAATTCATGACAGAACAGATAGGAATAATGCTGCCTTTATGTTCAGAAGGTTAATAATACCTGTAGTAGGTCACAGCTCCATTAGCACAGAACAAGGACATGTTCTATATATTCTGACTTTCTCAAGTATACACTTAAAGTATAGTTACTTTCCCATAATAAATTTCATTTTGATAAAAAATTCTATTATTAAAAACTCCCATATTTGATAAACAAATGATAATCCATAATCACAAAATAGGAAAATATTTTTAAGATTTTAAGGAAATTACATTTACAACTTAAAGCATGCATTAATTTGCAAAGACATAAAAATAATGCAAACCAAAAAGCAAGGATAGTTTGTTTGCATACTCATGCCTGTAAATATGTATGTTTTTTGTGCCAAGTTCCTGTCCTATAACCCTGCATGGCTTCAAATACTTTAGTGATTCTGCATGCTTGTGATTACAGGCTTATGCCACCATACCAGGCAAAGTTAGTTTAATTTGATCAAACAGATAACTTACAAGATGAAGTTGTTTTAACACTATACTAACACTATGATACAAGACGAAATAAAAACTAAATATTCAGCACTTCCAAAATGAAATAAGCTTTCCTATGAAAGGAAGTCCAATGGATTTAGTATGGAGAATAATCTCAAGTGCTACTTCTCAGAAGTACTGTCCCTGACTTTTGGAGACAGTCTCTTATCAGCAGGCCAGGGAGCTGGATGAATCATCCTGTCTCTGCCTCCTCATTGCTAGATTTTAAGTGCAGCTTTTTCATTTGGTTTCTAGGCACCAAACTCATATTCTTATGTATAAGCCATATACAGATTGAGCCACCTTCCCTGTGTATGGCTAGGCAATCTTAAAAGATTTCGTTTATATCAATAATTATTAAATCAATACTCACCAATTCTTTTCTAAGTTGAATAAAAAATTGTTTGCATTTAAAAGAAATTTTTACAATCTTCAACCTGCATAAGATAAAATTGGAGTATTCAAAATTACTGGTTAAAGATGAAAATATCTTAAAGATTGGGAAAATTATAGATGTTACTTTTTTATATTTTATGTTTCTTAAAAGTTTCATAGGATGAATATTAATCATTCTATTCGCCAATACTTACAACTTCTTCTAATACCACCACCCCTTCTCACTATTAACTTCATGGCCTCTTTTTCAATTTTTGTTTTTGTTATTAATAACCTCAAGTCCAGTAAGTGCTGCCCATATGCACACAGGTGCATGGCCATGATCTTTGTTTAATGTACACCAATATCGTCACATTCTGTCCTATAATCTCTAATACATATATCATGTCAATATTGTGAAGTTTAAGGCGCTTCTTAGAAAACAAAAGAAAATCTTGGTGCTCACAAAACTTTACCAAACTACGAACTATATATTTCCTAATTTTCTATTTTCAGAAATATTCACGCAAAATTAAAATCTCAACAAGTAACATTTAAAATTTTCAATACTATAAAGTATGCATAGGGGAAAATGCAAAATTTCAGGGTTTATGAAACTTTTTGATTTTATAAACCATAATGATTTATCTCACCCTTATATATTACCTTTAAAAAATATATGTGACTTATTTATGTTTGTTTTTGGAGACAGTCTCACTGTATAGTCCTGGCTGGCCAAGACTTCACTCTGTAGACTAATCTGTCTCTGCCTCCTCCAGTGTGGCTACCACACCCAGCCTAAATATATGCAAATTATATGACACTATTTTCTCAACATTCCATTAATGCAATTCTTGACTCAAGCTGGTTTGGTTTCTTATAATAACCATATAACAAGTAATTCTCATGTCTTTGGGGGCTGTAACACCTAAAGCCTATGAGGCCAAGGAGACTGAATCTTAGTCAAATCTGATTTGGAACCCAATTTTCTAATATTTCTAATACTTCACAGTGTTTTGATCTTCATGACTTATACCTGTATCAGTTAAGAAGTTCTGAGTACTCTCAGAGAACAAACTTCTCCAATTTCAGTCACTTGAGAAGACGAACGTACCAGTGGAACTCAGGCAGATCCATTTAGCGTGAGGAAATATAAGCTTAGGTTTTAGGTCAGGAATTTATTTGTGCTGCTGGGGGACTGAACCCAGAACCTTGCACATGTCAGTGAAGTGCTACTCTAATCCAAATTTCCAGCCACAGGGTTGAAATTTATTATTTTACTGTAACATCTTATGCTCTTACTGTGTAGATATATAACAACATGATAGATTATTTTCTCATAGAACAGAAGGTATTGTTTCCAGAAAGTGAAAAGAAGACTGGGTAAAAACAGTCTGTATTTGTGGAAAGTAAGCAATTAAAAAAAAAAAAACTATGCAGAGCTACATATACTTTTAAATTATACATTAACATTAAGAACCATCACACAAGCAATAAATAAAAATGCTATTCACTTCTAAGTGAATGAGACAGAAAATGTAATCTAATTTATAGTCATCTTCAATTTCCAAACACCAGAAAACATCAATGAATACAACACTGGATGAGGGCCTCTAGCAAAAGTCTACTTGAAGGTTTTTGTTTTTTACAAATATATTCTATCATGCAATGAATAATATTTGTTTTACATAAGATAGCTACAATACTTTCCCCTTAGATTTCCATGTTCTTGGTTTATCTTTTATACTAAATTCAACCAATCTGTCTCTTTATGTTTCATATACTCTCTTGTAAGTAAAATTTACATATAAAATTACATATAAAATTTTCAACTCCATGTATATATTTCAAAGAGGATAGAGGAAAGAACAAAAAGCACATGAAAAGATGTTTAACATTACTAGCCATAAAAGGATACAAATTAAAATAAAAATCAGGCATCATTTCACACCTACCAGGACAGCTTTAAACCAAAGACAACAATAAATGGTAGGGAAAATATGGTAAATCAACCTAGCACATACCCCAGTGGGGATGGAAGGTGATAGGTACTGCCGCATGAGACAAAGGTTGGCAAACCCAGAAATTCCTACCAACACTTAAACAAATAAATATGCAATGTAGCACTGGTCTTAATAGCCTGCCAAACAACTGATGAGCTATGGAACAAAACGAATATAACTAAAGGATAGAGCATTATTCAGCTCTATAAATAAGAAGGGACACTGAGTTATACATGTTCTAAGAGAAAGAAATGTCAAAAACATGCTAGACAAGTCACTCAAACACATAGTATATTATCTCATTTTAGAATATCCAGGATAGAAATATAATTAGGGCTGGAAGTAGAGGCAAGACCAGGGGTAGGTACAGAATGATTTATAACAAAGGCTCTTTGGGGGTAATGAATATAATTCAAAATTATATTAGGTGGTTCTGTGTTCTTTAACTATGTATACTATAATTACTGTATATTTTAACAGTGAATTTCATAAAGCATATAAATTATCCAATAAGGTATAAAAGTCCATTTTGCTAGCCTGCCTCTTTCAATCTGAGGGGTGGCTGCTGTCTTTCCTGAAGAACTTTAACATCCCTCATAAGGCTGACCAACAAGTAAAAGATGACTTTAGTTCCTCTTACTTTTCAAAGACACTTATAGACCAAGTTGATGAGGCTTTTCCTCTTTAAACACTTGCAAACATTTCACTCCATTATGTGGGTTTTCCAAAGACAAATGCCATGTAATTGTTATCCTTAATTCTCAACAAAATGGTATTTTTGGTGTTTTCTTTCAAGATTCTCTCTTTGTCTTTGAATTTCTTGATCACTGGAAATTTGAAGTTGAATCCAGACATGATTTACTGAATAAAAGGAAGCAGGTAAACATTCCTTAGCTGAAACTTCCCATTTATCTGACAAAACAAAGGCTGTATTTACCATACTGTGAGCACCTGCAGGTCATGTCAGCTTCCACCAGGTCCCTTTTCTGTCCCTATCACTGTCTTTGGGTTCCCAAAGTCAGTTTCAGTTTCTATTGTATTTTTCTTTGTTGTGGGAACAGGATAGTGAACATTTCACACATCAGATCTGGAAACTGAATTCTGGCTCTCTTTTACTATTTTAATGTCTTTGCATAAGTTTTCTGGCACTGTATACTGTAGAGAATAGTTGGGAAAAATAAAAAAAGGCTTGGTGGTGGTGGCATATGCCTTTAATCCTACTACTTGGGAGGCAGAGGCAGGCGGATCGGATCTCTGTGAGTTCAAGGCCAACCTGGTCTACAAAACAAGTTCCAGGACAGGCTCCAAAGCTACACAAAGAAACTCTGTCTCAGGGGGGGAAAAAAAGGCAGAAGAAAATAGATGGAAAATATCCATTATAGTCCATGGTGATATGGGTTTGATAGTTCTAACAAATTTAAATCCTATCTATTTAGTTACTGAAAACAATATTTAAAATTCGTATTATGAAATATTTTCTAATTAACATTTCAATGCTAGCATTTGTTGTTTGGTTTTCTTAAACCCAACCTACATAAGGCCTTATAGAGTACTATTTCCAAATTTTAAACTAACTTCAAGTATATTTAAATGATGCCTCAAATCTTCCATCATGAACATCCTACATATATTAATTGATTCCTCAAAATTCACTGTCTCCTTCCAACTGAGGAGCCTTCTCTGCATCCTATAAAAGCCATCTCAAATTCAGTAAAATATTCCATAGAGCATATTATTTTCTGTTCACACAGCAAGGTCAGTAGTTAGCTAGAATCCTTATTTTACAATAATTAAACAGTTTTTAAAAAAAGCCAACAGATTATATAATATAGAACTTTGAAAATATAGAAAAATTCATCATTGGCATTTAAAGTCATATCACCTGAAAGTAAATTATGATTTTGACATTTACTTATATTATAAAATAAAAATATTAGTTTTTGTGCTCCTATCAATACTTACAGGTAAGAGTTATGTTTTTGGTCATTGGATTTTGTCCTTAAACATGCCACACTTTCAATTACATAGGAAACATTTTAAAGGTGGAAGATTAAACAATCTTTAGTTTTCAGTTTTACAGAGATATAATTTGCATTTATAATACAATTTAACAACTTTAAGTGAGCAATTCAATGAGATTTGGCAAATCTGTTCACTTCATAACCACCACAGAGCAATGATCATGTTCTGTCATCTTACAAAATCTCCTTGGTGCCCCTGTACAGTTAACAGCCTCTTCCAATTTTTAAAATACATGTATTCTAGGATTTCATATAGAACGAAATGCATTCTTTTGTACCTGGTATAAAGATTTGAAGATAGGAGTCTCTATAATATTAATATATCAACAGACCTGATGGGGAATGCTCTTCTGTATGTATGTATGTTTGTCTTATTGGTTGATAAATAAAACACTGATTGGCCAGGCCGGAAGTGAGGTAGCATGGTGGATACTGCCACTAGCTAACCATAGAGGTCTGGAGGTCTGTACAGACAGGCAGGAAGTGACATGGCTGGGAAGAATCAGAATATAAGCAGGGATAAACAGGAAATCTCTCTTCTCTGCAGAGATGTAGCAGGCAAAGGAGATGCAGGTCTGGCATTCCCAGTAAGCCAAGACCACGTAGAAATACTTAGATTGATAGGAATGAGTTAATAATTAAGACAGAGCTAGCCATTAAGAAACCATAGCCATTGGCCAATAGTTTCATAATTTATACAGCATCTGTGTGTTAATTGGGGCTGATGCGGCTGTGGGACCAGGCTGGCGGGAAAGAGCTTGTAACACAGTCCATCTCTTTTTAATGCTCAGAAGAATAATACTATGTAGACATACCATAATCTGTTTATTCTTTCACTTGATACACATTTTATGTTATGAACGCTATTAGCTATGAATTTTTGAATATATGCATACATATATGTGCATATGTGAATACACACACACACACACACACACACACACACACACACACACACACGAACTATGTTTCTCATATATAAATCTCTACAAAAAGAACTGCTAGGCATGGTGCCATGTTTGGTCTATTGCCAACCTGACTGATGATTTTATTAGTTACTTCTCTAATAAATTTGACAAAATCCCTACCAAGGGCAACAACAGAAGACGAGTTTGTTCTGGCTCACACTTTGAGGGCATAGCCCATTATGGAGGGAAGACCCGACAGCAAGAGCAAAAGGTAACTGTAGACAAGAAGCATCAAGAAAGACAAAAGCTAGAGTTCAGCTTTCTCTTTTTAATTTAATTCAAGATTCCAGCCTATGAAACTGTGTCTTTCCAGTTCAATTAGGCCAGTGGTTCTCAGCCTTCCTAATGCTGTGACCCTCTAATACAGTGCCTCATGTTGCTGTCATTTCCTCCCTCAGCCGTACAATTATTTCCAGTGCTACTTTATAACTGAAATTTGGCTACTGTCATGAATCATAATGTAAATAAATTTGGAGATAGAGGTTTGTCAAAAGGGTCGAGACCCAAAGGTTGAAAAACACTGTTTATTGGCCCAATGCAGACACTCCTTTACAGATCTTTATTTCTATGTTCCCACAGTCTTCAACAGTTCCAACAGTACTCAAAAGTCTTGTTCAAGCCTCAGGTAGTTCCTTAACTATGAGCCCTGGACAACTAGAAACCAAATTACATACACTCAATGGAACAGTTCCATTCTGAATATCAGACCAAAGCAAGATAATAAACCCAGCAAGGAAAACACCAAAACCTGTAGCTCCACTTGAGGCTTCTGGGGATCATGTGGACTCAACTGGTTGGGCAGTCAGCCCTCTCCACTTTTGCTACCTGCTGTGCACGTAGACCGGAACCTGTTCCACTCCATTTCCTGTAGCTCCCTTCAGTGGGCGTCCCTTGGTCCATCAGGAAAAACCTAGGGTCTCCACTGAAACTCAGATGTCCCTGTCACAACTGCATGCAGTGGCCTCAGTGTCACTTCTTACTGGGACTCCAAGCCTCCCACATACTGCCTGACTTCAGCAGATCTCTGGAACCACTACGTAAGACTGCACAGCCTCCTCAGTCTCAATGCCTGCAAAACCAGTATCACACACACAAAAGTGCTAAATCCTGTTGCCAACTCAGGATGGAGCTCAGGTACAGCCTGTGAGGTGATGATCCTGGGAAGCAAGTTCTTAAGACAGTTGTTTTTGAGCAAGAAGCCCCTTAAGCAATATTCTGTTTAGGTTTTGTTTGCAAATAACTTTGTATTTTCACAGGATGGAGCCTTCGGTACTCTTGGGATACTATTCCTACTGAAGCAGCGTGAAGGGTTTCTTCAATGGGACCTGCCTTTTCTGTAGTTTTATACTTGCTCATACTCTTTTCCTCACAAATATTTTTCATATCCCTCTGTTCTACTTTTTACTCGTGGTCACTGTAACCTGGAGGAGAGCTGAAGGCAGGAAACAACACAGTCTGAATACAGTATTGCCTTGAAACGGCCTCTGCTAAATAAATTAGCCCATTCCTTTTAAAACTGTCTAACTTATGTTCTCAGGAAAGGCCGAATAAAGTCAGGTAGTTCTTGTCAGAATACAACATGAACAGCCTCTAGCCCCGTCCCCCTCCGCAAGCTCATGAGCCAGGGCTCCGTCCGCTGTCTCCGCAGCTCAGGTCTCTACATCCTGGCCTTCCAAACTTCCATCACAATGACCCATAAAGTTCTGCTTACAGCATTCTGGGCTTTTTCTACTCCAAAAGTCTAAATTCTTACACATTTTCCCCACACAAACTAGATCCACACGAACTTCATAGGATTATCACAGCAACCACCTTATTCCTGGCATCACTATCTATAGTAATTACTTCTCTTGTTGCTGTCACAAAACCAACTTAAGGAAATAAAGGATTATTTTGGCTCACGGTTTGAAATTACAGTTTATCATGGCAGGGAAGGCATGGTGGCAGCTAGTCACGCTGAGTCTGAAGTTAAGTAACACAAGCTAATAAGACTGGTACTTGAGTTTTTTCAGTCCACCAGCCCAGCTCCTGGAATGCTGCCACCCTCATTTAAGAGGATCCAAACACCTCAATTAGTCATATGGGGAAAGGACCTCACAGACAGGCCTAAAGACTTGTTTCCATGGTAATTCTAGTCCCATATCTTGACAAGATAAAGCATCACAATTGGTGCTGGAATCCCTGAGGAGACATACCTCTAGAAGTGTCTGTTTTCAGGAGAGGATTAACCGAGGGGAAGATCCATCCTCAGCAATCAGATATAAAGAGGTCCAGATGTAAACCAGCCTCCCCTGATTCTTTCTGAACGAGTTTATCTATGGATGCTGTTCCTATTGCTCATTCTTGACGTTTTGTTCTAGCTCGTCAGTCTTCTGACATAGACTCAATAGCAATTTTCCAGGGAACTTCCAGGCTCTCAGCACTGGATGGACTGAGACAGCTGAGCTTTTTAGACTAACTCCAGGCTTCTCTACCACTCCAACAAGCAGAAGACCACTATTAAGACTAACATGTAAGAAAACCTAACAAGCTCCATCTCTTCTTCCTCCCCACTCCCTTCATCCCTCCTTTTTGTTGCTCTAGAGCAACTGCTTAATACATTTTTTTCAATTTTAAAGAAACTGACAGTTTCCAAAGTTGGTGTATATGTTAGCATTTCTATCAGTAATGCAGTATTTCAAAAGTGTTGCATCACAAAAGTCTTGGGATTACAGTTTTTCTTTTTTTAAAGACAGAATTATGACAGGTTCCTAAGACATTAGTTAGCTATCTATCATATTTCTATTTTTAATTATTAATTATGGAAGCCTATTAAAATGATACTGAATAAAAAAGATAAACTCTTTTAGGAGGTATACAAGAGAAACATTGATACAACGTATTGATTTTTAATTTGTTTCTTCCCCTAAAGTCACTTTATTTAAAAGAGCAAGACCTTCGAATAACCCTGAATACATTAAGCTCAGGGATATGATCAAAGTGATTTTTATAATCCTTAATTTATCCCCTTAAAAAGAAACGTATGGTGCTTTCTCTGTTTCCTTGCTTTGAGATATAGAAATCATAAATCATAGTGGTGACCCAGTTTGGACAATGAGAGCAAGGACAACAAACAAAGACCGGCAGAAGGATAAGACACAGGAGGCATGCGTATGAAGCCTTTGTGGGACCAACGTGCTTTGCTCGTACTAATTTAAACCACCACACTACTGGGTTGTTGGTTGAGCAGCCATGCATCTTTCAGCCAGTAAACTGGCATTTCAGCAGCTGCATTTACATAAAATCAGCAAGTGGATCTATTAATGTTAGCCTCAAAATGAGTATTCTTATGATAATATGAATATTCTATAACAAGAAAAATTAATAATACTTTTAGGAAGCCATCTTGAAATACATCATCTTGGTGTCTTATGATTCATTTCCAGTAAGCAAAATAAATTATAAACTTAACCACACAAGTAAGCTGACAAGATTAAAATAGTTTAAATGTTATTTCATATGAATTACTATATCTAGTAATATTGTGATAAAAGCAAAAATATTTGTAGAAATTCTTACCACGGAAAGGTATTCATCCGTATCTTGTTCTTGTAAATCAGAATTCCTCCTGACATCACTCCAATCATGATTTCATTGTTACTTTGATCCTTCAAAATAAACAAACAGATGACAATCTAAAATAATTGAAACAGGATTAAATTTAAAAAAAAAAACACACACATCTCAAAGACAACACAAAACTGAACTATAGTTTATTACAAACCCAAATAGTTTGTTGTTGCCCCATAAAAGGCAAATTTCAAAAGAAGCTTAATTGTGGCAGTACTAAAATGCACTAATCTAGAAGCTGGAGAGATGGCTTGGCAGTTAAGCACTTGCTGCACAAACATGGGGACCAGAGTTTGACCCTTAGAAACCCATGTGGGCTTGGCAGCCCATCTATAATCCCAGCCTTGGAGGACGGACAAAGGCGATTCCCTGAGTGAGCTGTCCAGCAAGACTAGCCATATCAGCAAACTCCGAGTTTAATTCTGCCTAAACGAATAAGAAGAACAGCAATCAAGGATGATTCTTGACATCAACCTTGGGTCTCTATATACACATGTACACATGTCCAGCTACATCCACACATATGTAAGGATATGGATACCACACAAAAAGAAAAAAATCATTGTCTTACAATACAAATAATCTGATGATTTTTTTCATGATCGGGACTCTTTGGTCAAGGGTAATCTATAATATATTATAGGGATTTATCTCAAGTTCCAATAAAAAAAACAAAATAGACAATCTGTGAGGCGTTTCAAATATCACAAAGAAGAAAATGTGAATTGTGCTTTGGGGAATTATGTGCCCTGGTTCTGGACCTGAATGGTAGCTGTGTTGCTTAACCCACCAGCTTTCTGTCCTTGTCACTGTCTGGGTGAGCTCTCCAGTGCTACCCTGCTAGCTCACTCAATGTAGCAGACATTTCCCCTGCTCTCAATCCCTCAGGTCCAGCTCACCCACACTCACACCACCAGGGCCCAGTCTCTAGATTTTTGCACTTGGTGAGGGGCAGAGCCAGCTCTTCCATTCCCACACCCCCACGGCTGGCTCCGCAGCCTGGTGAAGTGGTAGGAGGATGAGAGGACCTGTGTCATTTTACCTTGAAGTTGCCGCTGACTGACCGGAGTGCTGCACACATCTTTAATCCCAGCACTTGGGAGGCAGAGGCAGGCCAATCTCTGAGTATGAATGACAGAGAAACTCTATCTCAACCTCACCCCTACCCTCCCAAAAAGCCTGCCATTGACTTAATTTTTCTACACTTCCCTATTCTAT
This sequence comes from Cricetiscus sungorus, assembly GCA_030556225.1. Classification (NCBI taxonomy): domain Eukaryota; kingdom Metazoa; phylum Chordata; class Mammalia; order Rodentia; family Cricetidae; genus Cricetiscus; species Cricetiscus sungorus. The sequence goes on along the minus strand of JANBXA010000367.1, from coordinate 19,073,511 downwards.
CATTCATACACAACCTTCTAACAATTGCATTTGTATTTTTTCAAATGTGTCATGTTCGCTTTTGATTCCAAGCTTGGATTCGTGCTGATTGCTCTACAGCAACAAGGAAAAAAATCGCTCTCTAGGCATACCCCTTCTCCCGGCATAAGTGAACATACCACTAGAGCCACCCCTGGGCTAGTTCACATGTGTCACCACACAATCCCACAGCACCCTGCACTTTCCCCCTCAGTCTCATGGATGTAGCTGTTAATACAAGACCCATGGATTGGTTGGCTTTTCTTCCCTGCCCACTCAACTATCCTGAGGGCAGGAATAATTATGTTTTATTCACTAAATAATGCTAAGAGTGAACGTTGTGGAAAGCATAGAATACCCCACCACAATGATGGCTTAAAAATATTTGAATCTTGGAACTTGAGATAAATACCTTTGCTCCATTTGAAAGCAGAGAACAAACATTTTCCCTTGCTTGTTATTTCAAAAGGACTTTGCTGATGGTACCTAATTAAAACTTAAGTTTTCTTTCTAGAGTTCTCTTTTTGGAAAATTCCCTTTATGCTTACTGAATGATGGATCTTTTGAGGTCTTCATATCCAAGAAATAATGCCTTTCCTAGCCTTTAAAGCATCTTTTTTTTTTTTTTTTTTTTTTTTTTTTTTAAGAGCGATATCATATGACCATGTAGGTAGGCTGGCCTGGGATGAGTGTCTGCCCTCAGTTCCCAAATGCTCAAATGATAAGCCACTATGTGGGACAGTTTTTGTTTTATTTGGTTTTGACAAAACATGTCATTAAATAGCTAATCACTTAAAGTTTAAATCTCTTTAACTTGGCATTCTACATTTGCATTATTTTTAAAGTTTAATAGTCTTTGCATTTAATTGCCAAAAATCTTGGCAGATACAAAAACCACTTAGAGCGTTCTTGTTCCCTCTCTTTTACTCTCTTGCTCTTATCCATTTCTCTCTCTCATGTCCCACTCAAAGCCTCTCGTTCTCGCCCAATAAATCTCTTGCATGAGGAAAAAAAAAATCACTTCTAAAACAGCAAAGGAGTAAAACTCCCTTTTCTGGCCATTTTAAAGCATAAGCTAATCAAAAAATATAGTTCCATCAGTTGTAAACTTTCCTGTAATAAAAAGCAAAATCTAGCTCTAACAAAAATAATAAGCCCCAATCAGGAAGCAGAGTGAAGCCAGGTGGGGGTGGTGCACGCCTTTAATCCCAGCAATCAAGAGGCAGAGGCAGACAGATCTCTGTGAGTTTGAGGCCAGCCTGGTCTACAGTTAGTTCTAGGACAGCTAGGACTTCATATGGAGAAACCCTGTCTCAAAACCCCAACCACCTGCCCAAAAGAAGCAGAGTAAAAGGACTTTAAAAACAAAAAAATCAAAAAGTTCAAGAGACACTTAAGGAATTACAAGGTATCAAGCATTTGAGGAAACCAAGCCATGGGGTCGTTTTAAAGCAAGACAGATACAGGATCTGTGAAACACAGAAAGTAGAGCTCATCGCCCAAACCTGATGGGGGAGACCCCAAAGCACAGGGAAGGACAGAACTGAGTGCTTCCACTGAGGACTCCGCACCTGCATGTGTCTGTGTATTGAGGCAAGTTCAAAACAATTCATCTAAGAAAAACCATGGCTCTTACTCCCCTTCTGGGCTAACACTAGCCTAACTATGCTCAAGGATGTGTCTAAGGGAATTAAAACTCTACTGCTGACTCAATTAATGACTATATTTCTATTGAAAATAGTTGTACTTTAGGTACTTCAAAGGAATTTAAATCTTGATGACTCACAAAAAGGAATATAGTTACATATGATGGACAGCCACTCACAAATATAGGGAAGGGTAACAGTGTCTGAAAGGAAAGTGATTCACACACACACAAGTACACAGTGGTGGCATTGCCCAGTGTAAGCATGGGAACATGCATGAATAGGCTCCAGCTTGTGGGCCACACATGCTGATGGCCACTGCAATTGCTGTCCTTCCAGGGCAGCAGACATTTCTTGCTCACCCCCTGCCCCGCCCCCATACTAGCCACTGCTGGGCAGACTATTGCCTTCAACTGGCTGAACTAACTAAGTCCCTGCTAACAAAGGCCCGCCTGCAAAACCTTGAAATACAGAGAACACTAATGGTCACAATAGGGCTGGGTATCTTTCTCAGCAGCTACTGAAGCCATTTCTTAATTTCACTGGATTATATTCTTCAATATTTAAATTGCTTATTTCTTAAAGAGACACAAACACAGCATATTGATATTCTTCATTTGGGGCTTTACAAATAAAAATCAACCATACGACAACTCAATGTTGGAAACATTAAGGACAAGAATGAAAGGTTCAGTGACATGACAGCATCTTGAATGATCACGATTATCAAAGATTTATACAAATGTACTTTCAGAAAGCAACCTTTTGTTCATAAAACAAATATTCTAAACTACTGTCTCCTACAGTTTTGTTTGTTTCTGGGTTTCTTTTTCTTTTTTATTTTTTTGAGACAGGGTCTCTCTGTATTGCTTTGGAGCCTGTCCTGGAACTCGTTCTTTACACAAGGCTGGGCTTGAACTCAGAGATCCACCTGCCTCTGCCTCCCGAGCACTAGGATTAAAGGCTGCACCACCAATGTCTGGCATAGTCTACACTGTTAGTGCAACATAAACAACTACTGGAAAGAAAACAAGAACAATTTATTTCCACCTACTTCATACTGATGTTATTGTGAAAATGTTTATACTGAGAGGAAATTTTTAGTGTAACTATGTCAACAGCAGCCACAAATTATCTGTTACCTAGTTCTCTCAAGGAATTAAAATTTTGATGAGTTGGGTTTGTATGGCTAAGTATAAGAGTACTTGCTGAACTCATATGAGACCCTGGTTCAATCACCCCAGCCTTGTGCACTCATAGAAAGGTTTTTAATCTTTGATACTAGGGAATAAAGCCTAACTCAACATCTAAGTAATTTTTCATTACTTACCCTTGCATAGTGGAATTCAACTCCATAGAGTTCTAAGGTACGTGCTGTGTTTAGGTAATTAAATTCTGCTTCTGCAGGAGATAAGCCACTGTAAAGAAAATATCAGGTCAAAAACTAGATCCATAGTAAAAATTGCCAATTACAAAAAGATTATATGAAGAAATGAAGAGTCTAACTAACCACTAAGCAGAATTACTCCTTTTAGTTTTATATGGTAACATCTAACTTAGTCCAAGGGCATACTTTTTCCAGATTACTTTCTTATTTTCCAACACTGTAAGAATACAGTAAGTCCTGGGGCTCATGAGGTCACAGTCCTTAAAGAGAAACTATCACCACCCTTTTACTAGACCAGTATAATTCCTCGTTACATCCTTAAACTTTCCCTGGTACCCACAGTTAAGTATAACTCTCATTTCTTCATCGAAGAAGCTTCTCTTTACAGTAAATGGAACCAATTATAAAAAACCCCTAACAGGTCACAATGCAGAAAAACAAGGGGTCGTGGATGGCCTTGCCCCACTAGATACATCTACAATACAATTCCTGAACCCAAGGCTCAGAGAACACTAAGAAAAAGGGGGCAAAGTCTTTAAGAGACATCAAACCAGGAAGGCTGCTGTGAGGTTCTGTCTTTCAGAAACGATACAAAAGCTTCACCCATGAGGCCTCAAGAATATAGCTGCTTAATCAAGACCTAATGATGGTGGTACCCACAGACATGCTAACAGGGAAAGGGAAATCTCATGACATCCCAACCACAGACAAATGCCTGCTGAGAGAGTTGAAATTAGTCTTTTCCAGGAATGAACCCTCTAATTGCCTACTCAATACCAAATGATCCATCAGCAAGCTGTACTCATATATTTGTGCGTATGTAAGTATATATATTGTATTATATTTATATACTAAATATAGAACCATAACAAAGAAAAAAGGTATCGATTTGAGAGGGAGTCAGTGGAGCACTGGAGGGCTTAGAGGGAGAAAAGGGAAGGAGGAGAATGATAAAATATTTAATTAAAACTATTTTTAAAACACAGGGGCAATTAGGAAGAAACAATAGGGAAGTATTACAGATCAAAAGAGAAAAAAAAATACAGCAAGTTTTAAAACCTCTAACGTATCCTACAGCTCTTAACAAAGCCACTCAACTTCCAGACAACTCTCAAACACTTCTCACAACACAGTTTATACACCATAACCACATGTAAAACCTACAGGGCACTTCAACACTCGACACTGTCATAGCATACACAAACACAACTATCAAGAGGATTTTAGAGCAACCTTGAAGACTTAACATGTTTTCAGATTCTCTGTGTAAACCTTACAACTACTTGTTTATTTTTACTATATATTTCAAAATATATCATATGCAGTCTAACCCTGACTGATGGGGAGCAATGAGTCTGTCATCTGAGTTGCTTAGAAACACAATGCAGCAGGGAGGCTGAGGTCCAAGCTTCATATCTAATAAATATTTCCAGCGATTGATTGTTAAAACAAAAAATTCAGAGCCACAAAAGATTAGACTAAAATAAATTCGAAGTTGAAATACTACTGGGAATGAAACAAGTCAACCGTCTTTAAAAGAATATTAAGAGTTGCATTGGGTTGTTACTTTCCTCCTCCTCGCTTGTTATCAAAGAAAATCAGTATCCTTTAAAACCTAAAAAACTTTCAAAGTCTGTGAAGAATTATGCCAGGATTCTGATGGGGATTGCATTGAATCTATAGATTGCTTTTGACAAGATTGCCATTTTTACTATGTTGATCCTACCTGTCCAAAAGTATGGGAGATCTTTCCATTTTCTGGTAATTTCTTTCTTTAAAGACCCTAAGTTCTTACTATATAGGCCTTTCACTTGTTTGGTAAGCATTATCCCCAAGATATCTTATGTTGTTTGTGGCTATTGTAAAGGGTGATGTTTCTCTGATTTTATTCTCAGCCCCTTTATTGTCCGTTATTATTAGCACTACTTATTATTTTTTTTTTTTTTTAGTTAATCTTGTATTCTGACACTTTGCTGAAGGTGTTTATCAGCTGTAGGAGTTCCTTGGTAGAGTTTTTTTGGGTCACTTATGTAAACTATCATATCCTCTGCAAATAGTGAAAGTTTGACTTCTTCCTTCCCAAGTTGTATCTCCTTTATCTCCTTTTGTTGTCTTATTGCTCTAGCTAGAACTTCAAGTACAATATTGAAGAGATATGGAGAGTGGGCAGCCTTGTCTTGTTCCTGATTTTATGGGAATCACATTGGGTTTCTCTCCATTTAGTTTGATGTTGGCTGTTGGTTTGCTGTATATTGCTTTTATTATGTTTAAGTATGTAACTGTTATCCCTCATCTCTCCAAGACCTTTATCATGAAAGCGTGTTGGATTTTTCAGCATCTAGTGAGATGATCATATGATTTTTCTTTTTCAGTTTGTTTATATGATGGATCACACTGATGAAATTTTGTATGCCGAACCATCCCTTCATTGACAGAATGAAGCCTACGTGGCCATGATGGATGATTTCTCTGATGTGTTCTTGGATTTGATTTGCCAGTATTTTACTGAGTATTTTTTCATCAATGGTCATGAGGGATGTTGGTCTGTAGTTCTCTTTCTTAGTTGTGTCTTTGTGTGGCTTGGGTTCCAGGGTAATTGTAGCCTCATAAAAAAAAGAGTCTGGCAATGACGCTTCCACTTTTACAGTATAGAATACTTTGAGAAGTATTGGTATTAGCTGTTCTTTGAATTTCTGGTAAAACAATTCTTCACAGAACTTGAAAGAATAATCCTCAACTTTTTATGGAAAGGAAAAAAAAAAAAAAAAAAAAGGCCCAGAATAGCCAAAACAACCCTGTACAATAAAGGAACTTCTGAGGGCATCACCATCCCTGACTTCAAACTCTATTATAGCACTATAGTCCTGAAAACAGCCTGGTATTAGCACAAAAATAGACAGACCAAGAAAAACGAAATGAAAACCCTGATATTAACCCACACACCTACAAACACCTGATTTTTTGACAAAGAAGCTAAATTTATACAATGGAAAAAAGAAAGCATCTTCAACAAACAGTGCTGGCATAACTGGATACTGGATACTGGTGTGCAGAAGACTGCACACAGATCCATATCTATCACCATGTACAAACTTAAGTCCAAACGGATCAAAGACCTCAACATAAACCCAGCCACACTGACGCTCTTAGAAGAGAAAGTGGGAGGTACCTTTGAAGGAATTGGTACACGAGACCGCTTCTTGAACATAACACCAGTAGCACAGGCACTGAGATCAACAATTAATAAATGGGACCTCCTGAAACTAAGAAGCTTCTGTAAGGCAAAGGACACAGTTGATAAAACAAAACAGCAGCCCACAGAACGGGAAAAGATCTTCACCAACCCCACATCTGACGTAGGGCTGATTTCCAAAATATACAAAGAACTCAAGAACCTAGTTACCAAAATACCAAATAATCCAATTAAAAAGTGGGATAAAGAACTAAATAGAGAATTCTCAATGGAGGAATCTAAAATGGCTGAAAGACACTTAAGAAAATGTTCAACATCCTTAGCCATCAGGAAAATGCAAATCAAAACAACTCTGAGATACCATCTTAGTCCTGTCAGAATGGCTAAAATCAGAAACACCAAAGACAGTTTATGCTGGAGAGGATGTGGAGAAAGGGGCACATTCCTCCACGGCTGATGGGAGGAATGTGCAAACTTGTACAGCTACTTTAGAAATCAGTATGGTGGTTCCTCAGAAAAACGGGAATCAGTCTACCACAAGATCCAGCAATTCCACTCTTAGGCATATACCCAAAAGATGCAAATTCAGACAACAAGAACACCTATTCATGTTTATAGCAGCATTATTTGCAATAGCCTGGAAAAAACCTAGAAGCCCCTCAACTGAAGAATGGATGGAGAAAATGTGGTACATTTACACAATGGAGTACTACTCAGCAGAAAAACACAATGGAATCCTGAAATTCACAGGGAAATGGATGGAACTAGAAGAAACCATACTGAGTGAGGTAACCCAGTCACAAAAAGACAAACATGGTATGTACTCACTCATATATGGGTTTTAGACATAGAGCAAAGGATTACCAGCTTACAATTCATGCCTCCAGAAAAGCAAGGAGGACCCCAAGAAAGACATACATGGCCCCCTGGAGAAAAGGAAAGGGACAAGATCTCTGGAGCAAATTGGGAGTATGGAGGGAGGGAAGAGGAAGTTAGAAGAAAGAAAAGGGGAGAAGAGAAGGGGAGAGGAGAACATAAGGGAACAGGGCAATTGAGACAGGGAAAGAATAAAGGAGAACTAGAAAAGAGATACCATAATAGAGGGAGCCATTATAGATTTAAGGAGAAATCTGGCACTAGGGAAATGCCCAGAGATCTACAAGGATGGCCCCAACTAACAATCTAAGCAAGAGTGGAGGGGCTACCTTAAACATCTTCCCTGATAATGAGGTTGATGACTACCTTACATGCCATCCTAGAGCCTTCATCCAGTAGCTGATGGAAGCAGAAGCAGACACCCACAGCTAAACACTGAGCCTAACTCCTGGAATCCATTTGCAGAGAAGGAGGAGTTATGACCATAGGGGTTAAGACCAGGCTGGAGAAACCCACAGAATCAGCTGACCTAAACAAGGGGGAGCTCATGCACCCCAGTCTGGTAGCTGGAAACCAGCATAGGACTGACCCAGACCCCCTTAATGTGGGTCTCAGTTAAAAGGCCTGGCCAATCTATGGAGCCTCTGGTAGTGGATCAGTATTTATCCCTAGTATACGAATGGACTTTGGGAGCCCATCCCACATAGAGGGATACTCTCTCAGCCTAGACACATGGAGAAGGGTCTGGGCCTTGCCCAAAATGATATGACAGACTTTGAAGACTCCCCATGGAAGGCCTCACCCTCCCTGGGGAGAAGAAAGGGGATGGACTGGGGTTTGGTGGGGGTGATAGAGGAGGATAGAAGGGTGAGGGAACTGGGATTGACATGTAAAACAACCTTGTTTCAAATTTAAATAAAAAAAGAAAAACTTAAAAAATTACCAAGTCAATTAATTGTTCTGCATACTATAAATACATTGCTCTAAAATTTTCTTTTTTTAATTAAAGTTTTATTTTGTTTTTAATTACAAATATGTGACATGTGTACTTATAGGTGGCTGTGTGCATGTGAGTTAACATGCAGTTGTGAGTCACATGATCTGAGTGCTGGGAACTAAACTTGGGTCCTTTGTAAGAGCAACAAGCACTCTTTGCCATTGAGCCATCTCTCCAGCCACCTAAAATTCTTTCTTAAACAACAGACAATGTTACATAAAAGCGAATAAACTGTTAAAATATAATTTATGGCTGTTAAAGAAACAAAAGCAATGCTCATATATTTTGTGAAATAAGCAACGAAATGTTTTCAGTATAAATCATCTATACCATATTTCTTTATAATATATAATAGAAATTTCTATATTAAATAAATATAATAATAAAATTAAGAATGAAGTAAAACATTTCTCTTTCTAGAAAGTTTGCCAATAAACTTAAATTTCTATAGTAAATAAATACAATAATAAAATTAAGAATGATGTGAAACATTTCTCTTTGTAGAAAGTTTGCCAATAAAGCTTATCAAAGAAGCAGAAAATTAAATGCTTACATGTGTTGTTGATGTAGCTTCACAATTTCTTTTTCAAAATCTTGAGGTTGATTAGGAATGAAAGAATAATCTGAGAGGTAGCCTGGCAAGTTTTCTGACTGATTGTAGTCTCCAAGTTCAGCTAATAAGAAAAGAAAATATCATGTTTAATAAAAATTTTAATTATACTCAAATCAACAATGTGGTTAATTTGTATAATTTATGCTCCTAATGTAACCACATTAAACAAGTTGCAATAAATCACGTATTCTTTTGGGTCTCAATATCATAAAAAATTTCAAGAATCAAAGTAATTGCTAGCCAACCATTCTGCTGCATTTACCCAGTAGCTCCTACTTTCTACACATCTGAAGAACTCCTGTCCTAATGGCAATGCATTACCAATACAGACTACAAAAGTCAAGTGTGCTACTTGACTTACAAGTAAGCTGGTACTTACCCTGAACAGCAAATGAAGCTAAAAGGGCAGCAGTGTTATAAGGACAGGGCAATCTAGTAAGACAAAAGAGAAAATACACAACCAAGGGTAAATATGATTTTAAATGTACTGTAGGCTACATTATACTACTGATACTGGAAGTTTCTCTATGCATTCATTTTAACCGCCATTAAATTAATTAAGCTGGGCTTTGTGGCATATATCTACGATCCCAACACTCGTGAGTTAGAGATGACTGCCAGTTTGAGGCCAACCTAGGCTATGTTATAAGACAATGTGTGAAACAATAAAAAAAGAATCCCCTAAAAAGTCTGATAAAAGAAACAAATACTATATATAACCATTTTTTAAATTGTTACAGCAATCGTGAGTTACTTAATACAGAACTTAAAAGTATTTTTATACTATTAAAAAAAAATCTTAAAAATAGCTCACCTTCCAGTAAGAATGTCTTGCTTAATTTGCAAAAAATATTGATACCTTAAAAAAAGAAGATATTTACTAGATTCATCAACTTGAGTACTTATATACTCTATGCTTACGTTAATAAAATTATCTGTTTAAATATTTCCTTTTGTAATTACACATTAGCACATATAAACTCAGTATATGTACACATTATACTGAGTAATGTACACATTACTTAATTCAAGACAGTACAATTTTATCAGATCTACTTGGTTTCATAATCAAAAGTTAAGACGGGGCGGATGGCATTGTCAGTGGCAGAGCACATGCTTACCATGTATAAGGACTAATGTTACTAAAAAGAAAGAGAACTTAATGATCCTTGGTACAAAATCTGTTTTATAGTTGTGATTTAACGGTAACATAAACCCTTGATGTAATTGTAAAAGTCCAAGTAATGATTAAAATTATCAAAGATCATTTACATACACATGCAATTATTAGAGTAAAAACCAGAATTCAAGTTCTAAAGCAGCCTATTATTTGAGACAAATTACTGAAATTTGGGCAGGCCTTAATTCCTACATTTGTAAAGGGAAATAAGATCACTTGCCAGGAGTGCATGTATTAGGAGTTTAAAAACTTCAATTCTAATGATGCTGGTACTTGCCAATATTAAGTACATTTAACATGATGGAAGACTTTGATGCCACTGATTTTCTTCCCACTAACTCAGAATGTTATCTCAAAGCAGGGAATACAGCAAACTTCCCTTTTTTTTTTTTTTTTTTTTAATGAAATTGATACTACTCCTGAAGCATGAATAGCTGTAGCTAAGGGGATACCTGATACTAATCAAGACCATCACACTAACGTATTTCTCTCTTTTTTCTGAAAATAGATTTTTTCATACATTATATTCTGATTATAGTTTCCCATCCCTGAAACTCTCCCAGATCCTCTTCCCCAAAAAAGACATCTAAATAATAACAACAATAATAAATATAACATAAAATAAACATATAAACCAGAACAGGACAAAACAAACACACAGACAAAAGAAAAATGCTGGAAAGAAAGTACAAGAAACATGCAGACAAAAACACATTTGCACACACAGAAAACGTATACAAAAGAACTGGAAACCATTGTCCGTATGTATATATACCAGTGTGTGGGTATGTGCACATGAGTTCGTGTGCCCACAGAAGCCAGAAGAGTGCCCTAGATCCCCTGAAGAGGAGTTGCAGGCAGTTATGAGGCACCTGACACGGTGCTGAGAACCAAGGTGGGGTACTCTGCAAGAACAGTGCGTGCTCAAACACGCAGTTACCCTCCTCAGCCCCACACTAAGTATTTCTTAGCCCTGGCTTCCTTGCTATAATACTAAATTACCTGAGGAACTATACATGTCTTTAAAGATTCAGGTGCCATTTGAGTCACATTGTATCAGAATATCTAGGGATATAGACAATTGCCACAGTTTAAGGCTCTCCCAAATGATTATAAATTACTAATCAAGGTAGAGAATCACTTTTGTATAGTTATAATGATTAAATAAAATGCTGTCATGTACAACAATTTACCAATAGCAATACTTCTATGTTATGGGATTTCCCACCCAGTTCTGCAGCCGCCTTGCCCCAACTGAACACTCAGACTTACATTAATTATAATACTGCTGGCCTATGACGAGGGCTTCTTACTGGCTAGCTCTGTCTTAATTATTAACCCATTTCTATCAAACTATGTATTGCCACGAGGCTGTGGCTTACCAGGTAATGCTAAGCACGGTGCTATTCCTTCAGCAGCATCATAACTCGGTGGGCTCCTGCCTACCTTTCCCAGAAATTTCCTCATCTCCTAAACATGCCTATCTTCCTGCCTCATTGGCCAAATAGTGTTTTACTCATCAACCATAAGGCATAAAGAGCTTTGAAATTAAACATTATTTCTAATGAAAACAGATAATCTCCTACACTGAAAGCTTGAGCACAAGTTATTTCTCAACTGCTTACACAATTTTACTCGCCAAGTTCTGACTCAATTATCAATGAAACACAGCCTCATTGTTTCCATTACATGCTATTAACACACATTTAGGTTCTAAGAGGAAAGTCAGTTTTCCATGTGGACTAAATATTGAACCCTGCTATTGTTTGAATGTGAAATATTCCCATAGCCTCAGGAATTTTAACACTTGGTACCCAGCTGGCAGTGCTGCTGTAGAAAGCTGTGGAGCCTTAAAGAAGTAGAGCCTTGCCAGAGGAAGTGAGTCACAGGACGCAGGCCTTGAGGTTTGATAACCCAGCCTACTTCCTGTTCTCGCCCTGCTTTCTTCATGCAGTTGCTGCCATGCCCACCCTGTCATGATGGGCTGTAATTAATCCTAAACTGCAAGTCAAAAAGAGCCCTTTTCCCTTAAGTTGCTTCTTGCCAAGTATTTAATCAAAGAATCAAGAGAAATAACTAATACAATATAATCGACAGTATTTTAATTGTTTATATTACCATCACAAACATTAAAAATGCTAGAAATCTAATTTAAAATTATTGATGTTTTAATTGTTTCTTATATATTAAAGTCTGATTACCTAAAACCTTCACCTTAGAATATTTATACTGTTTTATAATTAAAATTGTTCATTAAGTCTGACTAATTTTCTTGGACTTTAGTATCCAGAGAATTATTTATAATGGTAAAAGTTTATTTTAAATATTTAACATCAACAACAAATTTGCTAGATTTAATATGGTTTTAAAGGGAGAAAAAGCAACAACAAAAACTAAGAGCTACAATGCTAAATTAAAGAACTTTGTTTTTCAAGAAAAACTAGCTTGGATTCTATTACTATTGCGATATTCCAACTATCTAATGTAGCACCTGTATTCCAGTGTCTTCTCATTATCACAAAAGCAACATCAGCAAACAGAAAAGACTCCCACGAACTATGACTTTTTTTAAAGCTTGGCTTAGTATTGAAAACTCCACAGAAATCCGAGGAATGGCACTGTGGACAAATTCAACAGCTGTATTCTCCTGCGGCTCCATTCTAGCATGTCACTAAAGTAACTGTGATGTCACTCACCTACATTCTTATAATGACAAGTGTAAACAAAATACAGTATTCAAGCTGCTCTCACTTAAATCATTAATTCTGCATTTCAGCAAATGCACAAGATTGATTATCTGTCACTCAGCTTCCCATAACAATGACTGTCATTACTTCTCTTACTTCTACCCTAAACATTTTACCTAATTCTCAAGTACACGGCTGAAAGGCCCCTACAGATCATTCTTGAGTACTTCCTCAAGTAAGACACGTGCTGAGAGTAGGCAGTCAGGTGGGCACACAGAGGCCCAACGTGCTTTATCCCTGCACCATCCCTTCTAAAGTCTCTCTGGTCTCTCTCCCCATATATATTATGGAATTTTATGTTCTCCATAAAAAAGAAAGAAAAAACCTAGAATATGCTAATGCATGAAAACATATACACCAAACACTCTTATACATCAGATATATTCCAATGCCATCTCATTTCCTCATTTAATTTCAGCTGTTTGTAGCTGGATGAGGTGGCTCTGGGTGTCCAATTCCTGAAAGCTCCCCAAGTCACCAGAACAGTTACCTTGGGACTATTTATAACCTTTTCGGTATGCTAAATTAGAAGTTCAAGTTTTCAGCATGGTAATTTATTTTTGCCTAGTTAATTTCATTTTTTCCTATTAGATCTTTGCCAATGTTTTCAACAGAAACAGTTCCAAAAACCCACCTTGTATACTCTTCTTGTAACTTGTTGGGGTCACTTACAAAGAATTTGACTCTAAAGTTCAAACTGTAAGGAGATCCTCCTAAAGTTGACAAAAACAGCTCTAATTAATCAGATTATATTAGGCCATCATCTTTATAAAGCATATTCGCAAAACACCAAGTAAATGGTATGCTTACTCTTTAGCTGCTTCCTTATTGGTTTGTTTGGATCCAGCCACCTCTGAAAAACAAAGAAGAGAGATTTCTCTTTTCCCTGAGAAACTAGCATATCAGTTATTGTACATCTGTTCCACTTGAAGACTGCATTTTGGAAAAGAGTTAGGTTAAAAAAAAAAATTAAATTAGAAGCAATATTGTTTCGTGACTGCTAATAATGAATAAGGTGGGTGCCGTCCCTAGGCAGGTGAACCTGGGCTGCATTAGAAATCAGGCCAGCATGAGCCTGGGAGCAATCAGTAAACAAAGCTCCTTCAGGGCTCTGTTCAGGCTCCAACCTTGATGTCCCTTGCATAAGATGAAATAAACCCCTTTGTCACTGAGTCACTTTGGCTCAGAGTGTTTGAACTAGAACAGTCATAAACTACATTTACTTTAATGATTAGCTAAATGTGAGATTACCCAACTTATGATTTCCTTGTTTGGTTCTCCTTCAAACTAAAATGCTCTGACATAAGAAACACAAATACTTAAGTAAATGTGCAAAGCTGACAAAGCTTAGAAATAATGTGTGTTATAATGAGCACTGAGAAACTTAATGGTGTTCATGGGTAACATCAGTAAGACAGGACTTAGGTTCTTAATTAAAACCATGAAGGTGAGCACTGATAACACGTAGCACTGGGCTGTTAAATGAGAGCCTTCACAATCCATCATTAAATCAAGAAAACAAAAAACTAGGAATGGACTATCAAGATGGCTCAGTGAGAATGGCACTTGCACCCAAGTCTGATGACACGAATTTAATCCCCTAAACTCATATTGGGACTCACGTTTGATTCTCAAAAGTTACCCTCTGGCCTTCACACATAGGCTATGGCACTGGTGCACATCACCACCACCACACACACAATTTGTTAAATGTAGGAAAACAAAAAGAAACAGAAAATCCAACAAATCAACCCACAAAGAATCTTATACATCAATAAGAAAAAGACCAATATTAATAGGAAAAAAAAAAGGCAATGGACAGACAGTAAGTTCACAACTAGGGAATAAATGGCATTTAAATATATAAAGATAGTCAATCTTGATCACAATTAAAGAATTCAAGATGAATATATAATGATTGGCTCTGGTTTTGAAATGTTGCTTCAGTAATTAGAGTTAATGTTGGCTCTGAATTTATAAACCTCCAGCCAGAGCCTCTAAAGTGCTAGAAGTACAGGCATATGCCACCACACCTCTGTACCAACAACATAAACTTTAAAATTAGTGCCACCCTAGTGAATGAACAGTGCTACGTCACTGTGTCTTAGTTCCGTTTCTAAATGTGTGATACAAATACCCTGACAAGAGCAACTTAAAGGAGAAAGGGTTTGTTTTTCAGCTCACAGCTCCTGGTCCACTCTAGAATGGAGGTCACAGACGCAGGAGTTTGAAGCAGCTAGCTGTTTACATCACATCCATGGTCAAGAGCAGAGTGCAACAAAATAATGCATACATGTTTGCACTTTGCTCACTTTCTCTTTTTAGTACAGTCTAAGACTCAGGGAATGATGCCACCTACTTTTAGGCTCTTCCTTCCCACACCAATTAACATACTCACACAGACACACCCACGGGCCGACTTAGGCAGTCACTCATTGGGACTTCTTTCCCAAGTGATTCTAGATTGTATTGGGTTGACAACTAAAACTAAGCAACACAAACTGCTTTTTACTGCCAATTAATATTCCAATCCATAGATGTGCCACTGTTGGGTGAACAGGATATTCTGCTCTTTTGAATAATAGTGCTATGAACATCTAAGCACACATTTTTTTGCATGGAAATGTTTTCAAGCCTTGGGTATTATAAATTCTATTTGGCAAATACATGCTCATTTTCTGGAAGAAGTTCCACTAGAAAAAGATATATGATTGTCTGATTATATTTGATATTATTGTTGCTATATATAAAGCATTAGCTTCCCACAGTATCTACTGTATCTTAGCTAGTGAGTGCTAGTTTGCTTTTTTAGGTATGGTAACTATAATTTCCAAAACTGTTCATTGCTTTTCTTGTACAAATGGTATGCCTTCTCTAATCATGCCACATTGGAGTCTCTATGGGTGCATGCGGAGGGCAGAAACCAATGCTGGGTGTTTTCCTCAACCATTCAACACCTCACTTTAGAAAAGTGTTACATTTTATTGGGGGCACATAAATCCACCGTGTGAGCATATGGAGGTCAAAGGACTGCTTGTAAGAGTCAGTTCTCTCTTCCCACCACATGGGCCCCAGGGATCAACTTGGGTCATCAGACACAGCAGTAAGATAGGGCAGTAAGCACCTTTACCCACTGAGCCATCTTGCTGACCCTCCATTTTACTTTTTGAAACCAGGCCAGTAAGTTGCAGGCTCTTCCTGCTTCTGCCTCCTTGCTGTTGGGATTATAAGCATGTACTGCTGTGCTCAGCTTTTTATATATATGGTTTCTGTACTACCAAACTCTAGTCCTCATTAGGCATGGCAAGCACTTAAGGAACTGAAGCAGTCCCCCAGCCCAAATGATATTTTATTTTAGTATTTCTTATATACTTATTAATGTGACAAGCCCTGCTCTATGTAATACATACATAAAAACTCAACTCATCTTCTTAACCAAGACTAGTACTTGTATATCTTTACAGATCACTCTTCCTAATATAAACCATGGTTTATTGGATAAATCTATTTCACAGTGTTGACTTCCTTCAAATGTTGGTGTCTATTTGTTAAATACTTATTTTTATTTGAAATTCTCTATAAAATTTTCTGTGAATATTTTCTACCTTCAGAGAAAAGACAAAACATATAGTTTGACTCTCAATAGTTGGTAAGGGATTAATAAGCTGCCATTATGTTGTGACATCAAGTGTTCGTGTTTATCTAGTATAAACTGGTCCACCAGCATGTGGACTGCTCTACTTTATAGGTCATGACGAACTCACACCTCATGAATTGTAAGCTGAAACAATTGTTTTCTTCAGTGTTTTGTCGCAGCAATACAAAAGTGGGGAAACTTTTAGTAAAGCTCTGCTGTACTAAGTTCCATTTCAACTTGAAGGGTATACCTTAAGCAGTTAAAGTAAATCTAGTGGTAATTTATCCGAGAATACCTTAACCTCCACCTATTTTATTTTGCGAGACAGAATCTGTCTTAGTTAGGGTTTTATTGCTGTGAAGAGACACCATGGCCATAGCAAGTCTTATAAAGGAGAACATTTCATTGGGACTTATAGTTCAGAGGTTCAGTCTATCATCGTCATGTCAGGGAGCATGGCGGTGGCGAAAGGGCTGTGGACACAGTAAGCAGAGAAGTGGTTTGAGCTTCTGGGACCTCAAAGCCCACCCCCTAGTGACACACTTCCTCCAACAAAACCACACCCACTCCAAGAAGGCCACACCTCCTAATAGTGCCATCCCCTGTGGACTTGAGTTTAAATAAACACTCAAGTATTTAAACACCTGAGTCTATTCAGGTCTTTCCTATTAAAACTACCACACTAAGTAGCCAGCTAGGCTTTACCTCCCAATCCTCCCGCCTTAGCTTCCAAGTGCCATACTTGAACTCCCTCACATCTGAAGTAATTTTGTTGGATAGAAAATCGGTCAGTTCACTGTAGTTTTCATCCAGTATTTTAACTATATTATTCCATTGCCTCTGGCTTACAAGTATTCTATCAAGAAATCTCCTACTATGTTGAGGATCCTCTATATGTGCTCAGACATTTTTCTCTCACTTCTTTCAAGATTCTTGGTTTGCCAACAGTTTTAACCACTCAGATGTTTCTTCAAATTTGGGGCGCTTCTTATGTCATTAACTTTTTCAAATGATATCTTTATTCTCTTTCTTCTCCCCATTTTCTAGAGGTATTCCTCTGGTTTGATTTTTCTACTAATCCTTAGATTCCATTTCCTAAAGCATCCTTAAAATTTAGTTAGAGGTAAGTAAATACTAGTATAGGTGTACCATGTGATGTTAAAAGTAACCAAAAGTGGATAAAGAAACAGTTGAAAAACAAGACATTTGAAGGAAGGAACACTATGAAATAGGTTTATCTGGGTAAATAAGCCATATATTATACTTGAAAGAGTAATCTGTAAAGATAAACAAATAGTACCATTCTTGGGGTTGAAAACAAAAGCCGAAAAACGGAAAATCCCAGTGAGTGAGATTCACACTTTTCTAGTTTTTAGCCCAAAGGCAAGCTCTAGGTGTTAATGAGACAAGCAACATACTTGAGATGTCAGAAGACAGGAAGCAAGAACCTTAGATAACTGAAGGTGAATTCTAAAAGGAAGAAATCAGTGGAAAAAAAGCTAAGGTCCAAACAAGCAGAGACATACAAGCCACCCCAATTCTTGCTGAAAGATGAAATACACCTGTATATAAAGACCTAAGAGCATCCCACCACCACCACCACCACCACCAAAAAAAAAAAAAAAACCAGCTGGAAACTTTAAAAAATGAGTAGAGTACCAACAAAATGGCTTGGTAAAACCTGAACACCCAAGTTAGATCCCTGGGACCCAAATAGTAAAAAGAGAAATAACTACTACCAAGTTGTTCTCTAAATGCTGTGGCACACCTGTATCCACATACACACACAAAAAGTATTCACACCCTTCTTTTTTGGCATCCATTATACTGAAATTATAAAAACAAACCACTATTTACAAGAAATTTTCTTTTATATTGTATTACTACCAAAAATTGATAATAATTTATTAATCATCAATCTGTCTATACTGTGGTTCTGGGGATTGAACCAAAGGCTTTATACTTGCTAAGCAAATGCATTACCACAGGACTGAATTCTCAAGCCTTTCTATACTTTGAAATAGGGTCTCAAAGCTGGCATTGAACTTTTCCAGTATCCTTGTAAGGTCCTTGAAGCTATACTCAGTATTTCAAGTAGATGAATGAACACCTTGAAATTCTTAGCTGTGCCAATAGGCTGACTAGGAATATTTAATTCAGTGATTCCAGTGGATGCATACTTTCCTTTCACTTTCCCAAAGCATATCAGGTAGTGTTTAGCAAATATCCTTTTTCATAGTGAAAGGGTACTTTTTCTTAAAGTTTTTTTATGAATGGATATAAATTTTATTCTATATAAATGATGTTTCAATTATGTGTACTTAAAAAAAATCCTAAGATCAACAGCATAATTGATAAGGAAATATTCAATACCTTCTTCAAATGAAGACAAAGTTACCTCCCTACCACTGCTATTTAGCACCATCCTAGTGATCCCTTGCTATACAATAATGAACAAGAACAAAAAAGAATAAGACTGAGTAGACTGGGAAAATTAAAAGTGCCTATATGAGGTAATGATTTACCAGTGCACATTAGGAATAATGAAACAAATGACTTCAATAAGAGTTTATAAACATACAAGATTGTGACATAATTGAGTGCTCTGGGATTTATATAAAGGAATAAGGTAGTTTTGTTTATTTATTTTGGTTTTTCAGGGCAGGCTTTTTTTTTTTTTTCCCCCTGTAGCTCTAGCTGTCCTGGAACTAGCTTATACACTAGACTGGCCTTGAACTCACAGAGATCCACCTACCTCTGCCTCCTGAGTGCTGAGAATAAAGGTGTGCACCATCACCACCCAGCTTGGAAGCATTTATTTTTCACTTAAAAATTTACTGATACTTCTTAATCATAGTAAGAACTAAATGGGATATTATATGTAAAACAGTTGATTAACTACAACAGATGCTTCATAAATACCACTCCTTATTCCTTTCTCTTTAAGAAATGGAATCCCTTTTTTTTTAATATATTAATTATCCTCAACACCTTAGGATAACATCACATCGACAATCAGGAGGGCCGGGGAGATGGCTCAGTAGGTAAGAATGCTTACTGTGCGAGCATGAAGATCCTGAGTTTGAACTCTTAGCACCTACATTAAAAATTTGGCATGACAATTTCTGCCTGTAACCCCAGCAGCTAGAGGATGGAGACAGGTAGATGCTGAAAGCTTGCTGGTAAGCCAGCCTAGTCTAAACAGTAAGCTTCCAGTTCAGTGAGAAATCCTATCTTAAAATAAGGCAGAGAGGGTGCTGGAGAGATGGCTCAGAGGTTAAGAGCACTGACTCTCTTCCAGAGGTTCTGAGTTCTACTTCCAACAACCTCATGGTGGCTCACAACCATCTATAATGATATCTGGTGCCCCCTTCTGGTGTGTATGTATACATGTAGGCAGAACACTGTATACATGAATAAATAAATGAAGGAGGAGGAGGAGGAGGAGGAGGAGGAGGAGGAGGAGGAGGAGGAGGAGGAGGAGGAGGAGGAGGAGGAGGAGGAGGAGGAGGAGGAGGAGGAGGAGGAGGAGGAGGAGGAGGAGGAGGAGGAGGAGGAGGAGGAGAAGAAGAAGAAGAAGAAGAAGAAGAAGAAGAAGAAGAAGAAGAAGAAGGACGACAATGACTATGACAAGGTAAAGAATGAAAGAGTTAGACATCCCATGTAGTGGCATCTTGTTTCACCAATGAACTTGCAGTGGTGGCCACATCCTAGGGGCATAGTTCAGGTGTGCAGACATGACCCCTTATAAAGAAGAGGAGAGGTTGTCTTGCTCTCTTGGGTAGTAATTGGAACTCAGGAGACTGAACTTCAGGAGCAGGAAGACTGCAGGGGTTATTTACTATTGATTGTGTAAGTTCTTCCCTAATAAATACCTGTTAATCATTTATCTTGGGTCTTACGGACTCATTCAAATCCCATCTTCAATTCCACATCTCCTGCTCTGTCCTGCATACCCACACATTCACATGCATGCAACACACACACACACACACACACACACACACACACACACACACACACACACAATTAACAGTGGAACAATATAAGAATTGAACTCTCAAGTCTCTTCCTTGGAAACATTCTGGCATTAAATAGCTCTTTCTGAATATTTAAATATAAAGTTCAGTCATAGAAATAACAGTTCTGTATGAAAAATGAGTGCAGGAAATTAGAAGAACCAAGTTCTTGGTTTTATTAATGTCAGAAGTAACTAAGGCTTTAAGTATGTGGATTCAAATAATGACTTCTACAAATATGAGTGTTATACTGGAAAATTTCCTAATCTTTTTTTAAGATTTAAAATTCTATAACTATTCTATTAAAACAGCCTTATAATACAACTTGGAATTTAACTTCTGTTTATGAATTTGTGTACTATGTGCATGAGGACCCATAGAGAGCAGAAGAGGGCATCAGACCCCATAGAACTAGAGTTACTGGGTGTTGTGGAGCTGTCATGTGAGTGCTGGAAACCAAATCCAGGTCCTCTGCAGGAGGAGTAAGCTGGCTGAGCCATCTCTCCAGCCCCATAAATAGAACAGTAAAACCCCGACTCAGAGAACCCTGTCTTCAATCTGCTAATTTTTTAAATAGCACAAAAATTTCTTTCAAAATACACTCCTCTTGACCAGGTGTGGTAGCACACAACTGTATCTCAACGGAGGCAGAGGACTGAGTATGAGGCCACTGTGGGTTACATAACCAACACTTTATGTTTGAACAGAGGGGGAAAAAACAAAGAAACAAAAAAAACCAACAACAACAAAAAAAAACAAACAAACAAACAAAAAAAACCCAAAAACTCTGTTCCATTAATCAAAGGATAGCATGTTTTGTTAAGTCTAAGTCTACCACATCTAACCACATAAAATTACGAAGAATTCAGCTAAGATGAAGAATGTCCTTCATGTAAGTTCACAATGGGTATATTTCTTTGGAGCAGTGTATAATGCTTAATTGGCAAAGTGAACATCCTTATGATTCACCACATCTTACCCTCTATTTCTCTGACCTGGAGTTTCTAACCAGAAAAACCATGACTGAGAGTACTAAAAAGAAGGTAGGAACCTAAGGAGATTAAGACTGAGGATTTGCACAGTTCTGAAATGGGATAACTCATTTAAGAAGTATCATTATAAGACATTCTTCAAAATTTTCCACTAACACATTAAGACTTTTGTTAGAATATCCATGAATATCACCAAACCACCCCAGTTTCATTTTAGAAAACTCATATACATCTAAAGCAGTGGTTCTCAACCTTTTCACTGCTACAACCCTTTAATACAGTTACTCATGCTGTGGTGACACCCAACCATATTTTCATTGCTACTTCATAACAGTAACTTTGCTACTGTTATGAACTATAATGTGAATATTTTTGGAGACAGAAGTTTGTCAAAGGGGTCATGACCCACAGGTTGAGAACTAGTGATCTAAAGATTTTCTCTCTTTAGATCACGAGGCCTTAGCCTAACTTTTTAATTGTCACAGACACAGTGAAACTAGTACTACACTTACAAGTTGACTTATAGCTATAAATATCTAAAAGAAATAGACTCAGATACCTTAAACCAATAAGAAAAGTAGAATAGACAAAGGCAGTGAGTCTAGTTATTCAACTGAAATAATGCTAAAGCTCATTAAATCAGAAGGACTTTGTATAATGAGTACAGAAAAACTACAAGGAAATGAAAGGTAACTGCTTGAACTTACTGGGTTATCTGTGGAATCGTCAGCCAACTGTAAACCAAAATAGTCTCGCTCAGTCAAATCAAGATGCTTGAAGACTATATCCAACAGAACTTGTCCCTGATTATGTTTCTGGAAGAAAAATAATATAGAACCATTTTAATAGGCTGATTTTATGCTATTTCTTTTCTTTAAGACTGGTCTTAACCTCAGAGATCCATCTGCCTCTGCCTCCCAAGTGCTAATATTAAAGTGTGTGCTATTATACCTGGTGCTTTATGGTTTTTAACCTTCTCTACTATAATGGCCATTGTTTTTATACCAATGACTTGGTTGGGAATAAAGCTCCGCATGTGAATACTTAAAGGAGAAAATAATAAATATGAAGATAAGAAACCTTTAATTGAAAATGCCTCCTGTAGGCGATTATCAAGGCATTTTTGTTATTTTATATCGTTGCCACAATAAAGTATGCATGTGCATATATGTACATATGTGTGTATAGGTATATATGTCCATGCTATCTCACTGTGCCTTTTATTCTTACACTGAAATATGACTAGAAAGTTGACAATGATTTAAAATACAGTTTTGTGTAGAAGTCATAAAAGGAGGCAAATGGAAAAACTTTTCAGGAAATTAGAGAAAGGCCTGGGATTTGACAGAACACAACTTTACAATTTATTATAGAATTTTAGAAAATATCTAAGTTTTACCTTATCAATTCAATAATGTAGACATTATTATTCCCATGTTCCACAGTTACTAAATATGATACAAAAGACATGATTGAGCAATTTACTAAATAATGACTAAAAACTAATAGATAAAACACAAATTAACAACATCAACAATACAAATTAAAATGAGAAATCACAATGATATTCCATGAGTATATGATAAAAAATAAAATCCAATAACTTAACTACAGAACTGTAAAATGACACAATTTGTAGAAAAACCATTAGAAAATTGTGTGTGCATGCAGAAGTACCCTTCTGTCTGTGTGTGTGTGTGTGTGTGTGTGTGTGTGTGTGTGTGTGTGTACACGTACATGGACATACCTATCTGTGTGTGCATTGAAATCACCCATCTGGGTGCATGCATGTGGAAGTCAGAAGATGATGTTAGATATCTCCTCTATTGTGCTTAGCATCTTTTTAGCTTTTGCATTATTTTTACATGTATCTATGTGTCTACACAGGTGCACATGTACTTGCCACAGCACATATGGGAAGGTAAGAGTTCACCTTTCAGGAGTCAGTTCTGCCCCTCCACCATGTGAGTTCCAGTGACTGAACTCAGGTGGTCAAGTTTGTCAACAAACACCCCTTCCTGCTGAGCCACCTCCCTTGCCTCTCTCTTTTGAGTCAGGATCTATCACTGAAGCTGGAGTTCACCATTAGGACAGACTGGGTGCCCAGAAAGTCCCTATGATCCCCCTGCCTCCATACCCCAGGATGGAGTTACAGACAGGGGCTGCTATGCTGGCTTTTTATATGAGTACTGAGGATCTAATTTCAGGTCTTCATATTTGCATACTTTATAACCAAGAGCCATCCACCCCAGACTAAATTTGTAAGTATTAAGCAAAAACAGTAACTGTATCAACTATTTCAGGGATACCTCAACATCAGAATAAAGTCTAATATTGAAAGAAAGCTTAAACACATTAACGTGTTCACTAGAAAACAGCATGGTATATTTTTCCACTATTATTTCTTTTCATTGGCTAGAGTAGTCAGAAAGATACTAAATAAAGTCAGAATCAATCTCAGAGCTGAAAGGACATATATTTTTCTCATAATATAAAATATAAAGGTAGAACAGATCCCAGAGCTAAATCAGCCCATGAGAGGCAATCAAGAACTAGGTTCCCTCCCTTCTGCCTTCCTGCATTCCAATCCTGGCTGCATTTGTGGGCCTTTAGCAGCATTACCAGCAACTCCAAGATCCACACCCTACAAGAGAACAAACATACTTGTAAGATTACCGCACAAAAAAGACTATGCATCATGTCTGACTGATCAAAACTGTGTCGGGACTGACAACCAATGGAAGGAAGTATGTGCTTCAAATGGTACCACTCAATGCTGGTGCCCACTTGTTCCCTGCATTAAAAACAAAATTAGGTACTGCTGCAATCTCCTCACCCTTTTTCCCATTCTGATTAATTGCTCTAGGAAAAAGCCTAAGCATTACTTTTTAAAGCTACTATGGTGAATCAAAATGCACTCTTCTGAACAAGAGGGAGTTGAAATGCAGATATTGAACTAATTGAAACACATAAAAGTTTTTAAAATGTAAAACTTAAAAGCCGCCACATGGTTTTGTGCAGTGAAATGGAGATGTTACGAATAAAGACAGAAGGGAATGGAAAGATGGCTTAGTGCATTTGTTGCTTTTGCAGAGGACCTGGGTTCAGTTTCCAACACTCACACTGTGGCTTACACCCATCCAAACTCTGGTTCCAGAGGACCTGAACCCCTCTTCTGGCCTCTATGGGCACAAGACACACACATGGTACACAGACAAACGTGCAGCAAAACAAAAATAAATAAATAAATGTAAAAAATAAAGACAAAAAGTTCAAATAAGAAATGATTGTACTAAACTAAGAAGTGACCTAAATCAGAATATCAAAGATGACAAAGTGAAATGGCCCTATGACAGGATAGCAGATCGGTGAAAGGGTAAATGACTATGGGTGAGAAAAAAATAAAAAATGTTGTGTTTGTGTCTTGATTAGCAAATGGATTCCTGGTGGTGCCACTTGCTGATTTAAGTTCAGTTTCAAAAACAATGAATTTTGAAAAAAGGAACAGAAGGACAATTTTAAAAACACAACTAAGAAGAGGCTCATGAGATGAGATGATTCAGCAGTTGAGAGCACTCCTGGGCTGCTCTTGTAGAGGACCTGTGTTCAGTCCCGACACCCACATGACGGCTCATAACCACCTGTAATTCCAGTTCCAGGGGATTTGATGCCCTATTCTGGCCCTCGTGGGCACTAATGCACATGTTGCACATAAATACATTTAGGCAAAACACTCAAATGCATTAAATGAAAATGAACTTTGACAGAGGAAGCTCGACTTGGGGGTTCCCTGGATTCCTTTGTCCCTCTTCCTAATGTGGCCATATTGAAAATGTGGGGGCTCTTTATTTTAAAAATACAAATGAAAATAGGAACAATCTACTCATTCCTTGCTTCATTAACTTCCTGTTGCCAACACCACAATAAAACAGATTGGTTATTTTGACTCATGGTTCTGAAAGTATTAAGTAAAGGGACCACAATACAATGACAGCCTTCTTGCTGGTAGTGTGCAGAGGTCATGCAAGCATCACAAGAAACAAACCTGCGCCCATTTTATGGTTCAGATATGAAACATCCTTCCCAGGCTCATATGTTGAAGCCTCAGCTGGGAGGGGGGTGCTATTGGGGGGGGTGTCTGGAAACTTTAGGAGGTGGAAGAAATAAGATCACTAGGAGCTCCATCTTGCCCTAGATTCTTCCTCTCTTTCTGCTTCTTGGTTTCCAGGAAGACAGCAGCTTTGTTCAAAACATTACAATGTTTTGCCTAACCACAGCCAAGAGACAATGAAATCAAAATAAGCCCTTTCTCTATTTTGTTTGTTTGTTTGTTTGGCCTGGTGTAACAGCTGTGAAAAACTAACTGAACACTGGAAGCAGAAACATGTGGTAGATGCTGTGATTACCTAACATAGGGTTCTGAAGCATGAGGGATTCATTTAAGGGAGAAATGTGGGAAATTTTGGTGATAAGAGCTGAAGAGGCTAAAGCATGGAGTACTTAAAGGTGGCAGAAGGCCACCAGGAATACAGACTGTCAACACCAGGTTCACGGAGTTTTGGACAAGAATAAAGACTATAAGGAAATGGACTAAAGGCTATTCATGGCAAAGAACTTGCTGGCATTTTGTCTGTTCCCTGCGACTGTCAGGGAAGCAGAATGTAAAGGTAATGCATTCATTAATCTGATGGAGGAAATCCAGTACTTGGGCTATGTGATACAGTCATTGGTGGCTGTTTCTTTGTCTGTCTGTCTGTCTGTTTGTTTTGATGTGTTTTGAAGCAGGGAACAAAACAGGAAGATTAGAAAAATTTGCGATTTGGCCAGAAAATTATGCAGCCTGATATTTAAATTTGCTGACATATAAGGCTGTGGTTGTTAAAGAAACTGGAGGCATCAAAGAAAGCCAAGATTTTATATCAGGAAAACAAGGGAGATGCCTTGATCATGCCATAGATGTCAGTGAGATTGGCTACCACTTGTGCCAGGGTCAAGAATATAAGTATAAACTCCCTGGGAAAGAGTCCCCTTGAATAGAGAGTGCTTTTCGACACCTTGATTGCACAAGACCACCTAGAGAAGCATTTTCCCTGAACTCAGCAGTATCAGTACAAGGAGGCTACTTCAACTATGATGCAAGAGAATCCAGCTACCACTCAGGCTGGCAGCAAAACCACGGCTTTGACCACATATTTTTGTGGGTACGCAGATTAATGTTTTAGCAGGCATGCAGATTTTAAGAGTTCTAAGATAACAAAGGTTTCTCCCCACATTTCAAAGGAAAGCCTGAAAGGCCAGGCAGTGGGCAGAATAGTCATATTCTTTATAGAGTGCCACTGAAATGTGATAAATAGAGCAGATGAAATTGCCCACATGAGAATAAAATGAAAACAGCTGAAGAGGAGACTCACCATGAACTAACAATTCTCAGTAGGCTGCTTTAAATAGCCAGTTAATTAATATTTCATTAGCTGAGTCAGTGAATGGCAAAGTAGTATAGTGAAACAATTCTAAAGCTTATGTGTGTTTTTTTAGGCCTTCTGCGAATATTGCCAGCCCTTCAGTTTTTATTTCACATAAGAACCATTGAAGAACAAAGCATTTGGGAGAGTCACTAAAGCTCAAAGGATAATACTACAGAGAACTTAGGGTTAACTGCGCTTTTAACAGTGAAGTATTTAGTTTTGTTACTAATAACTGCCTCACTAAAGACCCTTGCTGGTAGGCTTAGAACAAGGAGAGATGTGTTGAGACCTGGCTGAAGGGACACTGAGCAGCAGCTCTGCAGACTTAAGACAGGGAGCTAGCTATACTCTCTGGAAAGCAGAAGAGCAAAAGTTGAACAGAAAATACTTACATCTATTCTTTATTGGCTGATTAGTTGCTTGTGAGTTTATGTTCCTATGTAAGGCAGTTTCATTGACCCTAAATGATGAAAGCTATTACTTCAACAGCATTAGAGCTATGTTTTATAGAATCTAAGGTGGAATGAGTGTACTTAGGGGCTGATATACTGAAGAGGGAAAGTCCAAGGTCAAATTGGGCTCCTTGCACTTAACTATAACTTGATCCATTATACATACATAACTCATGTATTGTGTTTATTTTCACTGGAAAATAAAAAGGATTCTGCATTTTAAATGTAATCATCTAACCTAGGTGGTCTTTGAGGTACCTATTCTTAAAGATGCTTTCATGAAGACCAGCAGGATAATGGGGAGAGTTCCCTCCATATTTAGCGCAACCGCACATTATAGTAGCTCTTAAAAGACCAAAATCCTTCAACCATTATCAGAAGATAGACGCTGATCACCCTTCTGAGTGAAGAATACCTCCAGGAATAGACCTTCCTAACAGACAATAGGAACATCAAAAGACAAACAGTGATTTTAATAAGGCTTTTTAATAAGGTTTACCTCTGGTTAACATTACACACACACACACACACACACACACACACACACACACACACACACACACGACACACTGTGGCAATAGATTTTTTTTTCCTACCTTGAATTCATTTATAAAATAGATGTAGAAAAAAATAAGGCATAAACTGAACCTTTTTTAAAAGGTAGGGCCAGTGAGATGGCTTAATGGTAAAGAGGTTCTTGCTGTCAAGCCTGACGACCTGAGTTTGACTCCACGGTGGAAGGACAGAATTAACAATTAACCAATTATCTTCTTACCTCCACAGGCACAATCACATACATACACAAGAAATTAAAAGATGTAATACAAAATACTTTATTAAAACTAAAACTTTCTGTGTATTATGAAACTTTCTCATAGTTTTAGGGCTGGTAAAACTATGTAAAACTTTTCTATATAGAAAAGGAGGCCCTAATATAGACATTAAATATGGCTAAATTTCTAATAAGAATGTTAACAATAGCTAACACATACTGAATACTAACACCAGACATTCCTGTTAATAAATGCATGTGGTCTGATTCTGTTATTGTCAAAATAACCGTAAGGGTTTAGAGATGAAGAGGATGGGGCGCAGACCATGCAGACTCACAAAGACCTTGTAGGTAGTAAGTGAAGGGTTACAAGCTATCTGAGGTTACTGATTCCAGAATTCTGTATATTTGTTTTTCTTTTGTTAAAAATGGAAGGCTGTTCACATTTAGTCCTCACACTTAAAATCAGTACTCAGACTGACAATTCATAATGACTTTGTATAGTCTACTCTAAAATACCAAGTTCCTTTCCAGGCAGTCTGGCAAACTAAATAATAAAAAGTCTGCTACAAAATATCTAGATATGCTGGATAAAATGTAATAGTCTTACATTTGTGTACCCTTACTCATTTAAGTTTTCAATTACTATAGTTGTATTATTTGAAAGTCAAAACAGGTATAATCCAGTCCTGCCAACTCTAGCTATTAATGAAATTTATTTCTCTTTTGTGTCTTATAATTTTTGGACTGTGTTCTTGTCTTCCCATAAACATTAACTCTGAGACTCATTTCTAGTCAGCGTTAAGACTATGTTCATTGTGACTAGAGTGGCAATTAAGAACACTTGCTGCTGTTCCAGAAGATTCAGGTTCAATTCCTAGCACCCACACGGTGGCTTCGGAACCATCAGTAACTCCAGTTCCAGGTGTCTCTACGCCCTCTTCTGACACCTGAAAGCACTCCGTATGTGGTGCACAGTTGTGATCTAGGCAAAATATCCAGACACATATAATTTTCATTTTTTTTTTAAATTAAAAGAGTATGTTCCTTAACTACTTTTTAAAAATCAATTTAGGGATTCTATAAACAGTAAATAGTATAAAATTCAAACTTTAGACTCATATTAAGACAGTGTTATAGTTACTAATTTTCAGGATGACTAACAGATTCCATACAGAAGCAGGAAAGCTTCTTTGTTCTATTTCCCTCATTTTATCTAACATTGAGCATGCTGCCATCTAGAATGCAGGCTTTTCATAGAATGTTCTTTATAAAGTACTTTGCTTTATTTGGACTCACAGATTGCACATTGTTGCACATGTGGGATAAAACCAAAGTGCTTGCTTTTTAACAAGCCCCAGTACAATATGCACTCAAGTTTTACTTATTTTTATTGTGTGTTGGAGACTTTTTTTTTATAGCTAAACACACATAGGCATAACTCAAATATATTTTTAAGTTTCTTAGATAAATCATATAATGATACAAATAGGTTGAAAGTAAATGATGAATAATGAAAAACATAAAATACGCAGACATGAAACATAAGCAAGCCTGTATTAGAATCAGAGAAAGAGGACCTCAGAGCAATAGGTTTTAAGAGACAAAGAGGTCAATCCACCAATAATACAGCTATCTCTTAACTACATGTATGGTGTGCTTGTGTGCATTTAAGTGATGGTTAATGAGGGAAGGAGCTGGATGCTGGGAACTGGACCTGATTCTCTGCAAGAGCAGTATGTTCCTAATCACTCGAACCATCTCCCCAGTCCCAGGACAGTAATCTTAAATGTAAACATATGAAAAACAGAAAAGAACAATGCTGGAGAACTCGTATTTCCCAACTTTGAAATTTTCTACAAAGCTACAGAAATCAAGATGATGTGATACTCTCATAATAACAGACATTCAAGTAGGAAAGAACTGAGAGTTCAGAAATCAACTTTTGCTTTTGTTGTTACAAAAGCTAAGAACATCCAGATAGGAATGAACTGTCCTTTTAATAGATGATGCTAGGGTAAGTGGATATCCATGGACAAAAGAATAAAATTGGATCCTTACCTGACATCATGTAAAAAACAACTCATAACTCATATTCTACCACAGACCAGGTATTCTTTTTTTAAAAAAAAATATGACAAGTTGAAATCCAAAGGTTAAAGTTTTTCTATTAAAAGAAACCACCAAAACCATAAAAAGATAACTCAGAGAATGAAGAATGGAAGATAATATTTGTAAATCACATACCTAACCTAGTAACTAGTGGCTTACATCCAGAATGTGAAAAAGAATTACTATTTAATAATAGAAAAGATGTAAAAATTAGCTAGATATGCAAGTAGGCATTTTTCCAAACATATACAAAGCAGCAATATACTCATAAAATAATAAAATACAATTTTCTGTTCCAGTACAGAAAAACAGTCAAAGGGCATTTTGAAATAAAATACAAACTAGAACTGGCTCAATGCATCACCAAAGAAAGGCACTTGCCATCAAGTCTGCTGGCCTAAGTTCAATCACTGGGACCCACACGTTAACCCCTGACCTCCGGGTATATGTGCTCCTACCTCAAAGGAATCAAATAAATGTAATTTTAAAAAGGAAAAGGTAGGACGGTGAAAAGGGTGCACTTTGCTGGAGTCAAAATTGGCACATTTGAAACCCTCCAGGAGCACTTTAGCTGAGGAGCACAAAAATGGCTCAATCTGGAACATACTCCACAGAGAAACTTCTGGAAGTGAAAATAGACTTTAAGAGACAAAGAGGTAATATAAATGACAAAAGTGGCCAATCCACCAATAATACAGCAATCTCTTAACTACATGTATGGTGTGTTTGTGTGCAGTTAAGTGAAGGTTAATGAGGGAAGGAGTATTGTTCATGTACTTTATGGCTCTGAGCCACCTCATCCTGACAACGACTTAGGAGGACCTCTGCAGTTTTGAGGCTGGCGAAGATTCACAAGGCTTTAGAAAAAACTTCATCCCTTAGATAAAAAACTGAAGTATTAAATTGACAGTCTAGTCCAGAATACAGAGGTAGGTAGCCTCAGTGAGAGCGACCCACTTAGTTCTAAGCCCCATTCCAGCAATATGCTAAGCAAGTTGAGCCCTGAGGATGAAGAGGAAGATGAATCAGAGGAGGACGAGTCTTAGGCTTCAGGGAAGTAATCTGTGAAAGGTGTGTTTAAATATGTGTCCCCACACTTGGCTCCAGTACACAATAATGAAACAGAAGCTGAGTGGGGGCAAAGGCATCTACAACAAGCTGAGAGATGGGTATTGAGCACTTCTGTCATTTATGAGCTTAAGGAGCAGTGCTCAGATCCCCAGAAGAAATCCGTGATGCCTGGCATCCTCATGTCACTTATCAGAGTCAGGAGGAACAACGAAGGGTCAGCTACAAAGACAGAGCATGAAGGTGTGTTTAAGTGCTAGCAAGCAAGAGAAAGGACAGTGAAAGCAAGCAAGCATTATGTATAAGCTCACAACTTCAGCGACATCGGTGCTCCGATGGGAGGAACTGCTCATCTGATGAGGATCAGAATCCTATTTAAAAGCAGTAGACACCTAACAAAGGTCAGAAGAAGAAAGGTTTCAGAGGCATCAGTGACTTGCTTATGCACTTTCTGTCATCCTGGGATGCTTTGAACTTTACTGTATGTATGTGTTTTCCTTGGGCTGTATTGGCCTTAGAAATGTGGAGAGATCTTTACCCAATAAAACTGACTTTGCTTATTAATGAAAAGGTAAAAGTGTTGCTAAAGCCATTATACTAAAAGGTGATAAATACATACTTTGCTGAGGTCGTGACAATTTTTAGCTGGTGTGTAACAAGGTAGTTACAAAAAGTATATAATGTAAACTACAGTACATGTCACTGATAGGAGAACAGGAGGCACAAACTGGGGACCCCAAAGCCCCACAGCCCAAATCAGGTGGCTCACAACTGCCGTGTAACTCCAGTTCAAGGGGATCTGACGCCCTCTTCTGGCTTCCATGGGCACACACAGATACAAATATCTATGCACATGAATCAATGTTAAAAGAAAAATGACCAGTTTCTTTATGCTTAATACCGAGAACTGCCCTTGGGCCTATTGATAGCCTTACCACTTCCAGAGGCCAAGAAAGGGTCCTCATCCCTTTCCTAGAGGCCATACTGTGGACATGACTAAAACTTGAGATACTCAATACCCAGAATGGGAACTAAACTGGCCAGTGCGTTCCCTCCTTCCTCCTCTATACAGTGAAGTCTTTAACAACATAACACCAAGGCAGTGAGGCTCAGTGGTATTCCAGTCCTGAGGACAGACCCTCCATGCTATACAGGATGTATAATATATAATAATATATAATGCATAATAAATACTTCTTTATAAACCCACCCTCCATAGTCAAGAAATTTCACTCTTTAGATTCACAAGGGAAAAAACAACTGGCCAGCTCCCTAGGTAAGCTCACCTAAGAACTGAGAAAGGTTCCATCACTCTCAAAGATAACCCAATATTCACACACCACCACTTAATACCCATACTACCACTTGATACCTACAGGGAATGCTGTACTTTCCAAAGAGAAAAGGCTGTCAAATAGCAAAAGTAACTAAATTCTAGTATAATGCTGCCAGGAATTGATTATAAATACTCCAAAGGAAATAGAACCAAAACTTATACATACAGAAGATACAGAAGTGTATGTATCTTCATACGATTATTCACAATAAGCAAAAAACAGAAATAACTCTCAATCAAAGGATAAACAAAACATAGCATAGCAGGGCATCATCTAAGATTAAAAAGTTCTGACAAACATTTCATGCTACCTTGAAAACTTTATATTAAGTAAAACACCAAACAGCCAAGTCTAGTGTCATAAGCCTACAATCCCAGAATATTGGAGGCAGGAACATAGAGAAGTTAAGGCTAGCATAGGTTATATTCCAGGACCCTGTCTCATCACCCGCCTACACTGGCATAGACACACACATGATCCCATCTATAGAAGATGGTTTCTTGCATACTTGGAATAAAGCTTAATATTGTGATAATTACTCTTCACTGTAAACTCAAGTGCATTTTGCATTATTTTAGAAACACAACTCTGAGAGTGTCTGTGAGGTCATTCCCACAAGGTAAGCTGGGCAGAAAGATCCATTCTAGATGGTGACACTATCTCTTGGGCTTTAGTTCAAAGCTGAATTAGAAAGAGAAAGCAAGCTCAGCACTAGCATTCATTTTCGTGCTTCCTGACTGCAGACACAGTATGGTTACCAGACATCTCATGCTCCTGCTGCCATGTACCCTGCTACTGCCCTACTCCACCCTGTTGAACTGCATCCTTTCTTAAAGTGGAAACAGGCTTCTTATGACCAGGAATCCATTTGCCAACAAGGTAAAAAGCAATTTACAAAGGCCAGCCAATTTAGGGTGCTGGAAAGATGACTCTGCAGTTAAGAGTGCTGGCTGCTCTTCCAAATGAGCTGCACGGGTTCTAAGCACCTCATGGCATTCATAACCATCAAGTCCTAGAGGATCCAACACCCTCTTCTGGACTCCGGGGGAGAGAGGGGCGTGAATGTGTGTGAG
Source organism: Cricetiscus sungorus (assembly GCA_030556225.1). Lineage (NCBI taxonomy): Eukaryota > Metazoa > Chordata > Mammalia > Rodentia > Cricetidae > Cricetiscus > Cricetiscus sungorus. The sequence goes on along the minus strand of JANBXA010000367.1, from coordinate 19,039,927 downwards.
AACAAAGAATTTAAAAGCAATATATGTACATACAATGCATATAAATATATAAACAAATTCCAACACTGTTTCAACATTTGGAAGTGAGCCATACCAAGAGCAGCCCCACCACCCCATCCAACTGGGCACTTTTCATTTATAGGAGGGTTAGCTAAAGAGTAAGTGCTGGATGGATTACATTTTCTAGAAAGAAAAGCCAACTTTAGACTCCTCTAAATTATCAGTCTTTGTTTTCTGTGGGTGATACATAAGAATTCTTTGCACTGTTGTTTTTAGAATGTTCTTAACTTCGTTTAAAAAACTGAAGCTATTGGGGTTGGCAGAGAGAGGAGAATGGCCTTCCCTGACAAGAATAGACCTTCCTTTACACTTGGCCACTGGACTGTCACCCGCACACAAACATCACTACTAAACCACAACCCTCCTTTCTTTTTCATCCCCAATATCACACATTAAAATCATACTTTTCAAAGTTCCACAGCCTTTACAAATTCAAACACATTAAAATTTCAGTCTTTAAAATATCCAATCTCTTTTAAAAGAAGTTCAAGTTTTTCATTTGTGGGCTCCTTTAAAAATCAAAATTAAATATCTTCTTCAGGAGGGAAGAACCAGGGCACTGTCACAATCTGAACCAAGCAAAATCAAACTCCAATAGTACGAATAACTCAATGTCCAATCATCTGAGATTGACTCAGTCTTCTGGGCTGCTCCAAGGAGCTGGAGTCACCTCTCGAGCTCTGCTCTCTGCAGAACACACAGCTCATCTTCTAGGCTCTGGCTGGTTCCACTCCACTGATGATCTTGGTGCAAATTCTGGGGTCCTCTGCTGCAACGTTCACCAGCAGCCTCTCATAGGCTCTCCTCATGGTGCCAAGACTCAGCTTCTTTGCCTGACCCCTTCAGTTCTGGGCCTTCAACTGCCACTGAGGCTGCACCTTCACCAATGGCCTCTCCTGGCTTTGCACAGTGCCTCAGCTGCTCTCCATCACAGCCTCATGCCTTCTAAATGAGTCCCACCTGGATGACTCTAACACAAAGTCCGGCTGCCAGCATGAGGTACAACCTGGAGCACGTCACAGCTTCCCTGTGCTCTCAGAAAACACTTCCCAGAAGATTTCACCTCAGTGGAAATTTTCAGCCCCAGCTAAGCAGAAGTGCAGAATCTTAAATCAAAATAGCAAATTGCCCTGATAGTCTTTAAACTTCCCTCTAAAACTTCACAAGCCAGGCCTCATCTCTACACTGTTCTCAACATTGTTATCTTCCAAGTTCCCACCGAACGTTCCACAGAGCTCTTGACATTCTTCTGGCCCAAACTTTCAAAGTCCTTCCACATTCCTCCCAAATACATGTTCAGGTCTGTCACTGCAATAGTCCCTCTATGCTGTTACAACTTGTCTTAGTTAGGGTTTCTATTGCTGCGACAAAACACCATAACCAAGAAGCAATTTGGGGAAAAAAATGTTATTTGGCTGACACTTCAGCATTGCTGTTCATCATCATTAATCTCTGGGATTAACAACGCATGGAACAGACAACACTAACAAAAATTTTAAAAATTAAAACCAACTTAAGTAGATAAAACAAAGCTAGCAATGTGAGAAAGACTCAGGAACAAGTCAATTTTTCTAGAAAACACAAATACAAATAATCTTTGAAAAATTAAGTCCAGAGAAGAATTAAAGAAAGTAGAGAAGATCTGTTGATGAGAGGTTCTCCATGACCCTACTCCCCGTCATGTCCCACCACCAAACCCTTGCCCCTTGTTATTAGGATTTAGGGGGTGGACGCTCTGAAGAAAATAAACTTCAACTCAGGAAGAAATGATATTTACTGCACTGAAAACAGGCAGAGACTTATTACGTGAAGGTCTACACGCTGAGTAGTTGGTAACACTCAAACCCCTTCCTTCCTCTCACTCAATAAAATGGCAAGCAGCTGCACTCTCCAAACTCAAACCAGGTAATTGGAGATATTTTCCCCCCTCTAGGGAAAACAAATGCTAAACTAACCAAATATTCTTACATAACTGTGTTTTTGAAAAGAGGACAGAAGTATTTGTACACAGAAAGGGGATAGAATTGAGACCTAAATTCTCATTCTCCAAATAAACAAACAAAAATGCTCACAAAACTAGAAACATACATAACAATAAGTAGTAAGTAATAAAGAAATATCGATTGTGTCTAAGGAGTAAGCAAGGGACTCCTAATTTTGAGTTCTAGTTTTGTTAATTATGTCCTTGATTATATCTATAATTTTTTAAAGTAATACATTATGCATAAAAGGTATTTTTTAAAAGGAATTAATGTGGTGCTGGAGAGATGCCTCAGCAGTTAAGAGCACTTGCTGCTCTTGTAAAGGACCCAGGTTAACCTCCCAGCACCCTGCACGGCAGTTCCCAACTGTCTGTAACTCCAGTTTCATGGGATGATGCCTCTTCTGACCTCTGAGATTTCCTGCATGCTCCCCCCCACACACAAAAAGGTTTTAAGGGAATTCATGTATCAAATTGAAGGAGAGCTAGAATTACCACTTAATCAGTAGTATTTAATATTTAATGAAATAACAGTATTATAATAAGGAACACACAGAGAGAGGGGGAGGAGGGGAAAAGAGAGCCCTGTCTCTTTTAAGTAGCCTAATGACTCAAACTATTTTTGTATTTGTTAACTAATATAACAATAACTATAAGAAATTCCCAGATTTCTCTTTAAAAATATGACTAATCAGGCTGGTGATGGAGATCTGTAAAATCACTGTTGTAGTCTGAATGTAACTGGCCCCCATAAACTCATGGAAAGTGGCACTAACGGGAGGTGTGGCTTTGTTGGAGTAGGTGTGGTCTTGTTGGAGGAAGTGTGTCACTGTGGGGGTGGGCTTTGAGGTCTTCTTTGTTGAAGCTATGCTCAGTGTGACAGTTCACTTCCTTCTGCCTATGGATCTAGAGGTAGAACTCTCAGCTCCTTCTCCGGCACCATGTCTACCTGCATATCACCATATCCTACCACGATGATCATGGTCTAAACCTCTTAACTGTGAGTGAGCCACCCGAATTAAACGTTTTCCTTTTTAAGAGTTGCCATGGTTATACTGTCTCTTCACAGCAATAGAACCCCCATGACAAGCACCAACTCAGGAAGTAAAGGCAGGAAGGCTGCCAAGTTCAAGGCGTGAGCGGACTATAGAGCAAGCAAGTTCCAGGCCAGCTCAGCGCAACTCTGTGAAAGTCTGTCCCAAAATGAAAACCAGAAAGGGATTGGGAACAGAGCCCGGTGGCAAAGTGTTTGCCTTGAATATTCAAAGCCCTGGATCCAATCCACAGTAAAAACAAAAATAAACAAATATAAAAATATGATTGTAGAATAGTTCTAAGTAAATATTTCCTACAATTAAAAAGAATAAGAATTTATATTAACTTAAAATAAGATCTGAGTCCATAAGAGGGGCAAAAAAGCCTTATTTGTCAATTGTTTGATACATAGTTTATATTAATCAGAAATTTTTATGAAGGAGAATTCTCTTTAATTTCTATTTCTGCTTGGTAACCTAGAAAACAAGAAATTTAAATTTAACATTTTAGAAAGCACATTGAGCTGTTGGGTTAAATAATCTCATAAATAATATTTTCAATATATTGCAACTTATTTTCAAATGAGAAATGAAACTTGGGATTTTTTGAAAGGTAAATTAATGACCCTGCTATATACTAAGTAACACAAAGAAAAATGTAAGCTTAAAGAAACGGGTAACAGACTGGCAAGGCTGTACAGTGGATAAAGAAACGGGTAACAGACGGGCAAGGCTGTACAGTGGATAAAGGTACTTGCCTCAAAAGTCTAACACTCTGGGTTTGATCCCCAAACCCATGGAAAAATAGGAGAAAGAGAAAACCAACACAAAGTTGTCCTCTAACCTCTACATTCATACTGTGGCACGTGTGCTCCTCCAAACCCCCATGCACATTAAAATAAAGACTGTTTTTTAAGTAATTGGTAAAGATTAAGTATTTTAAATCATAGATTTCAAAGTATTAGATACAATACTTGTCATTGTAAAGACTTTGACTTGAATATGGACTATGTATTAAATAGTATCATATATAGGATGCTAAATTTTGGGGTATGGCAATGGTATTGTATAAATTTAGAAGACTATCATGATGCTAAATACTTATCAGTGTGTCTGCTACTTACTTTCTGGGTTTCAGAAAGAAAAGACAAAGTAAATGTGTAAATATTAACACCAATTCATTCTGGACAAAGTATGCTCTGTATTCGGTATGCTATTCTTCCATTCCAACTACAGATTTGAAGTTTTTAAAATAAAAAAGGTGTGTGTATCCTTGTATATTTTACGAAGACGTGTATAAGAACTTAAAAGCCCATAGTGGAAATAACACAAACACAAACAAAGAAAAAAACAGAATAACTAAACAGAGACAGGAAAATGGACACACTATGGTGTGCTCATATAACAGAATAGCATGCAGCAATAAAAATGAATGAACTAATATTAGCATACCACACAGGTGAAACTCGAACAGCCATGAACAACTGAAGCCAGATATTAATAACAAGAACAAACACTTGTTGGATGAGTGTTTTTCAGGCAATACTTATGCAAGAGCAGTCTTATTACTGATCTTTAACAAAAGATGTACTCACAGGCAGTACAGGCTTTCGTGAAACATATTAGAAAGGTATTTAGGATAAGAAATTATTTTCAGGCACCATCATGCACATTATAAGACCACCAGCATACTCTTGATCTGTTCACAAACTAGGATGCACTGCTGTTTGTGAACAGTGAGTGGGCAGCAGGTTTTGAAACATCTAGATTGAATGAGCAGGCACACTAGATAAAAGTTGTATCAAAAAGACTTCCTTAACTAAAAATGTTCAAATTGTACTCTAACTTAATGATTTTGCTTTAAAATAAATCTAAATTCAGACTAATATCGAGAGATGATGATAATGGTGGCGATGAGGAGAAAATAGAATACTCACATTTACTCTGAAAGCCTGTACAGTGTTATCCAGAAGAAGAATGTTGCAAACCACCTCTGTATGCTGTCTGTCTCGGGCCAACTCTGATGCTCGAACATTGTAGGTTCTGCCAGCAGGCAATCGGAAACGTGCGGTCATTACTGTCCACACAAGATCTAGGTTTAAAAACCAAAAATCACTAAATAAAAGAGTACAAGGTACAGTATAGCATGAAAAGGAAAGTTAACATGTATTTAAAGTTATAACATTGACAGGAAACAACTGCAAGTAGTCCACACAAGATTAGGATTAAAAAACAAGAATCACCAAATAAAACAAATAATGGAAGATATGGTATAACTTTTAAAAAAGTTATTATGCATTTTAAATTAACACATTGACAGAAAACAATTACAAGCTTTGAAACATCAAGATTAAGAAAATTAGGTAATACATACATATACATACAATGTAAGCTAAAATTGCAAAACACCTTACAAACTTTATTTTGAACTGTTCTGAGATTTAATGGGTAAAAATTTCAGCAAGTCACACTGCAATCCAAAATGTGTGCACGTGAAGGGTGGGGGACACAGGAGCTCAGCAAGGGGTATAGTGCTCACTGATGTGCTCTCTAAAAATACTGTAGAAGGACACAGGGAGACGATTGTTCCATTTCAATCATTATTGTTTCCTTTCACTGAATAACTACTATAGAATGACAATAGTGAAGATCGTTCTATTTCAACCAACTACTCCATCTGTTTTTGGGGAAAGAGAGGTGTCAGGCCTTACTATATACCCAAGTTGCCCTGGAACTCCTGCTTTAGACTCCCAAACTGCTGGGATTACAGGCATGTAAGAAGTGCCTAGCTCTTTGTCATTGGCCATTTTTATATATGTGGAGGGAAAAAAATACAGACCACCTATAAAAAAACAAACACTATACTGCTGCAAATAATAGCTATTAAAGACAATGAAACTGTACTTTCAAAGTTCTGAAAGAAAATTATTCAGAGCACTGAATTCTATACCCAGAAAACTAATGGTCATGTTAGAGAGAGAAAACAAAAACAAAATCATTTCAGGCATTTCCTGACTCAAAAATTTTAAATTCATAAAACTTCCACCTTACAGACAATACAATAAAGGAAATTGAGCAAGAAAAAACACAGACACTTGGATAATATTATTTTCATTTTTTTCAAGACAAGATTTCTCTGTATAGCTCTGGCAATTCTGGAGACCAGGCTGGCCTCGAACTCAGAGATCCATCTGCCTCTTTGGGACACAAAACAAAACAAAACATACTTAAGGAACTGAAATTATACAAAGTATGTTCCCTGAGAACAGGAGAATTAAACTAAAAATTAACAATAGAAAAGTCTCCAAACACAAGCAAGCCAAGTAAATAGCAAACTTCTACGTGCATGTGGGACAAAGAAGAAATCTTAAGGGAATTCAAAAGATATACAAAATTAAATAAAACAGAAAATGAAATATAGCAAAATTTGTGGATTACAGATATAGCAGCACTAATACGGGAAATTTATAGAACTGAGTGTATATAACAGGAAGACAGCACATGCCTCAAACCAATAATCTAGCTTCCTTAAGAACTTGGACAGAGGGCTGGAGAGATGGCTCAGTGGTTGACAGCATGTAGTGCTTTTCCAGAAGACCTGAGTTCAATTCCCAGCACCCATGTCAGGTGGCTCACAACTACCTATAATACCAGCTTCAGGGAATCTGACACCTCAGGTCTCCTTAAAACATCTACCACCTACGTGGCACATCCCCGACACACAAATACATACACATAATTAAAAACTAACTAAATAAATATTTAAAACAAAGTAACAAAAAGAATTTGGACAGAGAAAAGTCTAATGAAATAAAAGAGAATAATAATATTAATAATAAAATAATTAAAGCCTTCTATACAACCCTCCAAAAGAAAAAGAAAAACAAATGATTAACACGAGGAATAAAACAGAGGGTACCACCTGGACTTTGTAGACATCAAAATAATAATGAAAACAATTTACACTTAAGTATAATAATCTGACACATAAAGTGGTTCTGTTCTTCAAAAGATACAAAAATATCAGAATTTAATTAATATAAGAGACAATTTAAATACCCTTATAACTATTTAATTTTGAATAAAATGTTGAGTAAAATTTTAAAACCCTATGTCATTTTTAAGGATCTACTATCTAAGGGACGACTAGCACTGTCTCTACAATCTTGCAGGAAGTCACACAAGGCAGCACCTCTCATTTATGAGACCAGCATTCTACTGAAACACCAAAGGCATACAGAAGAATTCATCAATGTGTGAAAGAACTATACAAGAAGGGTTTTATTTCTGAAGCACAGAAAGTCTTATAGTAATACAACAACTGAGCAGTGTCGTCTACCACATTAACTGAGGAAGGAAGAAAAATCACATAAGCTTTTTAACCAATGCAGAAAAGCACTGATTCAAATTTATCACATTTTTATGATAAAAATTCTAAAAAAAAAAAAAATACAAAGAAAAGGGACCTTCCTCAACGTGATTGAGGATATCTAGAAAAGCAGTCTATGTGACTACTATCCTCATTAAGTTAATGATTAGAATCTAAACATTTCACCTAAAATCAGGAGCAAAGCAAATAATTCAGTGAGCGTGAGAGTGGTGGGTGAATGCTGGGGTGCACACAGAAAGAAAGAAAACTAGCCTTGTTTGCAAGTTATGTGATGTATGCATAGAATACATGGAGTTAAATTTCAAATATAAACCATCTATAAAAGCTGAGCAAAAAATAAAATGGACAAATATAACAAAACATATACAGAACACTATGCTAAAAGCAACAAAAGAGACTAGAAACTACTGAAGAGAAACTACTGATGCTCAGTGTGGTGAGGTACCCCACCAAGCTTGCCAACCTTACTGTGAGGCACAAATTTTAAATTATGTTTTCCATGGATATTTATGTTGGGTACACTTCTCTGTAAGTACTATTGAACTTAGTGTATTTTACTCTTCAAACAAGAATTTTAGCCACTCAAATCATATAGTCTGAAGAGTATCAGAAGTATGTTTAAAATATAATTTTGAGAACTCTAGAAATACTGATTTATTGTTCCGGAATGGACATTCCAGAAATTTGTTTTCTTTCTTTCATTATTTCCCTTTCTTTCTTTCTATTTATTTATTTATTTGAAACAGGTTCTCACTGGTGTAAATCTAACTGGCCCAGAATTATGTAGACCAACATGGCCTTAAACTCATAGAGACATGCCTGCCTCTGCCCACACAGAGTACTGGAATTAAAGCTGTGCACTACCACACTGGGTTTTGTTTTGTTTTTATTTTTTTTAAATAAATATACACATAAACTTAATGAATCATGCTTTTGGTATCACATCTAAGGCTAGTTCCTCAAATTTAGATAGTAAAGATTTTCTCACATTTTCTTTTTAAAAATTGTACAGTTTAGGTTTTATGTTTAAATCTGACTCATAGTACTTTTGAATGTAAAATGAGAGGTAGTGTGGACTGAGGCTCTTGTATACATACAACTCTGAATCTCTGTTGAAAGCCCCCCTTCCACCACCACCCACTCCCCACCACCACCACCCCCACCACCACCCCCGGCACACGTGCAGAGGTCAGAGAGTAATTTGCAGCAGGAGATGATCTCCATCCACCACATGGTTCTGGTGAGTCATCAAACCTGGCAGCATGTGCTTTCACCTACTAAGAGCCAATACCTAACAATGCCATATTTTTGTCATTTTATATTCAAAACTACTCTGTGAATCAGATTGAAATGTAAAATCTAAACTGCAAAACTCAGCACACACACAAGTAAGTGTGTGTGTGTGTGTGTGTGTGTGTGTGTGTATATCTTCTCAGAACCTCAGGAAATTTCCTCCAAAACTGACCAAATACTTGGACACTAAGCAAATCTCAACAGATAGAAGAAAACTAAACCCCCTACATCCTATTAGATCACCACAATTCAACAACAGAAACAACAGAAAGTTTACAAACTCATGGAAACGGAACAATTCTCTACTGAACGAAAAATGGGTCAAAAAAGAAATTTAGAAAACAATAAAAAAACTTTATAGAATTGAATGACTACAAATACACAGCATGTCCAAACTTAAGGGGCACAAGAGGCAGCTTCACAGGCCATTCTGGGGAATCTGAAGAAACTGTTGCCTCATATCTGGGAGAATGTGGCCTTTGAGGACCTCATTGAGATTTGGAGACATGCTAATGGTCATTAAGGTGCTGGGTTGCCACCCATGCCAGCCCCACTGCCTTGTGTAAGGTACCTGTGCCAGTCCAGAGCACTGATCTGGGGCCTGAGAACACCTTTCTTCCAGGCTTTAGGTATTACCACTGAAATTCTCACTGAATTTCAGAGCAGCTGATAAAAGCTGGGACAATGTAGCAGCCAGTGAAGCCACAGGGCTGAACAAGCTAAACATATCTCCTCCTTCTCCTTTGGGCTGATCATCCAACAGGTGTTTGACAATGGCAGCATTTGCAACTCCATCACAGGGCAGACTCTGCACTCTACACCTGTTTCCTCTGTGCCACACTCTATTATCAATGGGTAAAAGTGGGTCCTGGCTTTATCTGCGGAGACTGAACCCACCTTCCCACTTGCTGAAAGAGCAAGCCCTCTTAACTGATTCATCTGCATTTGGGCTGCTGCCCTGTGGCTGCCACCGATGCGCTGCCGCAGCTGCAGCCAGGGAAGAGTCAAAGGAAACAGATGAGGGTATGAGATTGTGTCTTTGACTAATCCCTCAGAGTAAATAAAGGCTTACTTCTCTTTAAAAAGGAGGTGAGGGAGTGAAATCAAATCAAGTAAAAAAAAATTAATGCTGCTTAACAAATCATACTAATCCCACATATAAGCTTATGATAGTGGCCAAAGAGCAGGCATCTCACAATTGATTGAATAGTGTACTGTCCCTAGGTGGCAGCATGCTACTTTTAAAACTTCAGGCTGGGCCTCTAATCCCCACACATGGGAGGTTGAGGAAGGAGAATCAGAAATGCTGGGTCATCTAGGACTACAAAGTTAGCTGAAGGCCAGCCAGACTATCTCAAAAAAAAGTAAATAAATAAACGTTTAAGTTGGGACCTATACTAATCTTTAACACAAGTAGTCTCTTCTACTTACATCCACTGAGCTTTAAAACCAGAGGTGGAAGATATATAATATCTTAGGAATGCAAACTTAATACTGTCAACCTATTTTTATAAACGGTGCATACAGAGATATTAACTTTACTTCTAACAATGTAGAAAGAGGATAACAGAGGGGGCATAACTTTGGCAATATTACATTGTTAGAAAATATAAAATCTAGGATGCCAGACATTTGAGGCTGAAATCAATCTATCAGATCCAAAGATTGATTAATTTGTTTAATCGATTAAGCATCCTGTAGCCCAGGAATTATTCAAACATGCCATCTACTATAGATTCTATATTATCTAAGGCAGTGGGAAGTACTTTAGAAACAATTTGGAGGGGTTAGGGATAAAGCTTGCCTAGCATATAGGATGTTTAATCACAAACATCGAAGAAAATGCCTTATGAATTGTAAAATAATCTGAGGCTTTATCTTCTGTTTTTCTTAGAATATTCATTTTCAGAACACTTCAATTGAAACTCGGCTAGCATGTCCCCCTCCCTCAGCTACAACAAAGAGTTCATAAAGAAGGGCTCTAATCTAGAGACTCAGCTGAGCCTATGCTTGAGTCATTAGGCATATGAACAAGGATATCTGGAAATGGATTCTCCGGCCCCCAAATATTCTGACTCCCAGACATTCCCAGCCCAGTAAGCATATATTGCATTGTAGAAGAAAGCAATTAACTCTGTTACATTAGAATTTCTCACACACAGAATCTACAAATAATAAAATGGTGATTGCTTCATGTCAATAAATGTTGGCATAGCTTGCTAGGTACCAATAAAAAACAGAATAGCTCATGTCTATCACTTCATTCTTAAAACAGTGAATTTTATGTCTTTGAAGATGCAAAGATGTCCAACTTACATCTGACTCCTGCATCCTGGGATTAAAGGTGTGTGCCACCACTGCCCAGCTTCTATGGCTGTGGATGGCTTTGCAATGTGATCTCCAGGCAAGCTTTATTAGATCATAAATATATATCACCACAATTCCCCTTTTTGGTACTAATACAAAAAAAAGAAAGGCTATAACTAATATAAGAAAAATCATGTACAATAAGTATATGTAATATACACAGGCAATAAGTTCATCAACAACGGCTAGTCCACTTGGATTTGACAAATTCAGAGAAAATACTCCATATCCATCCTATCTTGGATTATCTTAGTCCAAAGAGTTGTACCTAATTCACTTTCTATTATAATTTGCATTACCAACTCAAAATTGTCTTCTTATGTCTCTCAATCTTATATACTTTACACATCTTTAGTGAGTTTCTTTTCTGAATCTGGTAAACAAGGAAAACTATAACTATACTATCTAGTCTTCAACTCCCTCAGAGACCCAAGAAGGAAATATTATTAACTGAGTGAGGAGGAAGTGAGAGCAAGTGGCTTCCAAAATATGTGAAAAATGACAAAAATAGCTGGCTGACTAGTCACCCAACTTTCTTCTGCAACATTGGGGTATCCATCTTCAGCCTAGAGTATCTGAAAGACATTTTTGTGAAGCAGGATTTTTGGAGGACTGTCCTGCCTTGTTTGGCAAGGTTGTGCAGTCACTATTTTGGGTCCCGCTTGTCTAGTTTTGACAGCATACTGTCAGCAGTGGAGGCAAGGGCACTTTCTTGCCCAGTAATTTACATATGCTACAAAGAAAGTAAACTCCCATGTGGAGTTTCTTCGATACCCATCTGATGGGAGATGTTATTCTGTAAATATGTTTCTCATACTGGTTAATTAATAAAGCCCTGTTGGCCAATAGAAAAGGGAGATAGGAGGGACTAAGAAACTAAGAGGAAGGAGGAAGTAGTTGGGAGGGGTCAGGATGTAGAGCATGGAGGAAGCAAGATGCCGGGGCTACCGCTCTCCGGTAAAACGAGCCACGTGGAAACACTTAGATAAATAGAAATGGGTTAATAATTAAGACAGAGCTAGCCCATTAACAATGATAATAACTGGCCAACAGGATTGTATCAAATACAGAGTCTCGTGGCGGCAGGACCGGCTGCAGCTGGCGGGAAAAACCTGCCGTAACACCCATCATCTTCTCTGAAGTAGATTGGTGCTGCCAGAAGCAGACATGTTTCATTGCCACAAGAAAACAAAAAACAAGAAAACCTATATTATTAAAACATCTTAAATGCTATATTCTATAGATCTCTAAAATGTTTGAAGATAACCTGTCTATCCAAAATATATGTTTGAACTTGAAGACATACCTAATGTGACTCAAGTTCAATTGTAATAGGTGACTAATTACTAACCTGCATTTCCTTATTACCCTATATAGTTGGTAATAACTTTCAAGGACCAGAAATTTGCATTACATTGATAAATGAGATATATAGGTACAATACCTTGAACAAGATTAGAAATGTATGTACAGTATGCTTTAACCAAATTAATCTCAAATTTGTATCATTATACAAAGTTTGTATACAACATACAAAATTCCAATCTAATGTAAAATATTTAAAACTAGTAGTTGCCTTTTAAAAGTAGATTCAATAATTTACCTATTTATGTTATCATATATATCCTCCCATTTTTCTTTTCAGAGTAGATTCATTAATCTACCTTTTTATCCTATCAAATCTATATTCCCCTTTTTTCTTTCAAAACTAGAACTCTGAATTTATTCCCCTTCGTTCAACTTTCTTCCTGACTGTAACCAATAATAACCTGTAACCAACCCCCTAAACAACGACAAATATCTATAATGCAATGAAAGACCAAAAACCACCCACCCCACCTCTTGGGAATGTGGGCATAATGTTCTTAAAGTTACTTCTGCTGTCTGAGGGTCACAGCATCTTTAGAGGATCCTGAAAAGAAAACTTTCGGGTTAATTTGAGAGGTAGCTGTATCACTTTTGTTTAGTCTCTGCACAAAACGAAAGGGGAGGGCTTGCCTCAAGTACTGGCTATAGTATTCTGTGAGGCTGGATCTTCTCAGCTAGCCACCTCATAAGTGTTCTGAGCAGTTTGTAGTCCAAAGTGACCTTTAGTTGGTGTTACTCAGCTTAACAGTGTTAGCACAGTCCTTGTGGGTTGTCATTGTAGACGGTGTCAGCACAGTCCTTGTGGATTGTCATTGTAGACGGTGTTAGCACAGTCCTTGTGGATTGTCATTGTAGACGGTGTTAGCACAAGTCCTTGTGGATTGTCATTGTAGACGGTGTTAGCACAAGTCCTTGTGGATTGTCATTGTAGACGGTGTTAGCACAGTCCTTGTGGATTGTCATTGTAGACGGTGTCAGCACAGTCCTTGTGGATTGTCATTGTAGACGGTGTTAGCACAGTCCTTGTGGATTGTCATGGTAGGCCCAATTCTCCTTTTGGAGACTTCACATGTGGCTGTTAGATGTGCTCATGGTTCACCGAAGAAAACTGATGAAGACTCAAACCCAAAATCAGGTATAGGAAGGTAGGCAAAACCTTTTTCTAGAACTAATTAGTACTCTATATGACCATTAGTAACATGCCAAAATCTTAAGATACATATATATATATTAATCTTATAAAATTTTAAATGATATGCCTCAAGAAAAACTTCAAGGAGTCAAAATAAAACCAAAGAATTATGAGATTAGTGGCAATATCAATAGTCATTAAATATTTATTTTTCTTCTGTTCCATATCAGGTGGCTCTTCTGACACAGATTTGTTTTTTTTTTTTCAACTTTAACAAGTATGCTTGGGTTTAGAGAAGGAGAGCCACACTCCAACTCCAAAGCTGGCTTTAATCTTTAAATGGACAGGGACTACAAAAAGACCATTTGCATTATATGCCTGTAGAGAAAAGCAGACACAAACATTTGGGAAGATTTATGAAATTTTATCCTGTTAGAAAAGTGATATACTAATAGACCAATTTACTCTAAAGGGAACCTCCATAAAAGGAGGTCCCCTTTTTGCAAATTACAGCTGATCAAATGAAAAGCATCTGTTAGTTTTATAGGTTAGTTTAAATGGCCATGTGCTTGACGAACTATGATCTATTCTAATTAAGAGGTGTCTCTTGTAAAAATGGAATCTTTATCAATTTTGATGGTATCCATATATTTTTTATCCTGTGGAAACAAAAGCAAAACCCCTTCCCCAATGTAACACGGTGGTTTCCATTCAGAAGTCAACACATCTTTGAAGTATACCGGCTGATTTAACTCCATAGTTTTGTTTGTTTTCTTATTATTATCTAAAGTCTCTCAAAACTCTTGTTCCTTTGTCACTAGTATTTACAAAACTCAAAGTTAATAAAGCAATCTGTTTCTGGGATTCTTTATCAACCCTTTCTGTTTATTTAGCATTCATTTCCTTTAGAGTTCAATTTAATCTTTCTATAGCTACCCACTCTGTAGAATTGAGTGGTATTACCTGTAATATGCTTTATATTATAAGCAAATAATTGTTTCATCTTCTTAGAGACGTGTGCTAGAGCACTGTTGTCTTTACTTGTACAGGTATACCCATTAAGGTTAAAACTTCTAGCACATGTTGTGACAGCTGAATCAGCGTTTCCAAACTCAAAGCAGCTGCCCATCATTGAAAGCCGGAATAGGTATAAATGGTGTGGTGTACATATTTTAATTCTCTAAATTCTACAAAATGGAACACATTCATCTGCCAAATTTCATTCTATTGAGTACCCTTTAGGTTACTTCCTGCAGGTAGTGGAATTTGGCTGTATAAAGAAGAAAGACATTTCCTTATAATTTCCTTGGCTTGTTGCCATGTAATGGAAAAGTCTTTTTTCACACCTTTGCTACTGACATGGTGTTTTTCATGAAATTCTGAGGCTTCTAGCACATTTCCTATCAATAGTTGATCAATTTCATCATTGCCTTGTGCTAGAGGGCCTGGTAGACCTATATGGGATTGGATGTGTGCTGTATATATAGGATGATTCCTATTCTGGGTTATGACTTATAACTGAGTGAATAATAAAGTCAACTCTGTATCATCTGGTATAAATTCAATAAGCAAAACAACTCTTCCTGCATACTGGCAACCAGTAACTATGTTGAAAGGTTCTTCATGATCCAATAACACCATGAGAATAGCACATAATTCTGCTTTTGAACAGAATTATAATGACTTAGACATACTTTATTTAAATTTTCTGGTTTATTACCTGCTTTTCCTGTTTATGCATCAGTATAGAAAGAAGGGGCTCATTCCACATAGAGGGATACTCTCCCAGTCTAGACACATCGGGGAGGGCCTAGGCCCTGCTCCAAATGATATGACACACTTCACCCTCCCTGGGGAGCAGAAAGGATATGGGATGGGGGTTGGGGAAACCAGGGGAGGAAGCGAGGATGAGGGAACTAGGACTGACATGTAAAACAAGATTGTTTCAAATTTAAATAAATAAGTTTACCCCCCCTCAAAAAGTAAGTAGGGGCTCTAGATATTGACATTTTCCATACAACTCGAGGAAGAATCCTGTTAGTTCTCTTTATGAGTTTAATTCTCCTGCTTCTGTGATAATTGTTATTAATCTCTCCAAATAAATTACTACAAGCTCTTTGACAGAGTTCATTTTCTGCCCATAATTTGACAATTTCATCATTAGAAGAAGGTGCTATAATTTCTGAAGAGTCTATTCCTGCTAATTGACAAAGCCTCAATTTTCCTCTTAGAAACAACTTAGAGACCTTTTCCATGTAAGTTTTTAGGGGTTTTTTTTTGTTTGTTTGTTTTAACTTGGTTTATGTGGTAATAAGATCCATTTTATGATATTATCTTCCCTTTGCATTAAAATTCTTGTAGGGGAATGTTTATTGAGAGTAATATGACCTGAATACATTTAAGCTTTGGATCCACACAGTCCCCATGTACAATCTGTAATTTCTCTTTTACCAAAGCCAATTCTCTCTCAGCTTCAGCTGATAATGCCCTGGGACTATTTAAGTCTTTGTTACCATCTAAGGTTTTGTTTAATCAGTTCATCAGGTTTCATCCCAATAATGTACCACAGATGGGAAACGTCTCCTAGCAATCTTTGAAAGTCATTAAGGGTATGCAATCAATCTCTCCTAATTTGCACTTTTGGGGATCTAATTTTTTATAACCCTATTTTATACCCTGAATAATTGATGGACTATCCTCTTTGTACTTCTTCAGGAGCAATTTGTAATCATCAACAATGCAATATTTTCTCTACTTCTTCAAGCATTCTTTCTAAAGAATCTACATTTGAATCAGATAGTAAAATGTCATCCATGTAATGGTAAACTACAGATTGAGGAAACTACTTTTGTATTATTCCCAACAGCTGCCATACAAAATATTGGGTTAGGGTGGGGCTATTTAACATTCCCTGTGGGAGTACCTTCCATTGATATCTCTTAGTTGGCACCGTGAAGGCAAATTTTTCTCAGGCTTTTTCTTGTAAAGGTATACTGAAGAAACAATCTTTTAAATCAATAACTATAAGAGGCCATCCTTGAGGCAATAGAGAAGGCAAAGGAATTCCAGACTGTAGAGAGCCCATTAGCTGAATCACAACTTATTAACAGCTCTTAGATCTGTCACCATTCCCTATTTTCCAGATTTCTTTTTAACAACAAATATAGGAGACTTCCAAGGGCCGATTGATTCCTTAATATGCTGAGCATTTAGTTGCTCCTGTGCGGGCTCTTCTAAAGGATGCAGTTTTTCTGTTGTTAAGGCCAATGTGCAACCCAAAGAGGGTTGACTGCCAACTACTTTAAAGGTAGGGCTACTGGAAGGTCAGCAGCTGTTGTGCCCTGTTCTTATACAACCTGAATGGTAG
Organism: Cricetiscus sungorus; assembly: GCA_030556225.1. NCBI lineage: Eukaryota > Metazoa > Chordata > Mammalia > Rodentia > Cricetidae > Cricetiscus > Cricetiscus sungorus. Next base: position 19,022,935 of record JANBXA010000367.1, on the reverse strand, counting down.
CTGACTGTTCTTTATAACCCCTTCTGATATATTTCCCAGGAACATATGCTAATTTGTGGTTTGTTTTTAAGACTGGGGGAATGTTAATCTGAGTATTCCATTGCTGTAACAAATCACATCCCCACAAATTCATTGCTATGTTAGCAACATATGGCTTTAATTTTCCTCTCTGTCCTTCTGGCCCTATACATTTAACCCATTTCACGTTCTGTTTACCTGAGGTAAAGTTTCAATTCCTAAAAAGCTGAACATTTACCTCCTGAAGGGGGCAATTTGGATGCCAAGATTCTGTTGAAATTATTGTTATATCCAAACTTGTATCTACCAGCCCTTCAATGGCAACATCATTTATTCATATTTTTAATTTTAGTCTTGGCTTATTAATAGGTTTGCCAAAATACTCACATCATGGTTTTTCCTGAATTTTTTGTTCTCTCTTTTAGAGCATTTCTATCATCTACAGAGTATGGTTTCTTACAGTAGGCACTGTAGGTTTTTTTTAATTGCTCTGGGAAGAAATTTCCATGGTGACAGGAAACAACTGAACCAGATTTGACATAGGGGTCTCTCAAGGAGTTTCCGGATGACAAAGTACTGCCTTGAATGTCTCTTGTTGATCTATATTCATTAGTCCAATTTCTGCCTTTGCCACACCTTCTGCATAATCCAGAAGGGAGGGGTGTTCTGTTTGGATTATGTTTAGAAAAAGCATTGTTTCTAAGAATGCCCTGTTTACAATTCCTTTTAAGCTGACCTTGTTTACCACAACTAATTCACTTGACGTTTCAATTTTTCTTCAAACATCTTGAAATCACCTCTCCTATCCATGCATCATCATGGTCATGAGATTCAATATTAATTGTATCTCAGATCTATTCCTCCAAAGGTGCTGACCTTGCCTTTAAGGCCTAATTATCCTATTGCATTGAGAATTAACATTTTCAAAAGCCACAGATTCAATTATTATTTATCTAGCTTCTGAATCTGGTACCATTCTATCTGCTGCTAATGCTAATCTTTGTAAGAAATCCATGAAGGCTTCTTTTGGGCCCTGTGTAACTTTAGCAAACATCATTTTCTTTCCTACTTCTCCAATTCTGTCCCAAACATTCAAAGCTGCCGAGTGGCATGACCAGGGCATGGTTATCATATAGAGACAGCCTTTTATAATAGCATAATCTCCTCCAAGAATTTGATCTTGGGAAATTTCCATCCCTCTAACTTTACACCATTGTTCAATGGTCTTAATTTCTTTTCTGAACCAGGTACCCTATTATAATTGAGAACCAGGCTCTAAGACAGCATTAACCAAGTCTATCCAGTCTTTAGGGATAATTTGATTACAAAATGGCCACAAGTTTAACATCTTCTTCACAAATGATGAGTGCATGTTATATGAGACTACTGCTTCCTTGACTCTCTTTAAATATAACATTGGCACAGGAATCCAAGTAGCTCTTACAGAGCCTCTATCATTTGGCAATTCCTGTAAGGTTACTGGCTACATTAAGGTTGCTTGTCTGAAAACCATTATTCTGTTCCTCTCTAACCTTATAATGTAATGCTGCAACGGCTTCTCCATTGAATCCTTCTGTCTGGATTTGAATACCTCTATGATCTGGTTTATAAGTTTTTCTAAGGCTGTATCTTGGCATTCATACCAATCAACATTTTTAGAAATAAACCAAGAATTATCAAACCAACAACAAAGACTATCAAAATGATAATTAACAGTTTATTAGCCCTTCATTTAATTGTTCCATTTTTAAATCATGCATTGCATAATCATAAAGAGACCTAACTCCATTGGAATAGTATTTCCAATATTTAATGTGGGGGGACTCTCTTTTAACTAATTTTTCCCTTTAAGAATTCCCAATTGTCTTACCTAATCTCTCTAAAATTGATAAAGTAAATAAATCTAACCACATAATTGGTAATACAACCACAATTCTAGTAACCATTAAGCATAGACCAGAACTAATAAAACATTCCTGCAAGGGAGGGTGCCAGGGAGATGGCTCAGTGGTTAAGAGCATTTGCTACTCGCCAGAAGACCAGTGTCTGGTCCCCAGCAGTCATATGACAGGTCACTACTCTCTGTATACATGGCTGCATACACATACATTCAGGCAAAGACTCATATGTACATAAAATAAAATTTTTAAAATTTTTCCTCTAAGGAGCCAGATTTTTTTTTTTTTTAAATGCCTTTTACCATGCATTGGTGTTTTGCTGCATTTCTGTGTGAGGGTATTGGATGTCCTGGAACTGAAGTGAGCAACCAACGCTCTTAACTGCTGAGCCATCTCTCCAGTCCAAGCCAGATTTTTAAAAACCGAGGTTTTACAGGTAAAGTGATTTCCATTGGAACAACCTAATTCTAGCATTATAGCATGAAATTAGACACAAATAACAAAAACAAATCAGTGTGGCTGTGTTCCAAAAAGCTTTACTGATAATGAAGTTTGAATTTCATATATTTCACACGTCATCAAATGTTACTCCTCTTTTGAATTTTTTTTTTTTTCAAGAATGAAAGAGGCTAGGGATGTAACTCAGTGCTAGAGCACCTGCCTAGCAAAGACAAGGCCCTGAGTTTGAGGCCCAGCACTGCAACAAAACAAAGGAAATTTACAAGTTACAGTTATTTTGCCAGGTGGTGGTGGCACATGGTTTTTAATCCCAGCACTATGGAGGCAGAGGCAGCCTAGTCTAGCTGGGCTACACAGAGACACCCTGTCTCAAAAAAGGAGATAGGGAGCAGAGGGGAGGGGAAGAGATGGAGGAAGGGAAGGAAAAAGGAAGAGGAAACAGTACAAACAATGCTTGCATTACTCTGAGGACTCACTAAGATGACAATCTCCTGAAATGGAAGCAGGGAACCATCCCAGACTGTTGCAGGAAATTGGGTCGCACTGTGATTCTCTGAGACTGTTAAATTAAGTTCACCTTGAATCAAGGGGTGGAGCTAGAGACTAGCTAACCAGAATTGTCCAGAGAGAAGCCAGCAATTTGGGTAGAAAAGATAGACAGACTGGAAAGGGTAAGGACTCTATTTTGGCTCTTCCTTTTTGGTTTTGGGGCAGTAAAGCGACATGTCTCTTGCTGGATCTCCAGACAAAAAGCAAGGTCGGTTAGTGCTAGCTCCACCCTCTGATTAAGGTAAGCTTTAACAGTCTCAGAGTATCACAGTGAGATCAAAATTCCCAAAACACAGATATCTACCAAGTTACCGCCAGAGCAGTTTCTGTTAGTAGATATTGCCAGATGATTCTGCTTTCCTGCCTTCTAAATAACCTTTCTTTCCCTTAATCCCAACAAATTTAAAATATATACAACTGCATACGGCCTTGATCCAGACATACCTACTTCTCAAATTTCTGGAAGGACTGTCTGGTTTATATTTATGATGTGTGGTTTCCTCAATTGTGTCTCTTAACAAAGCCCTATTCTATAACTCTTCTGCTGGAGCAACAGGCCTCTAATAAGAGTAAGTGAGAATAACTCAAAGGATTTCCTCTGCTTTGCTACCACTTCCACATCCCCATCTATTCTGAAAAATCTGTAGCGCCTGAGCGGAAACCCAAAGAACTTACTGTTTAATCCACATCTCAAACAGCTGGTTTACCAAATACAGTTGAAAACCAGTTGGTGAAGGTTACCAATAACTTTCAAATAGTTCAGATCACAGGACTTTTGGCTTAATCTTTCACTTAGCAGCATTTGACACTTTCCCAAAATTCTCTACTTTACCTTAATACCGTATAAAGCAGAGACTTTTATATTCATTCAGTCCTCTTCCCATCTAAGAACACTTACTCTTTCTTTCAGTGATGGTGACTAGGACCACAATGTTCACCTTCATAAACTGACAAAACATTTCAATAATGAGCTATAAAGCTTAAGCAACTTTAAATTTACTGGCTTCCAAATCAGACTTACACAACTAGTCAAGGTATTGCAGTATAGGACTATAAAGACGCTTAAGTGGCAACAAATCTGAAAATCTTGCCTTGCTATTTACACTTATAGACCAAAAAGGCACATGACTTTAAAATGTATTAATTTGTATGTTTGCTTATGTGTCTGTTAGGGAGGAGTATGTGTGTGTGTGTGTGTGTGTGTGTGTGTGTGTGTGTGTGTGCAAGAGGACATGCAGATGTATGCACATGAATGTTGAGGCCAGAGGTCAACTTTGAGTGTTATTTTGGGAGCTGTCCACTCTTTGTATTTTAAGGCACGGTTTCTCACTGGTACCCTGAAATGTGCCCATTAACTTAGGCTGGATGGTCAGAAAGCCCCAAAAACCCACCACCTTGCTTCATCTTCCCAAAGCTAGCAGCACAAACTTTTGTAACCACACCTGACTTTTTACATGGGTTCTGAAAATGAATTCAGATCCTCACATGCCCACAGTACTGAGCAGTCCCATTAGACTGGCACACAACTTCCTGAATTTTACCTTTGTTTCCCTCCACAACTAGGTATAATACTTCTCTACAAACTATTGTTATGGTTAAAGAAAAAACTTAAATGGGAAGTTTCTACCCTGCTTTGACAGCGTGTCCTAAGGAACTGTGGGCCTCAGAAGTAGCAGTGAAGGAGACACTAGGAGGACAGACACTAGCCTGGGGTTGGGAGAGTGGCTCACACAAGATGACTGAGGAAGTAAGCAGTTACACTAAAGAACAGTAAGAACCAATTTCTTACTGCTAGAGAAAAGAGTCATAAATACAGAATGGAACAAGCATCGGTGATTCTTGCTTAGCATGCCTGAGGGCCTGTCTCTCCATACTAACAGAATTAAAATAAAATCTAACAAACACAGAAAGGGAAAAGGCTGGAGAGGGCTCTCAGTGCCAGACTAGAACTGGTTTGCCAGTTTAAACAAACACACGAGTACCTGTTTTGTTTCTAAACACCTCCTCTACTGAAAGAAATCAGGATTCTTTGGAGAAAGGAATAATGCCACAGCTGGAACAGAAAATAAAAGAAGAATTTAGAATACACTGGAAAGTACACCAGTGATGGGGACATGCCCAGAAGACAAAGATGCAACTTCAAAGGATTCCTCTACAAAACCTGGGACAGTTTGAGCAGTGAAATAAAATTTCAAATAACAGTTGCTTAAAAACCTCCGAACCGGAACAGAATTCCATGGGTATACATCTGTATCAATGAGTGAGAGAATGCCTATCCTGACAACATTTATGGTCTGATGAGAGGTATTGGTACAGTCTTAAGCGTCTCTCCACCTAAAAACAGTGGACCAAGTGTGTGCAAGGGCCCTAGGTTTGATCCTCAGAACCACAAAAGAGGGGCTGGAGATTTAGCTCAGTGACAGAGCACCTGCCTAGGAAGCACAAAGCTTTGGGTTTGGTGTCCAGTAAGAGAACAGGAAACAAACAAAGAAAGAAAGAAAAACAAACTTAAAAGGTGAAATTGATGACCTCACATGATTTACATAGACATTCAGCAAGCATGAGCTTCAGTGTTCAAGGTCAAACATCACCCGTGGTGGGCCAATACTGTGTCTGGGTGGTGAACTAAGAATAGCACATCTTTCTGTAGTAGGCACTACTGCCAACAATGCCCTCAGTGTGCACTGGGAGTATTTAACTAATGTTACAGAATAAAAGGGCTGTACTATTTGAAATTATCAAGGTCGTTACAGACAGGAAGAGTTATTGAAGAATTGTTCTAAACTCAAGAAGGGTTAAGAGGGACTAGCAAGATCACTTAGCAGGTAAAACTGTCTGCCACAAAGCCTAACAATCCACCCACACTGTGGAAGGAGATAACCAACTTCCAAAAGTTGTCTTCTGACCTATATACAATTGTCTTAGTACATAGTAAACACACAAAAGAAAGAAAAAAATTTTAAACAAAAGAAGAGTGAAGGGACATGACAAATGCAATATATGATCCCAAATTGGCTCCTGGAGTAGAAAGGGAAAAGAAATAACATTAGGGTCATTGGGGAAATGGCATCTATGGATCTGAAGTTAGTGTCATATGATTTCCTCATCAGGTAGTTTTGTAGGCAACTGTCCATGTTTTGGTAAATACAGACTACAATATTTAGGCATTTTGTCCACAGCTTGATCCCAATTGGTTTAGAAAGTCTAATCAGATTGCAAATGGTGCACTCATTAGACATGTGGAACTAATGATGAGAATGCACAACAAAGGCATTAGGTAGTTTAACCAAAACTTGCGAATCCAATTGGCTACCATATAGGAGGCCTAAGATGAAGACATGGCTAGGTCAGTAGAGTATTTACCTAGCATACCCAGAGCCCTAGGTTCCATCCTCAGCATCACATAAACCTGGCATGGGGGCACATGCTGTAATCCCAACATTTAGGAGGTACAGACATGAGGATCAGACGTTCCAAAGTCATCCTTGGCTATAAAGAGAGAATTCTAACCAGCCTGACATGAAACCCTGTCTCCAAAAATGATAAAATAGATATAACAGAAGAGAAAAAGTATCAGTTCAAACGCCAGAGGGACTTCTGGACAACTGAAAAGACATCACTAAGTCCACTTTATTAAGTCAAGAATAACAAGATGTCCCAGGCTAATCTTGCACACACATTTAGTATATAGCTAGTTCAACATTAAAATGTGGTTGCAGGGATGTCGAGAGTTCTTTATATATATCCTAACAATTTTCATTAGGTGTGAAATTACTTCAAAGTGTTAATTTTTAAAAGTTCAGTGTAAACTCATGACAACCATGGGGCCAGCAAAATAGCAGGTTCACTAAATATACTCAAAAGTATCTGGCCCTCCTTCCCAAATGAGAGTTACCAAAAGGTAAATCTTAGCACTAACTTCATCTTTTTCCTCCTTCCCCCATGTCTAAATGTATTCTCATTCTGTAATTCCTCATCTTAAGTTCTTACCATAATACCTCACCTGCACCACTGTAACAGCCTTCTTGTCTCCCTGATACTCTTATAAAGCTTTGTATCATTAACTATAAAATCAGGAACCCATACTTTTAAAACCTATATTTGATTTTATTTGCTTATTCAAATATCTGTAACAGCTGCCATTTTTAATATTAATTTACAAGGCAGGAAAACGAAGATGTTTCATATACACATTTACACATTCATACACAAAGAGAACAATGAATACGTTAAGTACCAGGGGGAGTGAGAATGGAGAAGGGAGAGTAAGAGACCTCTGAGCTAGGCACAGCAACTCAAACCTGTGACCTCAGCACTCTATAAGGCTGAGGCAGGAGGACTGCCAAGAGTTTGAGATCAGACTGAGCTAAACAGTGGGACCCTGCTTCAAAAAGAAAAAAAAGGAAGACTTTATTTGACTTTTAATTTATGCTTACTTTAGGACTTTGTATTTGTTTAATTCTTTTATGATATGGTAGGGATGCCAAAATGGAGTGGAAAAAAGTTCCAATAGTTAGAACTTCTAAAACTCTACTTTTCCCAACTTGACATCAAATAAATAAAACAATCATTTACCACACTGGAATAAACCAAGGAGATGATTTAAAGTCAAAAGAAACCATCCTAAAGTTTCTAGTATGCTCAACAGGAAGCTGCATTCTAAAGGTAGACATGACCAACTTGCCCAAGCAAAGAGTGATCTGACCTGGTTTCATCTCCTACCAGAGAGAACCCACATAGAAACAAAAACAATGCCCACTCAGAGATGGACATGCACAATAAGACAATTTGTGTCTCTTTAAACATACTACGTACTCTTTCATATTTCTGACTTTTATACATGCTGTTCCTCTACCCTGATCAGTTCCAACTCATCCTTCAAGACCACATACAAATGCCAATTCTCATTTCCCCCAGATCCTAATACACTGTCACTCTGAATTGCGTATGTAGATAGGTATGAACAGCCTAGACTGGAACTCAAAGAAAAGTATCAAATTGCATTTACCTTTATACATAATATTGTTCCCATTATATCAGAGACTTAAATGTTTAACATATAAAGGAACATTTGCTCCACTGTTCCCCAATAAGACAAATTTTTCAAAACTGCAATAATTAAAAGAAGGTACAACTATTTTTCCAAAATAAAAACACGTACAATGTACTTTCATAAAAGAGATATTTGGGATAACCCTGAGCCATTATCCCAGCCCAGTAGTTTTAGACTGAGCACATAAACAAAATGTTTAACAATAGGCAAATAACTTAGTTATAGTAAGTCATCTGAATGTTTATCATTTGAATTATGTTTATGAACATGGAACTATAAATATATGTACATGTATATATATATATGCATGCATGCATGCATGCATACATACATACATAAATACATACATATGTTCTCAACTACAATTCAAGACCACACTAACACTCAGAAGCTAGAGACAAAAAGATTGCATTTGTTCAAGGCTAGCCTGGGCTATATAAAAAGTTTCAGGTCTGGGTTACAATATGAGGCCTTGTCTCAAAAACAAAATAAACAATCAACTGGCTGCTAAGGTTTATAAGATCAGATTTTATCTGGCTCCAAAGTCTGTGATCTTCTTCCTATATTAAAAGGCCTCTACTATGTAATGTTGAATATTCTATTCAAAATTGTATTTTTGACCACAAAACTTTACCAAATACTCACACACATGGGGAGGGGGTTGCTTGGAAAGAAATATTTATTTTATTTATTTGTTTATTTTGGTTTTTCAAGACAGGGTTTCTCTGTGTAGCTTTGGAGCCTGTCCTAGAACTAGCTCTTAAAGACCAGGCTGATCTCAAACTCACAGAGATGCACCTGCCCCTGCCTCCCAAGTGCTGGGATTAAAGGCGTGCACCACCACTGCCTGGAAATTGCTAAACGGAACACATGAAGTAAACAAAAGAAACAACCTTTGTATTAAATGTTCTTATTAGATAAAAGCTTATGTCCCCTCCCCCAAAAAAGTAAGAATTGGGTCTTGGGAGATTGCTCAGTGGGAAAGGTACTAAATGTGAATTCCTAACACCTAAAGCTGAAAATGGTGAGTCAGGGCAAATGAGCTCACTGGCCAGGCAGTTTTGTCAGAACCACGAAGTCCAGATCCAGTGAGAAACCCAGTCTTAAAAAAGTAAGCAAAAATAAGGTGGGATAAGGACTGAGGACGACATCCCAGAGTTGATTTCTGGCCTCTACATGAGCCTGCATGGACTAGTACTCTCCTGTGAACACACACATAAAAACCTTTTTTCATTAATGTAAGAATATACAAAGCTGTATCTAAACAAGCATAATTAACCCCAAGGCACTTACTGCCAGGTCTGAACCCCAGATCATCATGACTGGACTAAGCAGTAGTCTTCTAACAAAAAGAAAAGTGAGTTCTGAGGAAGACCGAAGAGTCAAGGACTTATAAGCTGAGGAGACAGCGAGAAGGGAAACACAAGACCAAACTGGGAGAATCACCTTGCAGGCCCAGCAAAGGGGTAAGAATCACTTTGACAAGTAATACATGTCTTACTGCTATCTATCTTACACGGGAAGGTGGCAAGGGTTGCTTCTTTCCTGTTGCTTCAAGAGTCCAGAACCATGTTCAGCAACTCTATTTTTAAAGTTTTAATCTTAAAAAGACTTAATGGGACCGTTAAAAATTCAGTTTTTATTCCAACATGTTCTTCAGTGGCAGAGAACTTAACCTAGCACCGCCTTGATTCTGTGTTGGAACAAATAAAACATCAATAAAGTATTGCTTGGGGTCACACACCGATTTCACCAAACAACCATGTATGGGGGTATGCACAGAAAGTAACCCCTTATCCTCTGCATACACTTCATATTATTCCCCCAAATAAATTCCTTTTCATGACTGAGGAACACAATGGAGAATGAGAACCCCTTCAGAAATAATGCTTGTGAATATTAAATGTCATTGCACATTGTAAGAAGTTACTGAACTTTAAAGCAAGATGGGGTCTTGGAAACAATCTTTCAGTGGTAATGCCTCCATTTATCAACAGGTTAACTGAAGCTCAAGAAGTAAGTACCTTGCTGGCATGACTACACCTGTGGAAGACTGAATGCCAGACCTCAGATGTCCTAGGAAGCAAGATCTAAAAACTGTGCTACTCAAGACTACATAACCAGAGACCACTTTTGGCTAGAAGTTTAAAATGATTAAAACTAAATGCAACTTCAAACTCAGTTTCTCACTTATATCAGAGTCATACTTCCAAGGGTTCAATAATCTATACATAGTTAATGGCTACTAGCAGCATAGGGGGAAAACTGTTCCCTCATATTTGTCGATTATACTTCAATAAATCTGGGGAAAGAGAAAGTATCTCCATCACTACAGAATATTTAAATGGACGCACTGCTCTAAAGAATAAGCTGTAAAGTCAGATATGGTTTCAATTCTGCTTGGAGGGAGACAGACATAACACACATCTCACAAAGTATACTTCATGATTAAATACCCATAACCTCTCTTCCAATGTTTCTATTTGGGAATAATAAAATAAAAGATGATTGTGAACATAATAAATATCCCTTGTATTTTATATGACTACAATGAGTTCTCATTCAAAGGACATAAAATGAATTGTGCGGTTTCTAGACAACTGTTCTCCTATGCTGGTAAAGAAGAGTCAACATTACTTCTTCATTACATTACTTCTCATTATCTGTAAAGAGTCCTTTAAACCATTTGCCCTTAAACAACTACCAAACATCTGTCTACCTCCCCCACCTTTTTTTTTTTTTTTTTTGGTAAGATCTTTTTGTTTTTTGCAGAGTAATGGTGCATACCTTTAATCCCAAAAATCGGGAGGCAGAGGCAGGTGGACCTCTGAGTTCAGGGCCAGCATACTCTACAAAGAGAGTTCCAGGACAGCCAGAGCTGCTACACAGAGAAACCCTGACTCAAAAAACAAACAAACAAAACAAAACAAAACAAAACAAAACAAAACAAAAAGACAGAAAGAAAGAAAAGAAAAGAAAAAGAAAACCCAACAACTACAAAAGAATTTCTTGTTTTTTAAACAACCTAACTCTCAGAGGAGGAAAGAAGTACCTAGCAATAAGTCCCCTTTAAATTCCCTAATTTCTATTTTGTCTCTTAAAAAAAATTTACTCAAAAAAATGTAGCCACTGATCTCCCTTTAAAAGCTGAAAGGAAGCCATAAATACTAAATGAATAACAATAAAAACTGTTTGTCATTTTACAACTCTATGTGCAATAGATAAAATTAAAACATCTCAAGGTATACAAACCAGAGTACTTAAGAGTCAATAGAGTTCACATTAAGTTTTCTTAAAAACTGAAAAGTTCCTATTGCTATCACAGTTTTTATTACTGTCTCACTTTATACGTTTAAGAGGTGGCACCTATGCCTAAACTGAAAAACTAATTTGTAGGATTCTGTAATTTTATTAAAGTTCTTAAAAAAATGATAACCTCCTCACTGGTCACAGTGAATATTCATTCCTGAGGCTGCATTCTAAGTACATCCGACCCAGAAAGTATTTTTAGCAAATGTGTTCAATAGATGCTGGTGTTATGCCTAGCCTAAATTAGAAATTAGTGTCATAAATTTAAAGCAACAATGTTACTAGGGACATTTTAAAGATACTCAATTAGGACACCGTGGGGGAGGAGAAAACAAGACTTGACATAATTTACCCACCACCTAGAAGCTGAGATACTAGAAACCTGAGATAAGTCACATCTGTTACTACTTTTGAGGAATATGTGATAGTCTACCTTAACAAACTTTAACCAACTCAATATTACGAAAAACTATAAAGCAGTGATGATGCCTGGTGTTTAAAAGAAGGTCCTTTTAGCAAATGTTTGAGGCAGTTTAAGTAAATAAAAAATACTGTCATATACACATGTATACACACACATACATACATAGACACGCAAGACTGTCGATCTTATAAGTTAGGCAAGATCACAATATTATGGGGTCATCCATGCACATGTATCAATACAAAATACGAACAAAGAGCACCACAGAAAATATGAAGAGACACAAAAATAGCTCTTGTGGTAACTGGAGCAGAAATGTATTCTGACAACAGCAGCCAAAAAAAAAAAAAAAAAAAAAAGGTGGTGTCCACAAGATGACTGATCTCAGATAATGAGTGAAAAAAGTGGTTCTATATTAACTCATATGAACACTGAATCTGAGATCCTCAAATTAGAGATGTAAAGGATATATCTAGCTATAGTCTATTAAGCACACTGAGTAGCTGTTTTAGGCAAGCCCCTCCCCTTTTGGAAAGCATGCTTCCCCTCTGACACACTACTGTTCACAAACCCAGGCTTTCCAGAAAGCTGTGGCATTTGCTGCCCCAGTCTTCTCTCTAGCCCAACTATCTTTCAGGAGTCAGACACACTGGTTTTTGTTTTTGTTTTCCTCCACAGCCATGTTTGAAATGTGACCAATGAACTGTGCTATTTCATCTGGACCCAAGATCTAATCACACACTCAGTATTTCTTGAATTGCTCATTCCAAAAGTAGCTAGAAGATATGACAGGTCCTCCTGGAACAAGCAGTTTTTTTTTAAAACCCCACACATCGTCCTTGTACACACTGATGTCACTCTGTGATGCAAGGCCAGACTTAAAAGTCTCTAACCTAAGTTTCAAGGCAACATCCCTAGGCATTATCAGTGAAATTGTAAACTGTTCATTATTGAAGAAACCCCCGCAAATGCATCCAGACATGCATTTAACTACATCTCAACTTTATTTTTAAAAATCTCTGAATTGAATTGGTTTTCAGAAGTCTGTCTTGGGACAATTCAGGTGAATATGTTTTGTAAGAACAGTTCCTGTCCATAAAAAATAATCCATACGCCCCATTTTTCCTGTAACTATTAAGAAACATTGCCACAGAAACAAATCTTTTAAAGCCAAAAAAGCCACAGATCACTGTGCTTACAATCAACAAACACTCATCAGACCTTTACTACAGATTCACAATCTGAACATTAGCAAGGCAGTGAAGATTCCAAAACACCATGAAAAACTAAGTGAAGGATTCAGATCTATATCTCAACTTTTTGGGACCCAAGTACAGATTCCTAAAATCCAGTAGATATTGGCAGACTCACAAAAGACTTTCAAGTTTAATGGGAGGGATCGTGTGCTCATGCAACATGCAAAAAAAAAAAAAAACCAAAAAAACAAAAAAATGCTTATATAAATCAATTAACAACAATAATAATTAGAAGAAGAAGAAAAAGAATCCTACAAACGGCATACAGAAGATTTTAATCCAACCTCACCTTGAGTTTAGGAACACTGGGACATTCCATCTCGCATCTACATCCCACCTTGCACTCATCCCTAGCAGAGGTTTCAACTATAACCTCCAGGAAGATCCGAGGACCCGGACCCAGTAAGAAAAAGGGAGTTCTGATCGGGTAGCTCCGGCTACCTGGCTCGGCAAGCTTCAGGTGCGCGCCCACGATCTGCAAAGGGGACCCCAGAAGGCCAGGCGAAGAACCTCCCCAAGCGCCCCTCTTACCTTCGTTATCACAGCCGCGTCCTCTCGGCTGGAGCAAAAAAAAAAAATAATAATAATAATAATAATAAAATAATAAAAAAAATACAAATACAAAAATGCAGGAGGCCCCGGGCGCGCAGGCGGGGAGGCAGAGGCGCGTGGTCGGCGTCGGGGTGCTCGCCCCTCAGCGCCCCGCGAGCAGCCGCCGCCACAGCGGCCGCGCCACGGCCGCGGGCCGCCAGCACCCCGTCATCCTGCGGGGCTGCGGCGGGGCCGGCGTGCGCGGGGAGGCGCGGCGGCGAGATGAGCTAATGCCTTCGCCACACGCGCCCGCAAAGTGCCGCGGGTCCCCCCCAGCACGCGGCCCGGCGGCCCAAGCGCCGTCCCCTCCGAGCCCCGGAGCCCCGATTTCTGACAGGTCCCCGGAGCCCTCAACAACACCGTCGCGTCCGCCGAGCAGGAAAGCGCGCGGCGCGAGGCGGCGGGTGACTCCAGGGAGGCGGCTCCGTGGGAGAGTGCAGACGACAGGCTCGGCCACCCTCCTCCCGCTCCTCCTCTCCTTCCTCCTCCTCCCGCGCCGCCGCCGCCGCCTCCTCCGCCTCCTCCGCCTCCGCCCTCAAGCACACCCCGTCTCCTAGGCCGCAGCATAGCAACCGAACATGGCGGCTGCGCAGCCCCCGGCCAGTCAGAGTCCGGGAACGGCGGCCTCAGCAACGGGAGGCGGTCTCGCGAGAGGTGAGGCCACGCCCCTTCCCCGCCTCCTCCTCCCTCGCTCCTCCCACCGAGGAGCGCAGGCCGTCGCAGGTGCGGGGGAGGCGGGGCTCAGCGGCTGGGAGGGGAGGGCGTGGCTCCGTGTCCACGCCCCCTAGCCAGGCCCGGATTGGTTCCTCGCCTGTCAGCCCTGCCCCTCCTCCCTTTTCCCGTGTGTACCTAGTGACTCTAAGGGACACAAAAGAAAGCGACAGCGCGAAGTGGGGAAAGTCGACCTCTTGGCTTCAGGGTGTCCCGAATTAAGTGCTCACAGAGGGTACAGGCTTTGGAATGCAGTTTCCAGTCTTTTCTCCTCCTAAACAGAGCCTGTCGAAAACAAAGCCTAAGCAAAAGGCGTTCATGGGTAAAACAAAGGACCGTGCTTTCTGTGTGCCAGGAACGCTGCTTTTTAAAATCAAGTTTGGGCACTCATATTAAGAATGAGTGTTCTTCTTAGCATGGCAGGGCCTTGAGGAGGGTGTACTCTAACGTTTTCGGGGTGATACAAACTTGTTGGTGATAGGACATTCCTATGGCCTGGGTGACCTCAACTGAAATGAGGGAAGAGTGGGTTAGGGGTACCCTCGCCTCTTCAGTATTTTTACATTTCTTTATTCTGCATATACCCAAAACCAACGTGTGTGTGTGTGTGTGTTGACTCAGAACAAGGTTTGAGAGTTGGTAATCCATGTCTGTTCCTGGGATTGAGTCCAAGACTTAAGACTTGGCAGCAAATTCCTTCCTTTACCCTATGACCCATCTCGAAGGTCCTTGCCTCTTTTTTGAGGGGGAGGCAGGTGTCAATGCCGTTTTCTGTGGCCAGGCTTCTTGTTCTTGATTTTAATCTTTATACCTCACCAGAGACTATCGTTATATATATATATAATTATGTTTCTCCGGGGGAGGGGGTGCCTTTAATCCCAGCACTGGGAAGACAGAGGCAGGCAGATGTCTGTGAGTTCAAGAACAGCCTGGTCTACAGGTTGGGTTTCAAGACAGCCAAGGCTACAACAGTGAAGCCCTGTCTTGAAAAACCAAAATAAAATGATGATGATGATGATGATGATGATGATGTTTCTTCAGGGGGTTGAGGGAAGAGCACTTGCTTAGTACATGCACAAGGACCTAGGTTCCATCCCCAGCACCCAACAGCCACATGCTGCTAAGCTTATCTTTTCTCCATGTCATCAAAACAACTACACCCATCAGAAAAAAAACGCCTTCACCAATGAGGAAAATGAGTGCAAAAGTGTGGAAAACAGTAATTTCTATCACTCTGCTCCTACTTTTTCTTGTCCAGCAGTTGATGAACAGTTGGACACTTGGGAGGCTGAGGCAAGAGGATCGGGGGTTCAAAAGCATCCTTAGCTACACAGCAAGTCCCAGGCCAGCCTGGGCTGTGTAAGACCCTCTCTCAGAGTGCTGGTGGGACAGAGACATATCAGTTCCCAGCCTGTGCTCATCCATTCTGTCTTCCCTAAGAAAGTATTCTTTCCTCCGGCTGTCCATTTTGAAATCCTTTGTTCATGGTTTTGCTGAAATGTTTCTTATCTCACATCTGTCAACATCCATTCATCCTTCAACAAAAGATCAAAGAGACCTTCACCAGAGTTAAACAGTAAGAAATAATTTCTTCCTTCTATGACACAGATAGCTCTAGGTTTAAACATTCCTTTGGTGTTTTTCACAATGTTCATTTTACTTCGCAATACTTAGCCCTGTTGTGGGTATTACTGATAGTCGGTGATCTGATCACCGCTACACTCAAGGCAAAATCATCTCTGTAGCCCTCACAATGCCTGAGGACACTGCCTGGCAGGAAAAATAAAAGATGGAAAGAACAAAATGTTTGAATCACTGATGGGTAGGGTTTCAAGAAAATACCTGAAATAGGGCCTGAAAAGGTAATTCAGCCAGTAAAATGATTGCTGTGCAAGCATAAGGACCTGCGTTCAGATTCCCCAGAGCACACACACAAAGCTGGGCGTGTTAGCCATTCCCAGCTGCACCACCATCACCACTCACTCTACCTCAAAACTATCACTACTAATTATCACAAAAGAAACCCCACGCCTGCTGCTCATTCTCTAGTTTGTCCTCCCCAAACCTCTACCAGGCTGTAATCTATTCTCTGTCTACTCTGGATATGTCCCATAAACAGAGGAACTTCCTGAATGGAGCTCCGCAGGGGAAGTCACCTTGATGGGCCCTTTGAAGTTAGCAATACTTATTATCATTGCTAGAGAATGCTAAGTTCATCCTAAACCTACCTTCCTGCATCCCTGAACAAGAAGGAGCAAGTGATTGTCGAGGAGATGGAAAAGAAGAGGAGGAGGACGGAGTTGCTTTACAGGCTGTGCAGCTCAGTCAGCAGAATGCTTGCCTTACATTCATGAAACCTTGGGTTTGATCCCCAGCACAGCAAAACAAAACAAAACGAAAACCCACATGACACTCCATGCCTGAAATCCCAGAAGTCAAGAGCTGGACGTAGGAGGATCAGAAAGTCACAGTGATTCTCAGCTACATAATGGCTTTGAGGCTAGCCTGGGCTACACAAGAATGTGTCCAAAAAATAGAAGAATAGCCTTTAGACCATGCCCCAAGTGCATATTTGCTCAGTGAAGAATAAACTTGGAAATAAGTTCATGCTTTTCAACTTTTAAACTGTATATCCATCGCCTGAACATCTTGTTTAAAATGCAGGTTCTAGGCTGGGAAACAGGTAAAGACACATGCGACCAACCATAATGACCTGAGTCCAGTCTCAGGAAGGAAAAGACTCCCGGACAGTGTCATCTGACATCCCCAGGCCTGACACAGCACATGTGGGCACACACACACACACACACACACACACACACACACACACACACACACACACCACATTTTAAAATGCAAAAATTATTTGTAAAATGGAGGTTCTAATTCACTATATTTGGGGTGGGACCAGAGACTCCAGGGCCCTGTAAGAACTTGGCAGACAAAATGCTCCTGTACTTAAAAATTTGATATTAAAAAGTACAGTTTTGCTCTTGTTTAAATAATATTCTTTAAAACAATGAATATATTCCAATGCCTATTCTGAACCATCTAATGATAACTTTGCAACCAAACACTGAACTTGACCTTCCATCTAACCCTAGCTATAACCATAGCAGTGCGTTTCACACTCTCACCCCAACAGGCAACTCAATTTCAGGAAAACTATCTGTCACGTTACATGCATAATATTGACAGTTTTACATTTTTGGTTCAATTCGTATATTGCATACATTTTACACATGTAGGAACCTCGTGAAGAAGGATTTTATTCCTAATTTAATACATGCACCTAAGAGACTTAATTAAGGTAATTAAACAGTTGGGAGTTAGCAAGACTTCTTTTCAACTTAGAACTGGCAAACATTACTGGATGTTGGCAGCCACTGCTCCTGACTGTGACGTTTTACTGTGTCTGCAGTGTGCCCTTGGCTGTGCTCTGAGAGGTTAAGAGCAAGGGCTCTGTCCCCGCTTGGAGGTGGTTGGCAGACAAGAATGACTGGGCCTTTTACACTTAGTGGCTGATGGCAGGATTTCTCCTAGCCCTGGGTAGCTAGGCCCTAGAGGGACAGGTCTTTTTCTATTCTGTAGAGCCAAACCCAGCCACCAAGACCTTGGCAGTGGCTTCATGCGACAACAGGGCAAGAGAGATGTTGACTGATTTCAGCTGACTCATAGGCTACATGACCATGAAATAAATAAGCCACCCAACTCTGGATCACAAATTCAAGCCCTAACTTCTAAACTATAGAAAAATTCATGGACAGGCTGAGAAACTTAGTGAGTCTCTATCTCAGAATTAAAAAAAAAAAAATAGGACTGAGTTGCTGTAGGTAAAGGTACCTGCCAACAAGCCTGATGACATGAGTTCGGTCCTGGAGCCCACATGGTAGAAGGAAAAATCTTACCCCCACAGCTTGTCCTCTGACTTCTACATCCATTTTGTGGCACAAAAATTGCAGCCCACACAAAATAAGTGTAATAAGAAACACATATATCAGTGGTAAAAGCTTGCTTAGCATTAACAGAGCCCTAGATTTGATTGCCAGTACCAGGAGGGACAGAGACAGCAAGACACCTTGGGGGTCAATGAGGTGACTCTCAAGAAAAATTATACTCCATTTACTAGGGGTAGCTCAAAGTGATAGGAATTTTAAGTTTAAAACAATTGTTAAAATGACCTAATGTTTTCCCCCTAAACTTCTGAGGTGAGGCATGCAAGGTGTATGAATTTTCAAGGCTTGGAGTATATCTCACACAGAAAAGTCTTCCAGATACAAAGGCCTGAATTTGATCTTCAGAACCCACATAAAAATGCTAGCTATGGCGGCCTGACAAGGGGCCTCAGTAGGGTGTTTATCTGCCTTAGCCATATAATTGAGGATGAAGGTTTTACCTAACTGGAATCTTCATGCCTAACTTAAATTCAAGCAAAACAAACCAAGCAAACTTAGAGAATTTCAATCTTTAAAAGAGTGTCTTCAGACTGGATTGATGATTAGGTTAAACCAAGTGTAGCTTGGTTGGTAGAGGGTTTACATAGCATCCACAAAGCCCTAGGTCTAATACACACCACTGCATACAATTCGCTTGGTATATGCATCCCTATAATGTCAGATTTGAGAGATGGACATAGGGGGATCAGATGGTTAAGGTCATACTCAGCTCCATAGTGAATCTGAGGCCTGTCTGGAATACATATGTCCTTGACCCCAAAAAGAAGGGAGTCCCTAGGTGTCTCAGCACTTAGGAAGCAGAAACAGGAAAGTCTCTATGAGTTTGGGGACAGTCTGGTTTACATAGTGAGCTCCAGGCCAGTCCCTGTCTCAAAAAACAGAGAACAAAAAAGAGGCAGGTGTCACTGGGAGAGGCTTTGATTGGTGACGTGCTTGTCACGTAAGCATGAGAACCTCAGTTTGATGCCCAGAACCCATGTTAAAAAAAAAAAAAAAAAAAAAAAAACCGTGGTGGCATGTGCTTATAGTTCCAGCTCTGGCTATCTGGAGACAGCAGGACCTCTGGGACTCGCTGCAGGGCCAGCCTAGCCTACTTGGCAAGCCTCAAGTCCCAGTGAGAGATCTTGTCTCACAAACAAAGTTGACAGCTGCTGTAAGGACAAACACCCAAAGCCTCTGAACTCCATGCATAAATGCATACACATGCATGTGCTCTCTCTCTCTCTCTCTCTCTCTCTCTCTCTCTCTCTCTCTCTCTCTCTCTCTCTCTCTCTCACACACACACACACACACACACACACACACATACACACACACTATACATATTCTCAATAAATGCAGAATGCACCTTGGTCTTCCTGTGATAACAGACCGATATCAAATATGATTTTCTTTAAAGAAACTGCTTTTTAAACTCAGATGATTTATAGCTCTGAGACACTTGACCCAGAAGGGTCACTCTGTCTACATGACCCCCTCTTTGTGTGCTATCCATTTTTTTTCTAAAGAACAACAGAAGCCCCAAGTTAGGAATCCTGAGATCAAGAACTATATAGAAATATAGGTGTGGTGGCACATACCTGTAGTCATAGCACTGGGCACCTCAAAATAGGAAAATAGTAAATTCAAAGCCAGCCTTGCTACACACACTCTATATAGTGTGTTCAGGAGAAAATTCTTTACAGAAAGTGATGTGTGTGTGTGTGTGTGTGTGTGTGTGTGTGTGTGTACACATGCATATATCACTCTTACGTGCTTTCTTACACTTAATACTTAATAGTATTAAGCACTATTAATAGTTCTTGTACAAGTTTCCAGAATGTTCTCTGTGTTGCTATAAGGCATATATTGTATATTTCTTTCCCATGGATACCAGAGGTCATACTGCATATGTTGTATTTCATTTCTTTATATATGTGGGAGGGCCGAGGAGATGGCTCAGTAGAAAAAGCACTTGCCAGGCAAGCAGGAAAGCCAGACCTTGAATCCCCAACGTCCATGTAAACACTGGGTGGGTGTGGAGGCCCACCTGTAATTCCATCTCTAGAAAGCAGAGGCAGAATCCAAGCAAGCAGGCAAGCTAGACAAGCCCAAATAAGCAAAACTTTGGTTCCATTGCACCTAAGAGACAATCCTCTATGCATATCTGTGAGGAAGTTTCTCCTTTTCTTTCTTTCTCTCTCTCTCTCTTTCTTTCTTTCTTTCTTTCTTTCTTTCTTTCTTTCTTTCTTTCTTTCTTTCTTTTTCTTTCTCCCCTCCCTTCCTCCCTCCCTCCCCCCTCTCTCGTTTTTATCTGTTTGTTTTTCGAGACAAGATTTCTCTACAGAGCCCTGGCTGTCTTGGAACTCTATGTAGACCAGGCTGATCTTGGACTCAGAGATCTGCCCACCTCTGCCTCCTGAGTTGTGTGGGCTTAAATGAGTGGGCCACCACATCTTCTTGAGAGGGAGTTTTGATACCGGATTAATCAGTTGTAAAAACCCACCCTAAGTATATGTGGTACCATTCCAGGGGCTGGTGTGCCAAACTGAATACAAAGAGAACAGCTGAGCTTTTGGTTGCTTTGGGTCGAGCCAGGTAATCCAGGGTAAGATCCTCACCTCAAAGTCTCTAACTTCATCGCATCTACGGGGTCCTTTTTGCTGTGTATTGCCACATGGTCACAGGTTCTGATCACTGGCCACCTTGACGTCCATGACTTTGTGTGCCAAGGTCTCCACTACCAGTCAGTTTGGGGCTATTATAGTTCATAAGTTTACATATTTGAGAAAGTTAATGACTTCCCAAGATGAACATTGTATATTTATTTTTAATTATGTGACTATCTGTAGGGAGCTGTGATACTGCAGTCGCCATTACAAGATGGCGTTGACATCCGGCCCCGCAGTCAGTAAACAAGTTCTGGAGCACATGTGCCGATTACAAGAACACGCCAAGTCTCTGCCCAGCCCGGGGCGTCACATGGGGTGATGAGTGAGCAGCCAACCAGAGGGCGATATGCCACCTCGAACCAGGATGGCTAGAGCTTATAAATACAGCACCACTCTGGGGCTTGGGGTCTTCCTCCTTTCATCGCTTGGATGCAATAAAGCTTGCTGCAGAAGGATCCTGTTGTCCCTGTGCGTTCTTGCTGGCGAGACAACTGCGCGGGCTGCGACAACTATCTGTGTGTAGGTATATGCACATCGTGCAGTTGCCTGTAGAGTGCGGTAGAGGGTATACTATCTTCTGGAGTAGGAGCTACAGGGGATTGTGGGTACTGGGAAATGAACTTGGACCCTCATAAGACCATTACGTGCTCTTAACCACTGAACTTCCACTCCAGCCCCAAGATGAACATATACTTAATTACATAGTTCTTAAAATATGGAACCTCAGATTGTGACTGAAATATTAAATTATGTCAACAGCATATGTAGTGTGTCTAGTACAAGATTAATTATCTGCCCCGAAATGTGAATACACTGTATACACATATATTTACTCATAAGACATTGATTTGCCACTTTATCTAAGTTTTTGTAATTAAACATTAATACAAATATTCCTCAAAATCACTATTCATTTTTAAAATTCCATTATTACTCACCACTTTCTAGATATCGGGGGTATAGATAAGAGGTGGACCTTGCCCTCCAGATAAATTGTCTCAGGGTCTTTATTGCTGTGAAGAGACCACAACCATGGCAACTCTTATAAACGCAAGCATGTAATTGGGGCTAGCTTACAGTTTCAAACGTTCAGCCCATTGCCATCATTTTGGGAAGCATAGAAGCACGCGAGCAGACATGTTTGTGGAGAGATAACTTGAGAATTCTGCATCTGGAGCCTC
Organism: Cricetiscus sungorus; assembly: GCA_030556225.1. Taxonomy (NCBI): domain Eukaryota; kingdom Metazoa; phylum Chordata; class Mammalia; order Rodentia; family Cricetidae; genus Cricetiscus; species Cricetiscus sungorus. The sequence goes on along the minus strand of JANBXA010000367.1, from coordinate 19,000,879 downwards.
AGGAAGCAGAAAGTGAGAAACACTGGCCTGGCCCACCTTCTCTAACGAGGTCACACCTCCTGAACCCTCTCAAGTAGCACCACTCTCTAATAACTACATATTTAAATATGTGAGTCTATGGGGGTCATCCCACTCTCCAATAACTACATATTTAAATATGTGAGTCTATGGGGGTCATTCCCATTCAAACCACCACACAAGTTTTTCCTTTTCTGTTTGTTTTGTTTTTGTTTTGTTTTGTTTGTTGTTTGTTTTGTTTTTTTGAGACAGGGTCTCACTGTGTATCTCTGGCTGTCCTAGAACTCCCTATATAGACCAGGTTAGCCTCAAACTCAGAGACGTTCACCTGCTTCTGCTGGAATTAAAGGCATGTCCCACCATAACCAGCATATTTTCTGTTTTTAAGATTGTGACTCATTGGTGTGTAGTGGGATCAATTTGGAGAATTATAAGTTTTGGAAAAAGAAAATGAAATAAACTAGAATAGACTAGAACATATTAGAGTGAATTACACATATAACCATTATCTTGTGGAACTTTGTAGGTTGCAATGCAAATATTCTTTTGTCCTTCCTTTGGGTGTGACAGTCAAGAATGTCAGAATGTCCCCTTGAAGGGAATAATAATAGATAGAGGTCGAGACACAGCTCATTGGGTGAAATGATTGACACATATACTTGAGGACCTGAGTTTGTTTCCTTGATACCCACATAAAAAGCTGGGCATGGAGGTATGCCTTTGTAATCCTGGTTCTAGGGAACAGAGAGAAGGAGATTCTGTGGCCTTGCTGGCCAGCCAGTCAGCCAGTCCATCCAAAATGGCAAACCAGATTCAGTAGAGACCAAATATCAAACAATAAGGTGGAGAGCAACAGAGGAACACAGCCCAAAGTCAACCTCTGACCTCCACACATGTATACACCCCTCCCACACACACAACCCAAATTAGAGCAAGAAGTATGTTCACAACTGACTCTGAAAAATTCATGAAGACAGTCATGGTATTTCACAAGTCATTATTTCATCTCACCCTCAATCAATGTCTGAGATTAAAAAAAAAAATCACATTCAATGCCAAGCAGAGGTGGAGCATGCCTTTAATCCAAGCACTTGGGAGGCAGAGGCAGTTGGATCTCCATGAGTTCGAGGCCAGCCTGTTCTACAGAGCAAATGCCAAGAGAGTTTCCAAAGCTACACAGGGAAACCCTGTCTCAAAAAACAAACAAACAAACAAAAAGCAAAAATAAAAAAAATTCACATTTAGCTGGGTGTTGGTGGTATCATAATCAATTAGAAATTGGACCAATTTTTGTAAAACTTCTTGGAAGTTAAGCAGGAGTATATGAGCATTAACTGGGAAGGGATGAATGGGTGTGAGCAGGGAGAATAACCATGAAACCAATGGTTTAAGAAAAATTAATTTCATGGAGCAGAGGAAGGAGAGATTAGATTTGGATGGAGAGTCACCCCGGTAGACCAGTTACTCCCTGCACGAGCGCTGGCTCTCATTCTCCCTTCTCCGCCCAATCTGAAGCATCACCCACACCCTGCCCATGCCATGGGGTTCAGTGGAATGAAGTCTGCTCTGTGCCTGAGGTGCAAGAAAAGGAGATTCAGAAGTCTGTTGCAATCACCTAGATGTGAGATACTGAAAACCCGGTGTGTTATCGTGACATATGTCACCGGATTTAAATGTGGCTCCACTTTTGTCTCTGAACTTTTGCTGGAGGTAAAGCAAAGCTTCGAATGGATTACAGCAACTGGGGAGAGCACACTTCTAGTCACCTAGGCAAGGTTCATTTTAATTCTTACGAAGGCTACTAGCTCCCTACTTATTATATTATGTTCTTTGATGAATATTCATTCAATAGATTAACACAGTACTTTACTCTTACTCTATCATACTCATTGGAGAAATACACTATACCATCTGAACTACCTTGTAGGCATTTACTAAATGATTAAACCTTTTCTTCTTCAATCTGAACACTGGGAATGTATTACAACAAAGATTGGGGTGAAGGAAGAGAAGTCAGGAAAGGACTTGTCACGCAAGTGTGAGGGTCTGAGTTCAATCCCCCAGAACCCTCATAAAAGCTGGACCTGGTAACAGCTTGTGCTTTAGTTTGTTGCAGATGCAATGAAATTGACAACCAAGATTAGGGGCTACAACACCCACAGCAACCACACTAATATGCATACATGTGCAGGCATGCACACCCACAGATAATAATTACAGTAATAAAACATGGATTGAGGCTAAACTGCATTCTCTTTGGATTGAATTCACTCACAATTCAAAGAATATCTACTCATTCAGCAAGAGATAAGTAACGTTTCTTTGAGCAGTCAGTCAAATCTTGTAATTGGTAATTCCAATTTTAGTTACTAACTCCTCTAGATTCTTCTAATACCAATAGTTGTTTTGGGGATTAAGAGTGCCACAGTTCAGGAAGAGGAGGGGAGAGGTGGGCATGACAGAGCAGGAAGATTGAGTCAGGGAAAGAACAGGGGAGAGCAAGAAAAGAGATACCATAATAGCGGGAGCCATTATAGGTTTAAAGAGAAATCCGGCACTAGGGAAATATCCAGAGATCTACAAGGATGACCCTAACAATCTAAGCAAGACTGGAGAGGCTTCCTTAAATGCCCTTCTTCGATAATGAGATTGATGACTGCCTTATATGCCATCCTAGAGCCTTCATCCAGTAGCTGATAGAAGCAGAAGCAGACACCCACAGCTAAACACTGAGCCGAACTCTTGGAATCCAGTTGCAGACAGGGAGGAGTGATGAGCAAAGGGACCAAGACCAGGCTGGAGAAACCCACAGGAACAGATGACCTGAACAGAGGGGAGCTCATGGACTCCAGTCTGATAGGTGGGAAACCAGCATAGGACTGACCCAGACCCCCTGAGTGTGGTGTTAGTTGGGAGGACTGGGCAGTCTATGGGGCCTCTGATAGTGGATCAGTATTTATCCCTAGTATACAAATGGACTTTGTGAGTCCATTCCACATAGAGGGAAACTCTCTCAGCCTAGACACATGGGGGAGGCCCTGAGCCCTGCTCAAAATGATATGACAGACTTTGAAGACTCCCCATGGAAGTCTGCTCCCTGGGGAGCGGAAAGGGAATGGGATGGGAGGCTTTGGGGGGACCAGGGGAGGATGGCAGGGTGTGGGAACTGGGATTGACATGTAAAAGAAGCTTGTTTGGAATTTAAACAAAAAATTGTGTGTGTGTGTGTGTGTGTGTGTGTGTGTGTGTGTGTGTGTGTGCATCACAGTTCAGCACACTGTACAACCCAGAATTCCCCTTGAGTATCAGGTTAGAGAGAAGACAGACAGAGACTTAGACTGGAGTGTTACTTTAACCTTTGCACTATGGAACCAGTCCTGGAGGCTTATTTTTAAAAAATAAATAAATAAAGGTTTTACTTTATTGTGTGTGTGTATGTGTGCATTGTGTGTGAGCAAACACATACATGGGCATGTAGATGCCCCTGAAGACCAGAAGAAGGTGTAAGATCCCTTGAAGCTGGACCCACAGGCATTTATGAGCTGCTTGATATACGTGCTCATGTCCAAACATTGGTCCTAATGACTAAACGGCAAATGTTCTTTATCAATGAGCCATCTCCCCGGCCCACAAGTTTTTTGAGCATTATCCTTTCTTATTAATAACAGTGTGACTAGTGGATCAGCCCAAACAAGTCTGTAATTTTCTGAAGTACAGACCCAGGTGTCCCGTAATATGAAAAAAAAAAAGGACTAGAAACTCAAGGCGCAGGGAACTCACACAAATTTAATGTAATAGAAATCTACACTCGGTTAAAGTCAAATTTAGAAGTAGTGAGAAGAAAATTGGAGATGAGAAATACAGAACAACTAATACATCGATATTACTTTTTGTTCATGTGGGTGCGTGTCTGTGTGCTTGGAGGTGTGCATGCCTCTGTGCGTGCCTGCGTGTGTGTGTGTGTGTGTGTGTGTGTGTGTGTGTGTGTGTAGAGTTGGGTCTCCATGAGTTCGAGGCCAACGTGTGGAGTCCAGATGCCAATGTAGAGTGTATCCTCATGTTGCTTTTGTTTTTTTTAAGACAGCTCACTCACTGAACCTGGAATTCACCAATTTGGTTAGAAAAGCTGGCCAGCAAGCCTCAGGATTCTCCTGTGACATCCTCTCCAGTACTAGGGTGACAGGCAGACAGTGCCACGTTTAGCCTTTTTGCATGCTTACTGAGGATCCAAGCCTTGTCTCTCTGGGAAAGCCTTGTCTCGCTGCAGAGTCCTTGTCACATTCCTGCAGCCATGCTGTCAGTTAACAGGCGCTGAGACTGACAGTAACATCCAGTGTGACTGCTGAGAGAAATCCCAGTCACCGGCAAAATCACCTGGAACCACTCTCAAGGCAACACCGGCTTTGAGAAAACCCAACTTGGTCCAAAGAACTTAATACTTTCTTCTGTGGCTTTTATTTTCTTATACCCACAAGCCTCTGCGGTCAATAAACACAGACCATGGAACACTCACCCCGCATTAACAGGCCGCCACTGATAAATAAAGACCAGAGAAGTCCTCAGAGGCTCTCAGAGGGCGACGGTTGAGCTTCAGTGATCAGCTTCTGCCCTCTTCTTAGACCGGAGTTCCCGGGCTCTTAGGAGACTTAAGCCATTGGCAGAGAAACACAGCTGAAAAGGCTATGAGACGGCGCTGGAATATAGCAATATAGCTCTTATGTAGCTCACTTGGGGCCCTGGGTTGGAACCTGAGTGGGGGAGGTCAGGGAGGTGAGATGATCCTCTTCGCACTGCATAGAAACCTAAAAGTCATAAGCACACGCACAGGAGTAGCTTATCTTTGCCCTGTGAGACTTAAGTGTGTGAGGAAGTTTGAATGTAATTGGCCCCCAAAAGCTCATAGGAAGTGGCACTCTGAGGAGGTGTGGCCTTGTGGAGTGGGTGTGGCCTTGTTGCAGGAGTGTGTCACTGTGGAGGTAGGATTTGGGTGTGGGGGGGGGTCTCATACATGCTCAAGCCACACCCAATGTCTCAGTTCACTTCCTGTTGCCTACAAGATGTAGAACTCTCAGCTCCTTCTCCAGCACCATGTCTGCCTGCGTGCCATCATGTCCTGTCATGATGACAATGGACTAAACCTCTAAACTGTAAGCCAGCAACCACAATTAAATGTTTTCCTTTATAAGAGTTGCTGTGGTCATGGTTTCCCTTCACAGCATTAAGACTGTGGTTACGAAGAGATTGGAGGGAGAGCAAAAATGCCGGCCTCATTAAAGTGATGTTCAAATTCCCTTCTTACAGAATGATGGATTTAACTTTGGTGTTAGGTTAGTTGTTGTTGTTGTTTGTTTGTTTGCGTCCTTACAGCAATTAGCTCCTGGATCAATTCGGCAGAAGAAAGCACCTCCACAGGAGGAGAAGTTTGGCTTCTGTGTTGGAGAACAGCCTATTGGTTTTATACCAACTGGAAAAGACATATACAATGGTAATTCTATAACTAGTCCTTAGATCGCATGTCCTCCCAGCAAGTAATTTGTAACAAAATTATCAGGAATTATACACATATTTTCTGGTGCACATAATTAAATAAACGCACAAACTCAAATGATCCCCAGTCATGAAGTGTACCCCACAGTGGGTAATAATACAGTTTCAAGGGGACTGAAAAGCCCATTCTGTTGGAAAAGCGTTTGCCACAAAAGCATGAGGACCCAAGGTTGGAGTTCAAGCTCATGGGTTAAAAACTCAGGCATGGCTTCACATGCTTCTAACCCAAACATTGGGAGGAAACAAGAGGATCTGTTGTATCCATTTTCCTATAAATGGCATAACTATTCTTTATGGATGAAAAAAATTCGATCTATCCATCCATCTATTTAGATATCATCTATCTACTCATCCATCTATCCATTCATCCTTTTACCCATCCATCAGTTCATCTATCTATCTGTCTGTCTGTCTATGGTGGTTTGACAGAAAATGGCCCCCCGAAGGGAGTGTCATATTAGGAGGTGTGGCTTTGTTGGAGTAGGTATGGCCTTGTTGGAGGACGTGTGTCACTGTGGAGGTGGGTTTTGAGGTCTCATATATGCTCATCACACCCAGTGCCACAATCCTCTTCCTGTTGCCTGTGAGTCAAGTTGTAGGAATCCCAGCTACTTCTCCAGCACCATGTCTGCCGGCATGACACCATGTGGCATGCTGTTGTGCTTATAGTGTCTCTTCACAGCAGTAGAAACTCTAAATAAGACAGAAGTTGGTACCAGGGACTGTGATACTGCTGTGGTAGGCTTGACCATGGTTTTGGCCAAAGGAATATGGACCTGGGGACTGTGGATCATAAAAGCAATTGACCACTTTAAATGCTGCTTAACGGGCCGTGCTCGTGGGAGCATGGAAGACAGTGGTGCTGAGTGTGATTTGAACTGTGGGTACCTGGATCAAGACGCTACAGCAGAGAAGAATTATATGTGGTCTAGAGATCATTCTTGTGGCCAGGCGTTGGTGGCACACGCCTTTAATCACAACACTCAGGAGACAGAGGCAGGCAGATCTCTGTGAATTCGAGACCAGCCTGGTCTACAGAGTGAGTTCCAGGACAGGCTCCATAGCTACACAGAGAAACCCTATCTCAAAAACAAACAAACAAACAAACAACCCCCCCCACACACACACACAGAGAGAGAGAGAGAGAGAGAGAGAGAGAGAGAGAGAGAGAGAGAGAGATAGAGATCATTGTGATATTTTGATGAATAAGGTGACTGCCTTTTCCCTTGTCTCAAGAGTCTTCCTGAGGCTTAAGTGAAGAAGTCAAGAGTTTTGGATTAATTCTGTTAGCAGAGGAAATCTGAAAACAGCCTAGTAGAAACTCTGTTGTGTCGTTATTAGTGGTAATGCTAATGGAGATTTATAATGAAAAGGAGTAAACTGAGCAAGGAGATAAACAGATTAAGAAATCGAATAAAGGGAGTGACCACATTAGGGCAAGATCCCACCCAGCAAAGTTTCCAACATGTGAAAAGGAATTAAAGAAAGTCATAGAGCCAGGTGTGGTGGTGCACACCTTTAACCCAGACACTGGGAAGGCAGAGGCTGGTGGATCTCTGCCTAGACTACAGAGCAAGTTTCAGGACAGCCCGAGCTTGGGCAGTGAAGGGATTCATTGAAAAGAGCAAGCTGGTGAAGATGTCATTGAATGAGGGGTCATGTTCCAGCCCCAGCAAGCAGCTTTGGCCATGTGTTTCTGGCTTCAAGGACAGAAGAAGGAAGGCATTATGGAACCTTCCTGCACGACTAAGGAAAGCTGCTGAGGCCAGGAACATGTCAGGGGTGTGCCTGAATGGAGCCTAGAGAAGCCATTGTGTGAAGCTGTGAAGGTGACGCTTGGATTGTCTTGGAGACCCCAAGCTGTTGGAGAAGCCAGGGTTGTGCCAAGGAAAGCTGCTCTCAGGGAGTGGAAGCAGCTCAAGGGAAAGAAGTGTGTTTCAGTCAACAAAGCTGAATGGAGGAGGAGATCTGAAGAGCGTTTGGACATCAGACTTGGAGATGCAGGATCGAGAGTCTGCCCAGCTGGTTTTCAGTCTTGCTTTGCTCCAGTATTTCCTCACTATGCTCCCCTTTTCTGCATTTTGGGATGGTAATTAATATACATCCTCTACCATATATGTTGGAAGTATGTGATCGGCTTTTTGGTTTTGATATTCCAGGGGATTACAGTTAAGAGATTGCATGACTCTCAGAAGAAACTTTGAACTTTAGACTTTTAAGTAAGTTTGAGAATGCTAAAGACTATGGGGACTTTTGAAGTTGGACTGAATGCATTTTTTCATTATGATGTGGCTACAAGCCTTTAGGAGCCAGGGAGTAGAATATGGTGATTTGAAAGAAAATAGCCCCCCAAAGGGAGTGGCATGTTAGGAGGTGTGGCCTTGTTGGAGTAGGTATGGCCTTGTTGGAGGACGTGTGTCACTGTGGAGGTGGGCTTTGAGGTCTCATATGCTTAAGTCACTCTAGTTCCATAGTTCACATCCTGTCCCCCAGCATCATGTCTGCCTGCACCCTACCACATCACACATGATGATCATGGACTAAACCTCAGAAAATGTAAGCCACCCCAATTTTTCCTTTATAAGTGTTGCTGTGGTCATGGCGTCTCTTCACCACAACTGAAACCCTAACAAAGGCAGAATCTATCTGTCTATCTATCTGTCTATCTGTCTGTCTATCTATCTATCTATCTATCTATCTATCTATCTATCATCTATCTTCTACCTGTCTATCATCTATTTATCTAACATCTGTCTATCTACCTAGATACATAATATTGATCATCTACCTATCACATTTTTCTATCATCTATTTCTATCTATCCATCTGTCTTCTACCTGTCTACCATCTGTTTATCTAACATCTGTCTATCTACCAAGCTATCTAGTCTTTATCATCCATCACCTACCATATTTTCCCATCATCTATTTATTTATCTAACATCTATGTATCTATCACCTGTCTCTCAATTTTCTGTCATCTATCTATCTGTCTGTCTGTCTATCTATCTATCTGTCTGTCGTCTGTCGCTCACATTTTCCTTACACACGCCCCTGCTGATGTACACCCAGGTTAGTCCCCTAACCTGGCATCTGTGAACAATACTGCAGTTCACCTTATGCAGCTCTTTCTCCTTGTTCTGTGTTGGGCACAGGATTCTACTTTGGCTTCTTCTTTTGTTGCTTTGCCTCATCTGGTTGAGTGTATAAGAATTATATGTGGAACAAAATACAAATATCTAGGGAAATTAATCACTAGAACAAAGTCAACAAAAGCTTTTAAAAAAATCAATGAGTCAGAGTCGGAGATGGAGCTCAGCGGTGGGGCACCTAGAATGCATGGGACCCGCTATTCTCTTGAAGAATCTTTGTTTACACTGTAAAAACGAGTTTCCACCTAAGGTGCCTTCTGATTGGCTTAATAAAGAGCTAAATAGCCAATAGCTAGACAGGAGTGAATAGCCAGGACTTCTGAGCAGAGAGAGAGAAACTGGGAGGAGACTCCAGGAAAGCAATTTTGCCAGTAGGTTTGGAACAGGTCATATGCGCTGTAGTAAGAAGACGTAACCATGTCATGTGACAGAACATAAATTTTAAAATCTGAATTAAGTCATAAGAGCTAGTTGGGAAAAAGCCTAAACTAAGGCCAAGCTTTCATAATTAATACTAAGCCTCTGGGTCATTATTTGCAGGCTGGTGGTCCAGAGACATTATGATAAGAAAACTTGCTACACTACGCTAGCTCTTTAAACAACTAAACAAGCAAACAGACAGGCAAAAATATATCTTTATGTCCAAATACCTGCCAGAAGTAATTTAAGGGGGGAACAGATTGTTTTGGTTCACAATTTAAGAAATAATACATTCAGCTCATTCATTATGGCAGGGAAACCATAGTAGAAGATGCCTGAGGCGGCTGATCACTTTGTATCCACAGTCAGGAAGTAGAGAATGGACGGGAAGTTGGTCTGGACTATCAAACCTCTAGGCCCACCCCCTTTGGTTCACTTCCTCCCTGGGAGGCTGTAACTCCTGAAGATTCCATAATCTTCTGTAGTAATGCCTCTAATAGGGCATCAAGTGTTCAAACTCAGGAGCTTCTGGGGGCACATTTCACATTCTAACCACAAGAAATAAATCAAAGAATGGTGCATCAGAGGTAAACAGCCCAAGTTATCAGAGGTGAACACTGTGAGGCTGTCATGCTCTTTCCAGCCACCATGAAGAAAGCACAACTCGAAAGGGGGAAGCCTGGAGGTGAGGCTGACAACAGAGAAGAAGCAATGGGAGGCTTTTCAGAAAACGTGTGTGTGTGTGTATGTGTGTGTGTGTGAGTGTGTGTGAGTGTGTGTGAGTGTGTGTGTGTTGAGTGTGTGTGAGTGTGTGTGAGTGTGTGTGTGTGTTGAGTGTGAGTGTGTGAGTGTGAGTGTGTGTATGTGTGTGTGAGTGTGAGTATGTGTGAGTGTGTGTGAATGTGAGTGTGTGTATGTGTATGTGAGTGTGTGTGTATGTGTGTGAGAGTGTGTGTGTGAGTGTGTGTGTGAGTGTGTGAGTGTGTGTGAGTGTGTGTGAGTGTGAGTGTGTGAGTGTGTGTGAGTGTGAGTGTGTGAGTGAGTGAGTGTGTGAGTGTGAGTGTGTGTGAGTGTGTGTGAGTGTGTGAGTGTATGTGAGTGTGTGTGAGTGTGAGTGTGTGAGAGTGTGAGTGTGAGTGTGTGAGTGTGTGTGTGAGTGAGTGTGTGGAGTGAGTGTGTGTGAGTGTGAGTGTGTGTGTGTGTGTGTGTGTGTATGGGGGAGGGGGGGAGAGTAAAAAAAAGTAAGGGTATGACTGCTTGTAAGTATAGTGAAGGAGAGTGTCTATTGTGAATAAAAGGGAGAGAACAGTCAGAGGCAGAGACGCTGGGGGAGTCCAGAGGGGACATGACCACACTGAGCTGGGCCATGTGATGACAGAGGCCTCGGAGGGAAAGCAAAAGAGGAGCCACTGACCAAGAGGGCAACCTGAGACAAGAGACTGGCACAGTCAAAAACGGCTGGGTTGTATAGGGGCCAGAGGAGCTGGGGGCTGGAGAGATCAGGATAGAAGGCATGGGTGTGGGGTCTTCAGGGAGGACCCTGTAACCGGTGGAGACTGTTACAGGGATGCCAGGAAGGATGCTGGGAGAACCTGGCAGCCAGCGTCTGCTTTGGTATGTTAGCGGCATCTCAGATAACCATTTGCCCCAGGTTTGAGACCTAACAGGGGGTAATTATCAACTTATTTTGCAAGTGCCACTGTGATTATGGTGGACTATGGGTATGGCAGTGGACAGGGAGACAATGGCTGTTAGACCTGAATATCGTGAAAGACCAGTTCCACAATTTTTAAAGCCAAATTTGAAGCAAACTTTAATTAGATACTAGCCAGAACGGTAGACTCTAGCTAGGACCATTCCAGAGTTCCCAATAGTCAGATTTTGCAGAGGTTTAAAAAGGCCAAACCATAAGGCCTCTTCACACCAGGTCCAAACAGGGGCAAGCATATATCGTAACCGTACTCCTGCCTGTGTGCCTGCAGCCTACATGTGACCAACAGAACCAGTGGGCTTGAGCTAACACTTTTGTTTCAGGGAGTAAAAACCTGTGGCTTGTTGTCTCCCATAATTAAAAGCCTCCAGCATTTCAGAAGGTTATCCGTTCTTAGGCAAGTGGGGCTTTCAGGTTAGCTTTGGCTCTTACACAGACAGTTTCAAACCCTGGCTACAGCCCAGAGAGTTGTGTGTTTGGTCTATGTGGTCGTCAGAGCATCATGTGGAGAAGGGTGAGACTGTTTTTCCCGAAGCCTACATTCTGTTTTATCTGGTTTACTTTCTGTGGTTTCAATTCCCTATGGAATTGGTCTACCTCTTAATCCTGAGTCCTGGGATTAAAGATATGTACCAACCACCTTCTGGCTGCCGGGGTTAAAGGTGTGTGCCTGACTTCCACGGCTTGTGGCTGACTTTGCTTTCTGAATCCTCAGGCAAGCTTTAGTAAATCATAAATAATATATCACCACACTCCTCAAGTTGCTTTCGGTCATGATGTTTTTTTGTTTTGTTTTACTTTTTGAGACAGGGTTTCTTTGTGTAGACCTGGCTGTCCCCAAATTCATTCTGTAAACCCAACTAGCCTTGAACTCACAGAGAGCCCCATGTACCACCACTGCCTGGCTTTGTCAAGGATGTTTTATCACAGCAATAGAAACCCTAACTAAGGCCTGTCATGGATGCACACTGGTAGATTTTGCTGAAGGAGGCAAAAGCAAGAGGATAATGAGTTCGAAGTCAGCCTGGGAGAAATCCAGTTATAACATACTCTCTTTGCCCAGAATATCCTTCATGTTTATGCTACCTATCTATTAGACATTAGGAGCCATCTCATTTATCAGAGTGGCTGTTGTTATATCATGTAACTTATGTTAAATGAACCCTGACAGTCCATAGTAATGGTCTCAAAACATAGGAAGAGGTGATATTGGCAATTTGGATATGTGAAAGAGAATCCAAACCACGCTTCTTCTAAGAAAAAGGTGATCATATTCATCTCACTAGATGCTGAAAAAGCATTTGACAAAATCCAACACCCTTTCATGATAAAGGTCTTGGAGAGATCAGGGATAACAGGAACTTACCTAAACATAATAAAAGCAACAACCAACAACCAACATCAAACTGAATGGAGAAAAACTCAAAGCAATTCCTGTAAAATCGGGAACAAGACAAGGCTGTCCTCTCCATATCTCTTCAATAGTATCCTTGAAGTTCTAGCCAGAGCAATAAGACAACAAAAGGAGATAAAGGGGATACAAATTGGAAAGTAAGAAGTCAAACTGTCTCTATTTGTAGATGATATGATAGTTTACACAAGTGACCCGGAAAACTCTACCAGGGAACTCCTACAGCGATAAACACCTTCAGAAAATTATCAGGATACAAGATTAACTCAAAAAAAATCAGTAGCCCTACTATATACAGATGATGAAGGGGCTGAGAAAGAAATCAGAGAAACATCACCCTTTACAGTAGCCACAAACAACATAAAATATCTTGGGGTAACACTAACCAAACAAGTGAAAGACATATATATATATATCAAGAACTTTGTGTCTTTAAAGAAAGAAATTAAAGAAGATACCAGTAAATGGAAAGATCTCCCGTGCTCTTGGATGGGTAGGATAAATATAATAAAAATGGCAATCTTGCCAAAAACAATCTACAGATTCAATGTAATCCCCATCAAAATTCCAGCACAATTCTTCACAGATCTTGAAGGGACAATACTCAACTTTATATGGAAAAGCAAATCACCCAGGATAGCCAACACAACCCTGTACAATGAAGGAACTTCAGGAGGCATCACCATCCCTGACTTCAAGCTCTATTATAGAGCTATAGTCCTGAGAACAGCTTGGAATTGGCACAAAAATAGACAGGTAGACCAATGGAATCGAATCGAAAATCCTGATATTAACCCACACATGTACGAACACCTGATTTTCGACAAAACAGCGAAAACTATACAATGGAAGGAAGAAAGCATCTTCAGCAAATGATGCTGGCACAACTGGATGATGGTGTGTAGAAGACTGCAGATAGACCCGTGTCTATTGCCATGCACATAACTTAAGTCCAAATGGATCAAAGACATCAACATAAATCCAGCCATCCTGAACCTCTTAGAAGAGAAAGTGGGAGGCACTCTTGAATGAATTGGCACAGGAGATCACTTCCTGAACATAACTCCAGTAGCACAGACACTGAGATCAAAATTAATAAATAAGACCTCCTGAAACTGAGAAGCTTCTGTAAGGCAAAGGACACAGTCAACAAGACCAAATGGCAGCCCACAGACTGGGAAAAGATCTTCACCAGCCCCACATCTGACAGAAGGCTGATCTCCAAAATACACAAAGAACTCAAGAAACTAGTCAGCAAAACACCAAATAACCCTATTAAAAAGTGGGGGTATAGAAGTAAATAGAGAATTTTCAATAGAGGAATGCAAAATGGCTGAAATACACTTAAGAAAGTGCTCAGCATCCTTAGCCATCAGGGAAATGCAAACCAAAACAACTCTGAGATACCATCTTACTCCTGTCAGAATGGCTAAAATCAGAAACACCAATGACAGCATATGCTGGAGAGGATGTGGAGAAAAGGGAACACTCCTCTACTGCTGGTGGGAGTGCAAACTTGTACAGCCATTTTGGAGATCAGTATGGTAGTTCCTCAGGAAAAAGGGAATCAGTCTACCACAGGACCCAGCAATTCCACTCTTATGCATATACCCAAATGATTCACATCCATGCAACAAAGACATGTGTTAAACTATGTTCATAGCAGCATTATTTGTAATAGCAAGAACCTGGAAGCAACTGGAGCCCCTCAACTGGAGAATGGATAAAGAAGATGTGGCACATTTACAGAATGGAATACTACTCATCGGGGGAAAAAACAATAGAGTCTTGAAATTCGCAGGCAAATGGATGGAACTTGAAGAAACCATCCTGAATGAGGTAATCCAGTTACAAAAAGAGTAACATGGTATGTACTCACTCATATATGGATTTTAGACTTAGAGCAAAGGATCACCAGCCTATAATTCACACTGCTAGAGAAACTAGGATACAATGAGGATTCTAAGAGATTCATACAAGGTCCCTCACAGAAGGGGAAAGGAACAAGATCTCTTGAGCATATTGGGAGTGGGGGGGCAGTGAGTGAAGAGGCAGCTAGGAAAAAGAGAAGGGGAGGAGAGGAGATCATGTGGGACCAGGAAGATTGAGTTGAGGACAAATAGATGAGAGCAAAAATACAGATGGCATGGTGGAAGGAGCCATTATGGGTTTGAAGAGAAAACTGACTCTAGAGAAATGTCCAGAGACCTACAAGGATGACCCCAACTAACAATCTAAGCAACAGTGGAGAAGCTGCCTTAAATGCCCTTCCCTGATAATGAGATTGATGACTACCTTATATGACATCATGGAGCCCTCATCTAGTGGCTGATGGAAACAGGTGGACACCCATGGCTGGGCACTGAGCCGAACTCCTGGAATCCAGTTGCTGAGAGGGAGGAGTGATGATGAAATGGGGTCAAGACCAGGCTACAGAAACCCACAGAGACAGCTGACCTGAACAGGGGGAGCTCATGGACCCCAAACTGATAGCTGAGAAACCAGCATAGAACCTACTCAGATCCCCTGAACATGGGTCTCAGTTAGAAGGCCTGGGCAGTCTACGGGACCTCTGACAGTGGAACCTGGATGTGTCCCTGGTGCATGAAAGGACTTTGGGAGCACATTCCCCATGGAGGGATACTCCCTTAGCCTAAAGGCAGGAGGGAGGGCCTAGACCCTACTCAAGATAACTTGACAGATTTTGATGATCTCTCCTGGAAGGCATCACCCTCCCTGTGGAGTGGGTGGGGAATGGGATGGGAGGGGGGGGTCAGGGTGGCATGGAAGGGTGGGAGGGAGAGGGAACTGGGATCAATATGTAGAATAAGAGAAAATTATATATATATATATTGTATATATATCATATAATTTGAGAAAGAGACCAATTCACATGGCCTTTATTATAATATATTGTTATAATTGTTCTGTTGTATTATTAGTTATTAATTTCATACTGTGCACAATTTATTTTTATTTGTATGTGAGTTTACTGCAGAATGTGTCTTTGTGTGTGGGTCCATGTGCACATATGTGTCCATGTGGAGGCCTGACTTCAACTTCAGGTATCTGGCGCCTGATTTCTTCTCAGTACTGGTCTCTCACTGGAACCTGGAACTCAGCAGTCGGCCAGTTGGTGGCTGATTCCCAGGGATATGTCTCTCTGACTCCCCAGTGCTGGTATTAAAAGAACATAGCATCACACCTGGCTTCTTTTGTGTGCATTCTGGGGATGGAACGCTAGTCCTCGTGTTGGCATGGCAAACATTTTGCCAACTGAACTATCTCCCCTACCCCTCACTTATCAATTAAACTTTATCATACGCACGCACGCATCTGAAAAAGCCAGTGCGGCCAGGGTGAGCCCTGTGTGCTGTTTCAAGCATCCGCTAAAGGTTTTGGAATTCATCTCCGCTAGAGAAGGGGACCCAGCAAAGGAAAGAGCCGTGCGGTGGGAACCCTGATGCAGAAAGGCTGGGAGTAGACCAACTAGAAACGCACAGTCAGAAAGCTCTGAAGAAAGCCAAGGGAGACTAAAATTCTGGGCCCAGGAAAGGGAACCTCCAAAGACTATGGAAGACCACGCACCATGACAATCGGTGCCTTCAGCTGCTCTTCCTGTTGTGTTACAACACATCCTGACAAAAGTCACTGAAGGAAGGGAGGGTTGATTTTAACTCACAATTTAAGGTGTACATAGTCCATGCAGGCAGCAGGACGGTGAGGCAGCTGCTCCCATTGTACCCATAATCAGAAAGTAGAGCACGGAAGGCTGATGCCCAAGAGGGGTTCTCCGTTTTACCCGGTCCAAGACGCTGGCCCGTGGGACGATTGTCACATACATTTCGAGTGAGTCCTCCCACCTCAATCAACCCAATCTAGAAACTCCCTCATGGGCGTGCACAGAGTCTAACTTAATCCAGATAACTCCCCACGAATGAGTCTAGACTTATTTTTAAATTTATAATTAATTTATAGAGCAGAGGTTCACAAAGTGTGGGTGGTGTGTGAGGGTTGAAGGACCCTCACAGGGGTCGCATATCAGATATCCTGCATATTGGGTATTTACATATAATTCATAACAGTAGCAAGATTACAGTAGCAACGAAAATAGTTTTTTACTGGTTGGAGGCCACCACAACATGAGAAACTATATTAAAGAGTTGCATATTAGGAAGGTTGAGAACCACTGCCCTAGGGGCGTATCTCTAGGTGATTCTAGTTCCTGTCAAGGTAACAGTCAATATTAACCATTAATTGGAGTGTGCAGCATGTAGAGATGTGTACAGGCGTTTGAGGAGCTTCATGTCCATTCACAACCTCAACCAGATGGGTTTGAAACCTTTTTATGCTTTAATGTACGGGGTGCGTGCTCGTGCGTGTGCATGTGCGTGTGCCTGCGTGTGTGTAGGTATGAAAGCAACCTCATGGTATCAGACCTCATGTGCTTTCCACCTCTTGTTTGAGACAGCGTGAACTTAGCCACGTAGGCCATGGCAGCTGGCTCATCTCCTCCTCCCAGCTCCCCGGGGATGGGATTATACACACAAATCACCACGGTGGGCTTTGTGCCTGGCTTCTAGGGATTGCACTCAGGCCCTTGTGCTTGTGAGGCCAATGTTTACCAAATCTCTCCAGCTCAGCTTTGGCACTTTATTTCAGCACTGAATCCCTTTCCTGGAGAAGCTATTTAACAGTTTAAATTGTAACAGTATGATCCCTCGTGTTTATCGATCTCTTATTCCGTTAACTGCTTATCCATCTCTTATTCTGTTAACTGCTTCGCGATGTTTCTCTCGCTCTCCTCCCTTGCTCTGTGAAAGGGGTCCCATTATTTCTCCTCCTAAAGAGGAGGAGCCTAAACCTGCCGTTCAGAAATGCCTGGTGTCACAGCCAGTGGGCACAGGAGCTAGGTTTCCTGAGAACAGAGTGGATGCGTTGAGCCTTCCTCAGCCCTTTGGAAATATTTCTTGTGCTTTTTTAAAGTCAAGACTCTGAGCAGGCAGCCCCCAGAGCTACTGCTGAGAAACACGTCTGTGAGAAATGCATTGTGGGGCAGGGATTGTAGCACTGTTGTTAACAAGCTTGTCTAGTGAGCATGAAGTCCTAAGTTCAATCAGCACCGGGTAAACTGGCATGAACCGGGTGTGATGACATTTGCCTGTAAACAGCACCCAGGAAGTAGAAACAGGAGAGTCAGGATTCAAGGTCATCCTCGGTTACATAGTGAGTTCAACGCAGGACTAGAGTGTCTAGCTAGTTTGTGAAGAAATGAAGAACGCATTTTTAAATGGTCAAACATTTTTATTTGAATAAATATTGATGATAAGATATTAAAAGCACTGGATACTTTATTTTTGTATGTATTTCATGTATTTTTTGTTGTGAGCCTAGCCTTTAATGGCTGTGCCATCTCCAGGCCTGTTTATGTATTTATTTATTTTTTTTTAATATGAGAGAAGAATAAATAAAAAGAAAAAAGATTTTAATATAATATATCTTGAGGGTATTCTTTGTGCCCCCCACCAGATCTTTGGGGTCCTCCCTACCCACCCAAATTCAAATTCCTTCTCCCAGTCTCTCAAAAAATCCCAAACCCCCCAAAAAGGATAAAAATGAAAATGAAAACTGCCTAAACACACACACACTATAGGATAATATATATGCATATATACACATATATAATAAAACAAAAATGTATATTAAAAGACAACAGGGGTGTGGAGAGATGGCTGAGCAGTTAGGAGCACTGACTGCCCCTCCAAAGGACACGGGTTCAATTCCCAGGACCCACATGGCAGCTCACAACTGTCTGTAACTCTACTTTCACGGGACAGAACACCCATGGCAGGAGTGCACAAAAAATAATTTTTAAAATAAATTTAAAAACATGGGGCCTGTCCTGGGGTATGGCTGATGTGTCCAGTGACACTCCGTTAGAGAAAACTAATTAGTTTTTCCCTCCGTTCCCCGAAGGTATCGAATGCAAATAGCTTCTTGCTTAGAGGTGGGAGTTTGTGTCTACTTAGAGGAACATACTAGTATTTCTTTCCTTTCTGGTTTTGTGACGCAGGGTCCCTTTAGCACAGGATGGCCTTGAACTTGTTCTTCCTGCCTCCTGTTCCCACATGCCGGGGTCACAGGAGTGTGCCGCCAAGCCTGGCTTCGGTAGTACTTACTTCTGAGGAGGGATCTTGTTTTCCTGCTTGGGCCGCGCTTGGGTTTCTGGGTCCCATGATATCACTTTGGCAGGTACTACAGGCACGCTCCAAATCTGCCTGGAGAAGGGGGAGATTTTGGTACCAATTTTGTATGATGTTCCTCGCGCTTAACTCCAGTGTGTAATTTAGAAGTACACAGAAAAAAATGCTGTTTTGAGAAAGGCCCACAACTACTGAAGCAAAACTTCTTTCTTTCCAAAATGTGGGAGCACGTGCTGTGGGTGTCCCCCCTCTCAGAATGACTTAGAAGTCTGTTTGCCCGGCCTCCCTCCATTCCTGTTTTCCCCAGCACTCCTGAGAACAACCTCTCTGGAGGAGTCTTTATCTTTCCTCTGCCCTATGGCCTCCTGCGTTCTAGATGCCCCCCCCCAACCTGCCTTTTAAGAGAAACCCAGGGTTATTTTTAAACATAATTTGGAGACTTCCAAATAAAACAAATTTCAAAACTGCCTGTGGTTATAAATCCTAGGTCGGTGGGGGTGAGACGAAGGACACGGAGCCAACAAGGCAGGCTCTGGGGACCCGTGGGGCCTCCAAGGCTGCCGTGTGGGCCTGGCTTGACTTTTGCTCTCTTCACACTGCCTCTTCCTCTTGCTCATTTTCTCCCTTTTCTCCTCTCTCTTCTCTCCTCCCCTCTTCCTTCTCTTCTCTTCTTTCTCCTCCCCTGCTTCTCTCCTCCATCTCCCCCTCTTCTCTCCAATTGGCTGCCCGCAAGCTCCAGGAATCTGGCAGGAGCTTGCTTAGCACTGAGGTTATAACTGTGCTGCCATGCCCAGCTCTTTTATGTGGTTGCTGGAAACTAAACCAGTACTTTGAGAAAGAAAAGAAGAAAGGAAGGGAAGGAAGGAAGGAAAGAATGTCATGCAAATTATATGACAGATGCTATGAAGTGTCTGGTTAGTTCGGTGCAAGATCTAGCGAAAATTGAGCAAATCTCGTGGCCTAATCTGATGAAAAGAGACAGAATTGTAGTGCCCTGAGGATGTCCACTTACTAATCCCCAGAACCTAAGATTATGTTACATGAAATAAATTCGTAATCTGCAAAAGGAATTTTGTGGATGTGATCAATTTAAGGATTTTTACACAACGACATTATCTATATTTGCTCAGTTGAACCACACAGGCCCTTAAGTAGACAGTCAGAAGCGGGGGGGCGGGGGGGAAGCTCAGAAGGTAAAGTGCTTTTTGTGTAAACATGAGGACCTGAGTTCTATCCCCCAGCACATCTAAAAAGCCAGGCGTGGTGGTATGTGTCGGCAACTCCACTGCTGCAGAGATGGGAGGCTTGCTGGCCAGCTGGCCTTGCTGAACTGGTGAGATGCTGGTTCAATGAAACTAGGTGGAGATTGATGGGAGAAGACACCTAACAGTGGCACCCACACACATGCACACATTCATGTATGCACACCAGCACATGAACACACACAACCCCCCTCAAAACAAACAAACAAACCTGGGTATGATGATGTGTGCCTGTAATCCCAGCACTGGGAAGCAATGACAGGAGAATCCCTGGGATTCTGTGGCCATCATCGAGTTCCAGGATGGATGAGAGACCCTGTTTCAAAAAGTAAGGCCAACAAGAAGGGTCAGTGACCTGAGAATGATTCCCAGGACCCATGTGGTAAAGAAGGTAAGAACTAATAATGCCTGTGAGTTGACTTCTGACCTCCACATGCGAGTGAACTTGCACACACGCACACATGCACTCGTGTGCACATAATGTGCACGTATATGAAAAATTTATATGTGTGCAGAAAATAAGGTAGAGTGAAACATAAATCTCTTTCCTGTAGTACCAAAGGCTAGTCAGCAGTTTTCATCAGACATCTTATAACTTCATCTTGTAACTCACCTATAACAAGATGTCATCTTGATTTTGTTTATATACATTAGAGTTCTTGCATTTTAATTTAATAATGAGCTCTCGCAAGCTACTACAGTGTAACGCAAAACAAGTTTCGTAGTAAACAAGCGATACAAAAAATAAAAAAGTAGCGGGCAACTGAGGAAGGCATCTGACAATAGTTCTGGCCATGCCCACATGCACGCACAGGCACACACACACACACACACACACACACACACACACACACACACACACACAAAAGGCATGAAATGGAGAGGACCATGGCTGGCCATGGTCATGGGTAGAGATGTGGCAGAAGGAAAAGATACAGACTTAGCAGGATGAGAGAGGGCCTGTCGCTGGTTCTGGGATGTTCAAGGACCAGAGAGGCATCTCTAGGATGGAGCTAAGAAGGCTCCCCAGCTGCTGAAAGCCCACAGCAAAGAGTGCCCTAGTCTCCTGGTACTCACAGCTCGCTGATAAGGAAATGGACACGCCCCCGCATCTCCTGTGGCTCAGGAGGCTGCTGGTCTACGAAACTGTACTAGGACACTGTGCTGTGGGAAGTCACTGAGCCCATAGTGTTTAGTTGTGGGGAGCATCGGAAAGCAAATACCCTACCCAGGACGACTTCCCTGTCCTTTTCAGAGAAGGGCCTCATGTCTCCCGAGGAAAACCAGCTTCCCAAAGCTCAAAGTTGTCACGCCCAGATGCTGAATGCACGCCAAGAGCAGTTGCCATTTTCTCTAAGAACAATGGTTTGCCTGTATCCCTGAGAACCGAATGGGAAATCCACTTTGCAAACCGCCCTGATTTACAGGCTGCAGGTAGTGGAATGATCCAGGCTCGGAGCTGGTCCTGGGACTTTGCAGTTTTGTCTAAAAGGCCATTCCAAATCTTTTTTAATTTTTGCTTTATTTTTAATATTTGCTTTCTTTTTAAATTCTGTGTGTGTGTGTGTGTATGTATGCGAGAGAGAGAGAGAGAGAGAGAGAGAGAGAGAGAGAGAAGCATAGATGAGTACAGACGCCCCAAGAAGCCAGAGGCATCACACCCTCCTGGAGCTGGAGCTACAGGATGTTAGTGGCTGGCAGGAACAGAATTCTGGTCTTCAGCAAGAGCAGCACAGCTCTTAAACAGTGAGCCACCTCTCCAGCCCTTTGTTTTTTTGTTTTTGTTTTGTAAACTTAGTTTTATGTGTTTGGGATTATGTGTGTATTGCGTGGGGGAGGTAAGGGAAACCTCAGGTGTACTTCCTCAGGAGCCTTCCACTCTGTGTTTGATTGAAACAAGGTCCCTCATTGGCCTGAAGCTCCACCAGTTAAGTTGTGTCACCAAGCCTCTGGGGATCCTCTTCTGTCTCTCAGTCTGTGCACCTCTGGGATTACGAGTGTGCAGCTGCTGCCTCTGACCTTTTCCTTGGGCTATGGGGGTTGAACTCAAGTCCTCCAGCTTCTGTGGCAAGTACTTTACTGACTGAGCCATCTTGGTCCCCAACTCTCATGGAAGAGACATGGGGGGGCATCTATTGCAACCATTCGAGTCTGGAACTAGGCACAAACGCCTGAGACAATAACTAATGGGAAAGTAAAGTTAGCTTTGCCCACAGTTCCAGAAGATTGACACATGGTCGCTTGGCCCTGTTTCTTTGGGCCTGGAGCAACACAATAATAAATCATGGTAGGACAGTGTGGTAGAGGAGGACTTTTTTCCTCATGTGGTAGAGGAAGGGAGAAAGACAGAGAGATTAGGGTCTCAATATCAAGGACATGCCTCCAATAACCTAGCTTCCTCCCACTAGGCTCAAACTCTTTAATAGTTCCATATATTGGTGGCCAAGCTTTTGTGCGCTTTGGGGGACTTTCAAAGCTCAAACTATAGTACAAGATTTATTTTGGTTCTTCCTTGGCTTAGTAAATACATGGACAACCCCAAGCAGCCCCTCCCCCCTGCCATCTTCTGGACCTTGGCCTTGGGACTGATATGCTTGGCACTTCAGTCTTGTGTCTGCAGGGGAGACTAGCAGATAGCGTTCGCCCTTGGGAACCGAGTCCAAACACCTGCCCCTTGATCCAACCGAAGCCTCCACCCAGGAGTCTCCGGACAGTAGGCCCCCAGCTGTCAATCTTGCCTGCGGTCAGCGTCTCGCCTGCAAAGCTGGTCTGAGCTGTTCTGGGTTGATTAATGCTCATCCTCTCTTTCCATTCAAGCTGTGTTCAGAGAAAGGGCTTGGCCATCTGCAGGGGGACCTGTGCGGAAATGTGGGGAAATGACCGTGTGTTTATTTATGTCCTCCATTGTTAGCTAAGAATATCCAGGTGGTCTAATAATGGAGGTACCAAGAAAGGAAAAAGGACTGAGTGGTGGGAAGGATGCTGGGCTTCAGGGTCAGCGTAAGCCTCGCAGCTGAGCTGAAGAAACTTCCGCAAGTTGCTTTTAGTTCTTTGGCCCCAGTTTCTTCCTCTGGGGAACATGGAAACGCAGCTATCACTGATTCTTGCAGACGGTAAAGGGGTGTAATGAGAACCAGCGAACAGGATGTGTGTAGTTTCCCATTCTCCCCAGCCAAAGAGCCGGAGAGACAAATGAAGAGAAACACTATGAGACGCCTTTATTTTAGGCTCCACACCTGCTGGCACAGAGCTCACAAGCAACCCCCACCCCCCATCTCTGAATACCGATACTGTTTGAAACTGCTGGTGATCAGGGGATCCCACGTGCCATCCTTTCGTAGGGCACCGCCTGATAGAGCCTTCCCCATAACTACTGCATCTACCCTGGGGGCACTGAATCTCCGGTAACAAAGCAGAAACCAAAGAGATGCAGTCAGCCATGGTGCTGCTCACCTTTAACAGGCACTCGAGAGCAGAGACAGGCAAACCTGTGAGCTCCCGTCCAGTCAGATCTCGTCTAAAAGGCAAAGAAGGGGGAAAAGGAGAGAGGAGCATGGAGGAGGTCAAAACAAATTGCCTCGGGGCTGTGGGGCTAGCTTGAAAGCCAATGTGTTTGCAATGCATACATGAGGGCCAGACTCAGAGCCCCAGCACATTCATAGAAGGCCAGGTGCTGTGATCCCACCAAGACAGATGGACATAGCCCGCTGGTGGTGGTTCAGGGCTTTGATCCCAGCCCTGGGGTGCTAGAGACAGGCAGATTCTGTGAGTTTGAGGCCAGCCTGGTCTAAAGAGCCAGTTCCAGGACAGCCAAGGCTACACAGAGAAACCCTGTCGTGAAAAACAAAAACAACAACAAAAAGCCAGATGGAGACAGTGCCAATAACCCCCACACACAAACCCAGAAAGTGTGTGCAAAGATATTATCAACGTATTCATTTCAAAAATGTTGTTGGAGGATGTGTCAGAGGGAAAAGGAGTTTTAGCTGCCAACACTGATCTGAGTTCGACCGCCAGGACCCACAAGATGAAGACTGTCCTCTGATCTCCATACATGTTGTGTGGCATGCATGTGCCTCACCACAAAAGAAATAAGTGTAACAATACTCTTTGAGACAGGGTCTCGCTCTGTTGTCCTTGGCTGGCTTTGAATTCAGAGATAATCCCGCCTCTGCCTTCCTGGTGCTGGGATTAAATGTGTGTGCCCCTATGCCTAGCCATAAACAACTTCTAGTAAGCTTCTCTAACAATAAATTATTGTGGTGGTTAGTGCTGTCACTGTTATGATAAAGCTCAAGGGACCTTGGCGGGTTCCATGGCAGGCAAGGGTAACAAACCGAGGCAGGGGACAAACCTGCCAGGCAGACGGAGTTTAGTGAGAAGTTTGATTAGAAAGGGGAGGGAGGGGGGAGGAAAGAGAAAAGACACAGAGAGAGACAGAGGCACAGAGTCAGAGAGAGGACAGAAGAGAAGAGGGAGACCGGAAAAGTCCGGTCTGCCCCAGGGGAACAGCAGGAAAGAGAGTGGGTTGAGGTCCTAGACTGAGTCAGTGGCAGCTTCACAGCCCAGCACTGGCATTCATTCCTCCTTCTGTGCTCCTGGCGTAGCTGTCACATGACTAGCTGCTTCTAGCTCCTGCCACCCTGCCTCCCACCCCCCATAATGATTATCCTGGAACGGGGAGCCAGAACAGACTCTTGCTCCCTTAAGTCGCCTTTGTCAGAGTATTTTACCACAGTGACAAAAAGAGACTAAGATGCTGACTAAATCAGCCAGCATCATTTCAAAGGTTATTGTTGCCATTGAAGCTCGTGGGGAAAGTTTGCTACAAAGTTTCCTGCATAGGGCTTGAGAGCTGGTTCATCAGGTAAGGACACTGCCATTCCAGCGGGCAGGGTTGGATTCCCAGCATCCATATGGAGGCTCTTAACCAACTGTACCTCTAGTGACGAGGCTCTGGTACCATCTTTGGCCTCTGCACTCAGGCAAAACACCCAAACACATAAAAATGAAAAATAAAAGCATCTTCTGCATAATGTTAAGTGAAACAAAAGCAAGAGATAAAACTACACAGACATTTTGGTTATTGCTATAATAAATCTCCACATTCAAGAAAGAATATTTTAAAAAGGAACCGTCTATGGCTAGAAACGTGACTAGAAGTGTTTGCCCAGCATGCTCACGGCCTTAGAGGCAATTCCCAGAACCACAGCTTGCCCATGGGCAAGCAAGTCTGAAGCCTGGTAACTTGAGTTTGATCCCCGAGATCCATATTTGGAAAAGGAGAAATGAGTCTGACTTACACACATGACATGGTAGACACACCTCCCACCCCCATATGTGTGTGTGTGATAATAGAAATTAATTTTCTACACAATATGTACACTATATGTCACGACTACCCTGCATGTCAACGATATAGAGCAATTCTATTATTCTATATCGTCTGCCTCTTTCTCTGTTGTTTGATATGTATGCATTCACGCACATGTGGAGGTCAGAGGAGGGCCACAGGTGCCTGGCTCTATCCCTCTCTTCCTTATTTGTTTGTAACGGTGTCTGGTGCTAACCCAGAGCTAGGCTGGCAGTGAGTAAGCCCATCCATCCTCCTGCCTCCGCGTCTCACGGCACTGTGGTTATAGACATGGACGTACCCTTACCCTACTTTCTACATGCATACTGGGGATTTGCACTCAGGTGCTCTTGCTTGAGCAGCAAGCTTTTTTACTTGCTGAGCTGTCTTCCCAGCCCTGTTACATCATTGTTAGTAGTTGCATGGTATCTCACGGTTTGTACGAACCAAACACTGATCTCCTATGGTCTACGGAGTGAGTGCCAGGACGGCCAGAGCTGTTACACAGAGAAACCCTGTCTTGAAAAACAAAAACAAACAAACAAAAAAACCCACTAAAAATAATATTCCGGTCACTTACCATTCCCAGTATATTTCAAAGGCTAGTTTTCTCATTAATGTTGGATTATGTCTTCACTTATTTCCTCAGGACAAATTCCTAGAAGTGAAACTGGGTGCTCAAAAGCATTTTAGAGCTTGTGAAATGCATTGCTCAAGGAACTTCCCAGGAGACTGTCGCCACCCTCCCCCAGCAGCAGAATCTAGTGCATGCTCTTTCTGCGGTGCCTCTGACGGCACAGCTAACCCATCTGCTTCAAAATTAGGAAAATAACTCACGAACATATGCCCGCAGCAGGTGCAAAACTTTCAAATGTTTGGTTATGCAATCCTAGCTTGCTATGACATTGATAGCGGGTAGCATGTATGTCACGATGTCCCAGGTAATATGTGACAGGAGCCGATTCCCGTAACCTTCCAGAAAATCCCATGCGGGAAGAAGTATCGTTATCAGCACACATCATATTTGAGGAGAGCGAGGCACAGGAATGCTAAGGGAATCTATGGCTTCAGCGTGTCTTCCAAAGCATTATATGAGCCAGGCGCTCCTACGTGGGAAAGCCTGGTGGGAAGCGAGGGCCTTGGGAGCATAACCTCCCCGATGCAGTGCAGTTCCCATAGGAACCCATTTCTCTCTGGCTGCCCGCCTCACCATGTGATCCTCCTTCTCGTACACGCTTGCGCCGCAGGGATGATACCCACCAGTGAGACAGGAGGCTCATTTCTCCATAAACTATCCGGACTAAAGTATTTCACTGTAGCCACGCAGTGACTACACCGACAAAGGTAAGAGTCTAAGGCAATGAGGATGCTCTACGATTTTACTCGCCCCCGGCTCCAGCCTACTCTAAACTTTACAGCTGCTTTTTTGTCGGTCTTTGTTAAGGTTGCTAAGTGAGACCTTTCAGATCAAGACTCATGATAGCTGCCTGAACTAGTCATTACTCTCTAGAGAGAAGAACAAAACAAATAGACTATTTGTAGATATTGGGCTGAGGAGATAGCTTAGTGGGTAACGTGGCTCATCTCACAGGCAATAGGACCTGAGTTCAATACTAAGAACCTGTGTAAAAACATCCAGGCATGGTGGTGGTATGCCCTTGTAATCCCAGCACTTGGGAAGTGGAGACAGGGATGCTTGGGGTTCACTGGCCAGCCCCCCTTGCCAAATTGGTGAGCTCCAGCCACCACAGTCCCAAAACTACTCTACTTCCTTTTGAGGGCAAGTCTGTTTAGGTAGTTAATGTAGGTAAACAGGGCCTGGGTATGTGGTCTTGGTGTATGCAAGAAAGCAGGCTGAACGAGCTATGGGGAGCAGGACACTACTAACAAGTGATATTTCTCCATGGCCTCTGCCTTAATTCCTGCATTCAGCTTCCTGCCCTGACATCCCTCAAGGATGAAATGGGAGCTGAGAACTCTAAGCTGAAATAAACCCTAAATTAATTTTGGTAGTGGTCTTTTATCATAGCAATAGAAAACCAAACCTAAATATCGTGTGTGTGTGAGTGTGTGTGTGTGTGTGTGTGTGTGTGTGTGTGTGTGTGTGTGTGTGTGTTTAAAGCCAGGCTTGATGGTATATACTTGTAATCTCAGCATTGAGGGTGTAGGGATTAGCAGATCTATAGGTCTTGCTGGCCAGCCAGCTTAAGATCCATGCTAGTGAGAGATCCCCAACTCAAACAAACAAACAAACAAACAAACAACACTCCCCTAAACAAAAACACAACAGCAGCAATAACAACAAAAAAGTGGACAGCTTCTGAGACAGCTGAGATTGTCCACTGGCTTCCACATGTCTGTGTCGCCACCACCTGCATCCACCCCATACAACACATACACACATGTACACATACACAAACACAAAGAATCCTGCCCGATGAGGACTACATGGCTGACGGAGGGCCTGCTTGGGGGAAAACGTTGGCTGTCAGCTCTAGCCTGCACCACCCTGGGGCTGGCGAGATGACTTGGTGAGTAAAAATCCTTGCTGTGCCAATGTGAGGACCTGAATTAGAACCAACAGAACTCACACATAAAAGCCAGACACGGAACCGTGCACCTTAATCCCAATGTTCCTACAGCAACATGGGGGGTGGAAACGACAATGCCTGGGAGCGTGCAGGCCAGCAAGCATGAAGGTCTGTACAACAGCCAAATGACAAAAAGATGCTGCCTCCAACAAGGTGGAAGGTGGGGACCAACACCCGATATCAGTTTTATATATGTCCCCCTCCACACACACACACACATGCATGCACACACTTGCACACATACACGATATGAAGGAAAAGAAAGGGGTTCTCTACCGTACCCCTTAGGTCAGCCCACCAACTTTCCTGGTTTCTGGGGACTGTCACAGTTTCAGGACCAGCAGCCCATGTTGGGAGAAGGTTCTGCAGTTTTCTGTTCTCTCTAAGACTCTCTGTCTCTCTCTGTGTGTGTGTGTGTGTGTGTGTGTGTGTGTGTGTGAAGGGTTCCAGGGGTCCACTTTTAAGCCACAGACCCCGAAAACATTAAACACTGGGTCCCAAACACGCCAGGGACCCCATACCAGCCATGCTACTGTGCCCTCCTTCCCCATTGCTTCCCCCTCTGGGCCTGACCTCAGATGATCCAAACCCCAGCTAGCGAGGATGAGGGCACAGTAGGGGCCCGGACAGAGAGGCTAGCTAGTCAGACCCAGACCCTCTCAGGAGTGTCAAGGCAAGAAGTGGGCTTAGCTTGTGGGAGGCTGAAGCTTGGTGACTTGTGTGTTCCAACAGTCACAGTTTGCTTGTATGCCAGCTTGGACATTTTAAGTCACTGCAAAGAGAGTTAAAGGGACACAGAAGCACCGTGGGAGCTGCCAGAGAGTCCCTGGGGGACAAAAGGAATGCTGGCATAGGTCAGTGTGCAGACGGAGGCTTCTGGGGACTGTCCACTGCTGGAGTGGCCATTTCTGTGGCAGTTACATGGAACACCACCCGGGGCCTCCTTCCCTCCTCTCAGCCAAGGCAAGACCACAGCTCCAACCAACCACCTTGTTTGGCTAAGGAGAAAAGTTAGGAGCTCAGAATCCCAATATTGTCTCCTGCCCCAGACTCGTCCTCCTCCTCTGAGGGAACAGTCCGTATCCCTTAACTGGCACGATACATTCCTGGTCATGAAGCAGCCATATACACCCATAGCTTGCCTGCTTCTGCAATAGGCTGTGATAGCCCTTCATATACACTATCTTCCTTGTAAGTCACCTGTGAGATGTCATCCTCAATCTTCAGAGGCTCAGAGAGGAGAAGGAATTTGTCTAGCTCTTAAGCAATAGAAGTGACTTAGAACCAGCTTTCTCTGTAGCTGTTCCTGTCACCCCTGCTGGGGTTTGCGCACATTAAACGCATTCTCTCACTGATCGAGACCCAAGCCCCAGCTCCCATGACAACTCCATGCGTGTACATAATGCATTTCTATCATATCCCACCATTTTAATTTCTTTTACACCCCCCACACTCCCTCTTCCCCCCCCAACAAGTCCTACTACTTTTATGCCTTTTTTTGTGTATGTGAGACCCACTGAGTTTAATTAGGATTGCTCACATGAATAGGTACTTGCCAGGGACTTACACCACTGATGAAAGGGCTCTTCCCTAACCCCAGCCACTATTAATTGTCCTGCGTTCTTCAGAAGAGTGGAAATTCAGGAGGCCCCCACCCAGCTTCCTGAATTCATGTAACTAACTGGGCATCTGCACACCGGAGTCCTGGGAGGGTAGCTGTTTCCACACTTCCCGGGACATAACTACAATGTATAAAGTGTGTGTGTGTGTGTGTGTGTGTGTGTGTGTGTGTGTGTGTGTGTGTGTAGGCAAGGGGTGGGGGCATGTGTATGTGTTTTCTTCACAGAAATACTATGATAAAGAATTACTTGGGGGCTCAGTGTGGTTATTTTTTAGTTAAATTGACCTTCATGACCTTGCCTGGGGTTCTACCCACACTCCATCATGTGATTTCCTGGGAAGAAAAACACATCCTGGATCCTAAATAGCAAAATTGCAAACACACTGTTAGGATGCAGGCTTATTTGTGAGTTAGGGAATGTCTCCTGTAAACTGTTTTATTTTGCATGACAAGAAAAAACAAACTGGGCTCTTTTGTTATGCTGTTCGGGGTGTCTGTTTAAAATAAGACAGAAGTGTAGCTGTGCTGCCCTTTGTCCATTTGAAAAGGCCTCAGCTTTGGAATCATTAACTCATAGGAGGCCTAGAGAGCCGGTCCAGGAGGTAAAACATGCCTTGCATGTATGAGGCCCCGGATTTGAGGGCCAGCACTGCATAAACTGGGTGTTTGTGGTGCTTATCTATTAAGTGATCTGGAAGTAGAGGCAGGAGGATCATCTCCTCATCCTTCAGCTACATAGTGAGCTTCAGGCCATCCTGGGATAGTGATGCCCTGTCTCAAAAAACAAACACAAAAGTATCTCAGGAGTGTCTGTGAATAAGTGTGCTGCCTTAGCTAGGGTTTCCACTGCTGTGATAAAACTCCATGATCATAGCAACTTGGGAAGAAAAAGGTTTATTTCATCTTTCAGTCAGGGCAGGAACTCAGGCAGGAACCTGGAGGCAGGAATTGATATAGAGGCCATAGAGGAGTCAGGCCTACAGTGAGTTTGGTTCTCCCACATCAATCACCAATCAAGAAGATGCACCATAGTCTTGTCCACAGGCCAGTCTTTTCTTAGCCCTTCCTTCAGTTGAAGTTCCCTCTTTGAAACAACTCCAGCTCGTCTCAAGTAGCGTATATACACTACTGAAAAAAATGTGTGGTCTGGGGCTGGGGAAAGGGCTCAGTTGGTAAAGAACCAGCTTGCAAAAGCCTGAGGGCCTGAGTTCAGATGTTCAACATCCATGTAAAGTGGACACGGAGCACATCAGTCACCCCAGCACTCAGGATAGTGACAGGTGGAACCCTGGATCTCACTGGTCAGCCAGTCTAACCAACCCGTGAATTCCAGCCGTGTTCAGTGAGAGACCCTGTCTCACAAAAACGATGGGTAGCACTTGTGAAGATACAGGACCTCTGGCTCCACATCCTCTCTCTCCCTCCCTCCCTCCCTCCCTCCCTCCCTCCCTCCCTCCCTCCCTCTCTCTCTCTCTCTCTCTCTCTCTCTCTCTCTCTCTCTCTCTCTCTCTCCCCTTTCTCTCTCTCTCCCTCTCTGTCTCTCGCACACACATGGGGGGTGCAGGTCTAGCTTTAGTCTTCCCCTAAGCCA